>JANBPO010001714.1:809113-1173373 GCA_024336825.1 Amorphophallus titanum | reverse complement strand
GACCCCCACCCCCGTCCCCGCCTCCTCCGCCTTCGCGACCTCAACTCCCTCTGGGCCGTCCGAATCCTCCTCGCCGCCTTCGCCTGCCTCTGGTCCCTCGCCGAGCTCCTCCGCCTCCCGGGCCTCCGCCACGCCCTCCTCGGCGGGCCCAAGGAGCAGGCGGCGCGGGTCCAGCTCGACGCCTGCAGTTTCTACGTCCTCGCGTCCCAGGGCTTCGCCGAACCCTGCTACTTCGCCACCCTCCTCTTCCTCCTCCACGCATCCGTCCAGGGCAAGGCCTCCTACCCCAACGCCTTCGCCACCGCCCTCGGCCTCTCCCTCCTCGCCAGCCTCCCCTTCCTCCTCTCCCACGCCCTCTTCGTCGCCTTCTCGCCGTGGGTCCTCTCCCGCCTGGGCATCCCTCCGGAGGTCTTCTTCGGGCGGGACACCATCGGTTTCGCGAGTGGCTCCCGCTGCTCCTACCCGCTGTTCACCACGGCGCTGCTGGGCGGCTTCGGGTCCGTCTACGTGCCCTGGTTCGTGTCGACGTGCTGGAGGGCGGTGGCCGTCGTCATCAACAAGCGGCTCCAGGTGCGGCTCTACGCCCTCACCTCGGCGGTGGTGGTGGGCATCTCGCTGCAGGTGGCGGCGCTCGCCCTCTCCGCCTTCTGGAGACCCGGGGAGGCCGCCTTCGAGGGGCTCGCGCTTGCCGCCTTCCTGGGCGTCTTCTTCTCCGCCGCCGTCGGCGAGGGCGTGCTCGTCGTCTACCCAATCGCCGACGCCATCGACGCCGCGACGTGGAAGCCCCCCGCAGCAGCTCCGACGGCTGCGGGGGGTCGCCACGATGGCGACGGACGAGCCGGCCACGTATCCGCGTGAGCAACGCGGTGGGAGACTGCATCCGGCGGGGTGACGTGGAAGCCGTTAGTTTGTTGGATATTCTTGGTGACGTCGTCATGGATGCGAGAACGGTTTGGAAGATATGCTGATGGTCACCGAGCCGCGTGCTCTTCCACCGAAGGGGAGGTGCCGAGTCCCCTTCAAATTTTATTTCTTTATTTCTTTATTTTTTTCGATACACCTATAACATAATTTTATTCTTTTATTTACTTTATTTATACACCATCTTCAAATTCTTGTTTACTTTCAATTTACTCGTATTGCGGCCCCGATGACTAGACTTACACGGAAGGATGTACCTTTTATCTGGACTATTGAGTGTGAGCAGAGCTTTATGGAGCTGAAGAGGTTGCTCACCTCGGCACCAGTGTTGGGGTTGCCTTCTGGATCTGAAGGTTTTGTATTGTGTACAGATGCTTCCAGGGTTGGTCTGGGTGCTGTGTTGATGCAGCATGGTAGAGTTGTGACGTATGCATCGCAACAGTTGAAGCCACATGAGGAGAACTTCCCTACCCCATGACCTTGAGTTGGCCATAGTGATGTTTGCATTAAAGATTTAGAGGCATTATCTGTACGGTGAGAAGTTTGAGGTATTCACTGACCATCGGAGTTTGAGATATGTTAGTACTCAGAAGGACCTTAACCTCCGGCAGAGGTGATGGATGGAGCATATGAAAGATTATGACTTCACCCTGTCCTATCAGTTGGGCAGGATGAATGTCGTTGCCGATGTCTTGAGTAGGAAGGTCGTGGTCAGTGCGATGATGTTGAGGAAATGGAGGCTCTGGGAACAAGTGCCAGAGGTGACGTTTAGGCTAAAGGTTCCCCAAGAGCTAGGGTCAGCTGTGCTAGTGAGCTTGACTGTCACTCCAGCCATCCGTCGTCAACTGACAAAGGCTCAACATGCTGACGCTGAGTTACCCCAAATTTTAGCTATGGTCGATGTGGAGCTCGGCGAGGATGGAGCTGTAAGATTTCGAGGTAGACTGTATGTCCCGATCGAGGAGTAGGTGAGGCATACGGTGTTACTAGAGACTCATGGGAGTAGGTACACTATATATATGGGTGCGATAAAGATTTATTGGCACTTGAGGAGATAGTTCTGGTGGCCCTATATGAAGAGAGATATTGCTGAGTTTGTGGCCAGGTGCCTGACTTGTCAGCAGGTAAAGGCGGAGCACCAGTGACCTGGAGGTACACTTCAGCCCTTGGAGATTTTCACGTGGAAATGGGACCACGTGACCACAGATTTTATGGTGGGATTGTCGAGGACTCCGAGTGCGCATGATAGCATTTGGTTGCTTGTGGATAGGCTGACGAAGACGGCTCAGTTGTTACCGATCAGAGTCAGCTGGAGTGCGCCCAAGCTGGCACGACTTTATGTGGAGCGGATCGTACCTTTGCATGGAATCTCCATTTTCATTGTGTCGGATCGAGATCTGCATTTCACTTCCAGATTCTGGAGGAGTTTTCAGAGTGCTCTAGGCACCGAGTTAGCCTTTAGCTCGACCTATCATCCTCAGTCAGACGGTCAGTCAGAGAGGACCATCCAGACGCTGGAAGACATGCTGAGGTCATGTTGTCTGGAGTGGTAGGGGAGTTGGATTCACCATCTACCATTGGTGGAGTTTACCTACAACAACAACTATCATTTGAGCATTGAGATGGCTCCCTATGAGACATTGTACGGGCGACCGTGTCAGACTCTACTTGATTGGTTTGAGGTTGGTAAGCGTGTAATGACGGGACCAGAGCTCGTCCAACAATGTGTGAACGTGGTGCACTTGGTCCGTCAGAACATGTTGGCGGCTCAGAGTCGGCAGAAGAGTTATGCCGATCGGAGAAGACAGCCCCTCGATTTTATTGTCGGTGATCGAGTATTCTTGAGAGTTTCTCCTATGAAGGGGGTGATGCGCTTTGGCAGGCGTGGGAAGTTGAGTCCCCGCTATGTTGGCCCTTTTCCCATCATAGAGCGCATTGGCGACGTTGCGCATCGATTGCAGTTACCCCCAGAGTTGGCAGCGGTGCATGATGTTTTTCATGTCTCGATGTTGCGGAAGTACATGCCCGATAACTCTCATATTTTGGAGGATTTTGTTTGGCCCGAGGTGACTCCCGATCTGTCTCTTCCGGAGTTCCCCATCCGTATTGAGGATCGGAGAGAGCAGCACCTGCGGAACAAGGTTATTCCCTTGGTTAAGGTAGTGTGGCTACAGCACTCTGGCGGCGAGACGTCTTGGGAGCGTGAGGACGAGATGCATCAGCAGTTCCCTTACCTAATCGAGTGAGTTTTTCCCCTCTTTTTTCCCTGTGTGTTTTATTTAGACCTGTTCAGGGTTAAACAAGATATGCACGGGGTATGCAAGACATGACTAAGAAGTGTTTGAAGATCAACAACATACTCAAACTACAAAACAGACATCCTCGTACGTTATTTTGCTTCGAACAAGAGAAATGCTCAAACAGAAACTTTGAAACATTGTAAAGTATAACCTCATTGACTCATGGTGTTTGCCAACATCAAAACGCAGGGACACAACAGCCCGTTGTTCTCCTCCGCTGTCCTTGGCCTCGGCTTCAACATCCCACGGCGCTACTTTTGCTTCCACTGCCCAGTCGTCTGCCGGTGTGGCTCCAGCGATCCCTGCGGCTGCGTCCCTGCCTTTGGCCGTCGGGGATGGACATGCTTCGTCCTCTCCTCTCGGAAGCACCGCGCCTTGTCCACCCTTCAGACGACACGTCTTTGGGTCGCCCATCACGCAAGTGGAAGTGGCATGTCTCGATGGGTCTCCTCGCGTTGACCTTCCTGCCCTACTATCCGATGCTCTTCGCGTGGGGCCCTCCCTCTCTCCCCTCGATGGGACCTTGGGCAAAAATGATTCTCTGTTTTCGCTCCAAGGTGCCCCTGCTTCGAGCGCTCCTCACGTCAGCCCGCTACGGCCAGCTTCTGGACAACCGCCAACCTCTCAACGCATCGTCGCTCCTAGCCTTAGCGTTCCTGCTCCTCCCCTCCACGATGCTGCTCCTCGTAACGCGTCTGAAGCCTCCCCTGTTGTGCTGCTCGGCATGAAGCAGACCATCTGCATAGCGGTCCCCCCTTCTCTGGTGCTCCTTCTGCATGCCCAGGCAGGCTTGGAGTCCGTGGCCCCGCTTGCTCTGCCTGTTGCTGCTACTGGCCGTGTAGGGCCCTCCGCGCCCGATGCGACTGATGCCGCTGCCGCCCCTACTGGTTCCCCCACTGTCCCTATGGTTGCCTATGCAATGGTTCCGTCTCTGCCTCCTCCTGGGACTCGCTCGTCAATGGGGGTGGCCCTTGGACTCCCCCCTCTCCATCCCCTGCAGCCGCCTGTGTCCAGGGGACTGGGACCCCAGTCGAACCTCTTGCCACCCTGCAGGGGGCTGTTGCAGATTCTCATTCCCCTGTCTCTACTATAGGCCTCGTTCCAGCAGGCCATCCTGCTGTGGGTGGTGACGCCTCGTCATCGCCTCCTCTGCCTCTGGAAGCCTTGGTGCCCCCGGAGTCCCCCTCAGCTGCGGCACCTGTTGTTGCAGCTGGTCCTCCGGGCTGCCCACCTCCGGCCTCGTCCTTCACATCCGCAACGTGCTCTGCTGCCCCTACCGTGGGCCTTATTGTGCATGGCCAGGGGCTCGTGCCTGGCTCAATCTGTCACCCTAGCGGTGCGCTCCCGACCGCTCCTGACTCCCCTGCCACCACTGCAGCCTCCCTGCCATCCTCATCCGCCGAGGACCTGCCTCTCTCCCCCTCTAGGGGGGGGGGGGGGGTTGCCCCTGCCCCTCTATTGGCTGCTACGTTGGTCCCTGCTGGCACACCCGCTGCCTCCTCCGCCGGCACACACCCGCGAACGTCCGTGCCCGGCACACCCGCTAACGTCCGTGCCCAGCACACCCGCTACCCAACACACCCGCTGCCTCTTGTACCAGCACACCCGCGAGCGTCCGTGCCTGACACACCCGCTACCTCCTCCACCGGCACACACCCGCAAGCATCCGTGCCCGGCACACCTACGAGCATCCGTGCCCGGCACACCCGCTGCGTCCTCCACCAGCACACCTGCGAGCATCTCCACCGGCACACTGTTGCCACCTTTTACCCGGTGCACTCGGCAGGCCCCCTTCAACGGCGCACCCCAATGCCCTTCTAGCGGCACACTAGTTGTGCCCTCTAACGGCACAGTTTGCAAGCCTTCCAACAGCACAACCTTCATATCCTTCTAGCGGCACAGCGTTGCAACCCCAGGATGGCACATACTGGCAGAAGGCACAACGGTGACAAGGGGGAGCCCTTGGCGTGCAGCTCAGCCACTTCAACGCCAGCTAACACTGCGCCATGGTGTCGTCTCCTGATTCGGCCACGGTGACTTCGAGCTGACAAAGACTTCGAATACCTCGTCCAGGAGAGACCTTGAGGATTTCTGACCTCTATCGACACTAGACTCAAAGCCCTAGCAGCAGAAGCCATCGTCTCCGACAACCCAGCTCCTTCCCTTATAGAGGGGCCGGGTAGCCCAAAGCTACTCCATGCCAGTCGGGGTGGGTTAAAGGTAGTATAGTCACTCTCATATGTCGAAGACGCTCCAGCATCTTCAGTCTCCATCTCCACGGGGGGAAACTCTTCATCACTGGAATCACCGCCATAGTTGACCTGCTCTAATGAAGAGGAGCTTTCTACTAGTGCCTCACTCTCCTCCCTCGGAGCGAGCGCTTCCCCAGTCTCATGACCTGCCATAGGGACATCTCCCTTGACAGGAACTTGCTCAGCCATTTTCGTGATAGGAGCATCAGCTAAATGAATTCTCAGAGTAGGCTCGCTCCCTGGAATAGCCATGTCCATAGCTAAGGCTTCTTCAGTAGCCCCGACAGTAGGCGGCGAGGGCATTCAGACATCAACTGAAGTTCAAAAAAGGGAACATTCACATAAGCCAAAGACATAATGGGCTGTGAGGATCCTCTAAATGAACTATATAGATTACCTTCCATCTCATGGCTCGGTGTTGGAGAAGGTAGATCTACCTCAACGGGAGCCACGGGCACTCCCTCCCCTCTATCCCCAGCTGCCATAGGGACGATCGCCTCATGCGCAACCATTACAGTAGAAGTGGCGGCAGCTGCAAAGAACAATTGTTAGCCGGTGCAGCCAGGACAAAAATGGGTTGCAGAAAGAGAAAGAATATACCTCATGTCATGGGCCTCTCCACATGAGAAGTCTCAAATTCTTCGAATGACACTACGGGCAGAGAAACAATGACAGGTTCCTGCTCCGCAGCTTTTCTTCTATGAGCTCGTGTCACCCGAGTGACCGCCTCTTTGGCCTTGCTGACAGCCTCCCTCACTTGGGACCTAGTTCGCTTTCGCGAGTCACCAGGAGGTAATGGCATTGTAGTCGTGGCTGGCTCAGGAATCCGAAAGTATGTTGGCTTTCGAGCTTTTATTAACAGCTCCCTAAAGTGCATGGTCTCCTCCGAAGTGAGCTAGACTGCATACACACAAGGGTGAGAATGACATGCAATGTAATAGGAAAGGAGCAGTCTAGAAGGCTGAAATAAAGAAATGGAGATACCTGCCAGCCCCGTATATAAGGGTGAGAGAGGCCAATAGAATAGTGAGGGTACTTTATCCATCGAGGTCACCTAACGAACGAGCCAGCACATGTCTCCAATCATCTCGCTTTGCTCGGCCAGTGACGCCAAGTCCAGATGGCCGCGAGAAGACAAATAAGTAGGCTAAGATGGTCTAGCCCCCATCTGTCAGCATATTTGAAGGAAAGAAGAAGGGGCTGGCCCAATGGCTTCGCTCAGGCCACAAACTGAAAGCTCGTGAGAGCAAAGCAATGCAAACAACTAGGGGGTGTTGCTGTAGAGTCCATCCTGTTGATCTTCTCCTCTAATGAAGGTCCTGTAAGGATAGAGGCTATCGATCTTAGGACACCACTCAGCTACTAAATGGATAGGCTCTTCCACTGGCAAGGGAAGCTGTTGAAGCACCACCCGCTCACTGCTTACATGGCATAGCCCTTGAAGCGTCTTCATGAAGACATCCTTGTTGATCTCAGGCAATTTTAGCTCCGCCCTAGGCGAGCACCGCTTCGTGGCTTTTCGAGCCTCTAAATAAGCCATCACTTTCGTGTTGGTCCAAGATTTCAGCTTCTTCAAGTAAGCAGGATCAATGTCTAAAGCTGGCTCTGGCTGAGAATCCAGGAACTTGCACTCTGCAATGGCCCAGCATTCCCGGTGGAAGTTTCTATAAAACCCCGTTCGCGCATTCCACCATTTGATATATTCCAGAGTAACATGAGAGAAATGAGCGGGAGTCAGAACCCTGAATGAACCCTCCTCTCGACGGTGAAAGAAATCTCACCATGCACGAGCCTTGTCATTGGCCACCTGGCCAGCTCTCTACCTATTTGGCAGCGTAAACAGCACGGAAGAGGGAGGAATGTGCTGATCATAGCCCACGCCCCGAGCGTGGAGGTACACTCGCCTCCCACCCTTTTGTCGTTTGCTTAGCTAGTATACATGCTAGATGCCGTTGCTTGTGCATTAGTTTATTTTCCTAGCTAGCTCGTACTTAATCACTGTCGTGAGTTGTGAGTGCGAGACCCATCCCGCGACTCGATCCGAGTGCGAGAGTGAGCCGACCACCCTAGACTCCAAGCCAGTTACTCAACCGTGCCGATCGACACGTTTCCCACGCCGGGGATGATTGTGAGCGAGTACTTCTGTTTGAGGCACGATCACCTCTTCAGGAACTTAGTTAGGTGTCGAATCTTGCGTTTCATTGCTGGTCGCGTCATCCAAAGAGTTGCGTCATCACCCTGAGTCCCAATTTCGAGTCGAGTCTCATTGTCGTCCCGCATCAAAACATTCTTCTTTCTCCTCACAAATATCTAGATTTAACTAGACAAACTTAGAAATGAGACTAGTCATACCTTTCATGAGACTTGATAACATTCCCATTGGTTTCCTACTGAGCACGTCGGCTACAACATTTGCCTTGCCTGGATGATATTGGATGGCAAAGTCGAAGTCCTTAAGATACTCCAGCCATTGTCTTTGTCTCATGTTTAGCTCCTTTTAAGAAAAGAGGTATTTCAGACTTTTGTGGTCCGAATATACTGTGAACTTCTCTCCATAAAGATAGTGTCGCTAGATCTTTAGACTAAATATAACAACAGCTAGTTCCAGATCAAGAGTTGGATAATTTTCCTCGTGCCGCTTCAATTGTCTTGGAGCATAGCAAATTACCTTACCATTTTGCATAAGTACGCACCCAAGGCCAATGCCTGATGCATCTATATATACTTCAAATCCACCGCCTCTAATAGGCAGTGTCAGAATAGGTGCAGTGGTAAGATGTTCCTTAAGAGTCAAGAAATTCTCCTCACACTCCGAGGTCCATACAAATGGATTCTCCTTTCTAGTGAGTTGTGTCAGAGGCACAACGATTTTTGAAAAATCCTTGATGAATCACCTATAATAACCAGCCAGACCAAGGAGACTTTTGATCTCAGAAATAGTCATCGATCTGCTCCAATTCTTGACAGCTTCCACATTAGCGGGGTCCACCACAATTCCTTCTTTGGAAATAACATGCCAAGGAAAGAGACCTCCTTTAGCCAAAACTCACACTTATTTAAATTTGCATACAGTTGGTGTTCTCTTAGGGTTTGTAAGGCAATCCTCAGATGTTCTTCATGTTCTTCCTTCGTCTTATTATAAATAAGGGTATCATCAATAAACACGACCATAAAGTGATCAAGATACTACCTGAAAACATTGTTCATGAGTTACATAAATGCTGCAGGGGCGTTGGTTAACCCGAACGACATAACTACAAACTCGTAATATCCATATCTGCTACGGAAAGTCATCTTGTGAATATCCTCTTCCTTAATCCTTAATTGGTGATAGCCAGACCTGAGGTCAATCTTGGAGAAGTACTCTACACCGAAGATCTGGTCGAACAGCTCATCAATACACGATAGTGGGTACTTGTTTTTGATAGTGAGTTGATTCAACTATCGGTAGTCGATGCACAATCTGAGGGAACCATCCTTCTTTCGGACAAACAAGACCGGCGCACCCCAAGGGGATGTGCTAGGTCAGATGAAGCCCTTCTCCAGCACTTCTTGAAGTTGCTTCTTCAGTTCCTTAAGCTCCGTGGGGGACATCTTGTAAGGGGCCTTTGACACAGGGGCTGCTCCAAGTGTGAGTTCAATAGAGAAATTGACTTCCCTTTCAGGTGGTAAACCAGGTAAGTCTGATGGAAAGATGTCAGGAAAATCTCTAACCACAAGGATTTCTTCTATAAGGATTTCCACTCAGTGATGATAACGGAAGCAAGGAAAGCTTCACACTGATGCGGGACGCTATGCAAGCTAGTGCTCTAGGTGAAGATGTGATGAAATGGACCACTAAACCAGCAGCAACACGATATATAAAGTAGCATAACTTGACACCTACGACTCCCAAGAGAGGGGTCATGCCTAAACAAGTAACTCAAGCTCGCAATTGTCCCCAAGAGACAAATTGTAATAAACTTATATTTGAAATAAAATTCTATTTTGTTCAAATTACATCTTGTCTCGACTATGTTCTGATTAACACAACTGTTTAACTGTCACGTTCCGAGCAATGAACACGTTCCGCTGCTACCGATTTGGGATGTGACATTGCCTCCGGTGCCAAGGAGCTTCCCACTGATGGGTCCCCCTCACGCACCGGGGGAGCCCTTCCTCTGCCTGCTGTGGATTGTTACCTGCCCTCCCAGGCCTCCTTCGTCTGCGACCCGGCCCCACCCTCCATGGAGGGCCCTTCCTCTGTCGTGCCTGGTGGGGTTGTAGTCCCTCTTGTCCTCAAGCATGCTGGTCCCTCCCTCCAACCGCCATTCTCTTTGGCCTCCTCCTTCCCGGTCCTACCTTCGTCAGATGCTCCTCCGTTGCTTGCTGCGGACCGGCCTGGGGGCTTGCTGGGGTCTGGTCCCGTTACCTCTTGCAACATGCAGCCCTCTGATGCAGAGGAGGTTGGTGCCTCCGACGATGTGGTTGAGGGGGCACCAGTTGATGTGGTGGTGCTTAGTCCCCCTGACCTTGTGGTTGCTCCACTGAAGGCCCCTCACCTCGGTGCCTCGTTCAATCGTCTCAACCCGGAGGCGGTCTCTTGGTCCCCGGTTTCGGGAGTCGCCTATCAGGTGACCTGCCGTGATCGTGTCGAGGCCTCCCCTCCAGCTTCGGCCGTGTCTCCCCGACTCTCTCACTCAAGCCTTGAAGCAGAAGATCAACCGGGAGCAGTCAGGGCCGGCGCCTCCTCGGGACACCACCCCCATCCCGTTGGTTCCTCTACCAGCGATGCATCCTCCATCCTCTGATGGCGTGCCCACCTTCCACCCAATTATCCAAGTTCTCACCGTCCCCAGGCTCGAGCCTTGTATGCGGCCTTTTGACCTTCACACTGCGCATGCTCACTTCGTTGGGGCTCTTGGGAGTGATCGGTCGCAGCCGATGGCGCGGACTGATGCACCGAGGTGCTCACACAGGTAGTCAAACTCCTCCTCTTCTACCCGAGATTGTTCATGTTGCTTGTCTTCATGGTCCACTTGTATTAGGCTCCGTCTGCTCCTGTTTGTCTATTTGGGGCTTATTCCCCCCTGTTTCTCTTGCCCTCCATGTTTGGGGCTTCTCTTCTTCCCCCTCTTCCACTTCTATGTACTCTTCCTTTCATCTATTATGCAATGAAAATTATCTGGATTAGAAAAAAAATGATGCCGTCTGGTGAGATAGGTTAGCTGCATCACTGTTGAGTCGTCGTCGACCATGGCTGCCCCGGGGGGGCCATCCGTGCCCCCCTCAGATCCCTCTTCCTCTCTGGCCTTGACCAACCCTCTGCCTTCTGCTAAGATTCCTCCCTTTAGCAAAACATTTGCGGAGGTTTTATCTTCATCCATGGCGCCGCCCGTGATCACTGGTTCTGTGCACAATCCTGCTGTGACCGACAGCAGAAAGCCAGCCGTCTTCTTTAGCAAGGAGGAGATTCAAGCGTCCCTGGAGCCCTTTGCCTACTCCCTGGTTACTCGCACACCATTTGGCAGGCCTTCTTTCCTGGACATCCGAACACATCTTTCCAATAGGTGTGGATTCAAAGAAGAATTCCTTATTAGTGCCCTTGACAATCGGCATCTTCTGCTAAGATTTTGGAACTATGAAGACTATCTCCATCTCTTGCTGCGGGAATCTCTGTATGTCCATGGGAGGATATTGAAATTCTTTAAGTGGACGATGGATTTCTCTCCATTTGCTTATTCGCCTGTTCTTCCAGTCTAGATTGCTCTCCCGGGTTTGCCTGTCAACTTCTTCCTTGAGCCGATCCTCCGTTCGATTGCCGGTAACATTGGTCATGTATTAAAGATTGATCCTTTGACTCTGAATCTTTCTAACACCATGGCTGCTCGTGTGTGCATTGAATTGGATGTTTTGAAGCCTCATCTGTCTAGGGTTTGGATTGGTTTCCTGGGGGGGAAGCTTGGCAAGAGGTGGTTTACCCTGATCTTCCTACTTTCTGCCCTTCCTGCTCCCGGCATGGTCACTTTGGGGATGACTGCATTACACCCTCCAGGGCCGGTGAACGCCAATTCTAGCATCAGCATCTGGCTACCCACCCCAAGGGTCAGCCAATCAGTCCTTAGTCCCAGCATCGCAGCTACAATGCCTCCACTAGCCAGCCGCTCAGTTCCAGTACTGGTTGCCAGCTCCAACATTGTGGCTTCAACGCCTCCACAGGCTAGCCGCTCAGGTCCAGTACTAGTTGCCAGCTCCAGCACCACGGCTACAATGCCTCCACACGCCAGTCACTCGATTCTAGTGCCAGTTGCCAGTTCAACAGTCCAGCTATAGCACATTCGTGAGCCAGTCTCCTAGACCCAGTACCAACATCCAGCTCCAGCATTTCGGCTACAACCCCATCACAGCTCAGTCGGCCAGCTCTAGTTCCCAATCCTAGCTTTCAGTTGTGACGCCTCCCGGGGCCATTCGGCCGACCCAGCTCCAGTTTTTCAAGCCAATGTAAGCTACATTGACAGCTAACGATATAAAGACAGTCAATACCAAGCGTCATCCTACAACCTAAACATGCCAGAATCAATTCCCAACCTTAATCCTGCGGGCCCCCAAGCCCCAACGGGCCTACGCTAACCTTACACGACACGGGTCTTCCCATTCTTTTGTCAAGGGACTGACCCCCAACACTTGGTCTTTTCTCCTATTTTCCCTAGTACCCAGCACTCAGCCCCCAATATCCAAAATCCAGTTACACCTCTCCCCGTTTCCCAATTCATTGTATGAATACCCTAAAACAGGGTAGGCCCGGTCTCCTGCCCCCTACACCGGTACATAGCGAGGAAATCAAGCATGACTAACAGTAAGTGGTCGCCAGTCCCTGCACTCAGCACTGTTCCATAGAATGGGAAGTGGAACAACTCAGGAAATAACAACATCAAAATCCAGAGTTTGTCATTGATACTCTATAAAAAGGAGCACAAGACATGCCCTTGGGGTAACAAAAGACATATAGTCTGGATAACAAAAAGAAATGAGAAAGAGGGGTGATACAATCAGAGCCTGGGCTCACTCCCCTCCAGTGCTACCAGGCGAGACTCCACAGCCACCAACTCTGCCTCCAAGGATGATGCGAGCTGAACGCTAGCCTCGACCCCAGTCTCGACAGCCCGCCACTCAACCTTAGCGAGCTCCACAGCTCGTCGCTACTCCTCCAAGGCCTTCTGCAAGGCCTTAGCTCTGCTCTCCGCCTTGCTCAGCTGCATGGCGCGATCCTTAGCAAGTGATGCGGCTGCGTCGGCACGTCTCCTCTGCTCGGTCGCCGCTGATGCAAGCTGAGTGCACTCCTATTGTGCCTCTCGGATGGCTGCCAGCCACTACGCTCTCCGCTCCTGAGCCGCCAAAAGCCGTAGGTACTCTGCCCAGATGTCGGCCAAGCTAGACATCCAGAGCTCACGTGAGAAGTCGAGGCTGTGGTAGCCCTGGGTGCAGTCCCTCAACTACTGCCTAAGCTCCTCCGGAGAAGGCAGGGGGTCGCGTCCCAGGTAGCCTCAGGCTCACTGAAGCAGGGCCGCGCCCACGCTTGCGTCCAGCAGTGGCTCTGGTGGACAAGGGCAAGTAGGCCACTTGACCCCCAGGTCTAGGGAGGAGTGACCCATCTCAGCCAACATACCAGCAGGCCCTGCACAATACCACCAAACACAAAGGAGAGTCAGCAACATTCAGGATTTCCCTATGATAAGACAAGGTGAAAAACCTGAGAAAGGTCTTGATCCTCACCAGGCATGGCTCCCACTGCGCCTGTGGCATCTCCGCTAGGGGTCAGTGAAGGTAACCTCTCCTCCACATCAGTGACATCCCCCACTGGAGTTGGGGAGGGCAGAGGCTCTTCCACCTTCCGGTCACCCCCAGTAATCGTCGGGGGCACGGGAGGCTCTCCCTAGTCATGATGCGGGACGACGACGAGACTCGAAACTGACTGGGACTCTAAGCAAGCTCGGGTCCGTCCCTTGTGAGGGAAGCGTGCAGATGTGCGCGGTTGAGGAATCGGCAGCGAGTCAAGGGTGGTCGGCTCTCTCTCTCGTGCCCGGGTCGGGTCACGGGATGGTATCTCACTCTCTCCTATCACTGACTCAGTAGGGGTCCCACGGAACCCCAACCGAAAACAACGGCGGTACGAAAAGCAGCAACAACAACAAGAACAATGGTGACAGCAGGAACAGTAAACTCGGTGGCCAGTAAAATCTCGACTCTACAGCTACTCCTACTGTATCGAAACGGAACCCAACACCCTGATCCCACGGTCGGGGGTCTACCAGAACATGGACCACCCTAGTCATGCTACTCGAAAAATTGCCACGACACCTCTGTCGTGGAGGCCTGTGCTCACACACTAAGGCCCACTCTGAAACCACGCGGTCTGAAAATGTAGTCATAACCTCTCCATCGTGGACTCTACGCCATCTAGGGAGAAGCCTGCGGTGACGCTCACCGGAACCCTAGACCTCTAGTCCAGGAGAATGTCAGGAACTACACACGAAGCCCCGTCTCTTAGACGGGTAACAAAAATTCACGACATGACAACTCACGTCACGTGACAGGAGTACCACCCACCAGAAGCATGGTCGAATGTGTCCACTGACGTCTTAGTCCGCGCCTCAAGTGTCTGCCTACAGTGCCCCAGGCGGAGGCTAAGACACCGTACTAGTAACACAGAACAAGGACTAGCTGAGGTCGCGCTCATCAGTGCGTATCCTCTACCCCAAGCTACGCGTGCACACACAGATCATCTACTCTAGGTGGGGTCCTCTAGCTGGTTTTTCCCCCAGCTAGACTCAGGCTGCAAAGGCAAGGGGCCCTATAAAAACTAGCATAAAAGTGTCTTACTCTGGTCACGCTCTCCACCACTCCCAAGTGGGCCCGCACTCGCGTGCGCAAGAAAGCTACGACTAGTGGGGGCTCACAAAACGTGAACACGAAAAACCACGCACACACCCATCGCGAGTAACGCGAAGTAACAGGTGGCCTGAGGCCACCAGACTCTGGACAACCCACTAGACCTAATAACCCAATGGTCCTTGAGTCATAAGACTCGGGTCAAGACCGTCGCACGTGATGACACAACGCCATCAATCTGGCCTAATCCCTAGGTCTGAAACCATTGTAACACGGAGCCTCCGGACACCCACAAACACAAACCCACGACGTCCGGGACATTCACGAGACTGAAGGTCAACCACTGGGTCACAACCGGGTTGATTGGGACCCAACACAACACAAAACGGACACAACGAGCATGAAAGACTACCTAGCGGTCCTTTCTAGACCGTTAGGGAGCCTAGAAGTCAACCCCTGGATCGCTAAGGCCAGCCTAGAGGTCCAGCCAGGACCACAAGGGCCAAAAATGATCCAAACCCCTAGCAGTCACTCTCAGACCGCCAGGCAGGGTGGCGGTCCTCTGCCCAAAGCAGAGCCTAGCGGTCTTCACTAGACCGCTAACGCACCCTGGCGGTCCATCGTGAGACCGCCAGGCTCAAACCGACATACGGGGACCCTTAGCGGTCTCCACATGATCGCTTGGCACCCTAGCGGTCTCTGGAAGGATCGCTAAGCCGTTCCAAACCCGAAAATGGTGAAAACGGTGGGAAAGTCCATTCCACGCCCCATTCACACCCATGTGAAGGGGAAAACATGGGAAACCTAGTCTCCAACCTCTCTAGCACCGAGAGGACCCACTTAAACCCCAAAAATGTGATCAAAAGGTTAGATCAGGTGCACACCCCAAAACATGTTCTTTTCCCCCAAATACTTAAATAAGTCCGCTCGGCTCACCACGGCCTAACAAAATCACGGAAATGAAAGTAAAAGGGTTAAGAATATGCCCCCCTACCTCCACCAAAGATTCCGGGCGTCGAGGATGCCGATCCATTGCGAAATGCCACTAGAAACCCTCACCGAGCACCCACGCTCGCGAACCGGCTCGCCACGCACCACCGCCTCATCCCTCGTCCCATCCCCACCATCCCTTGCCCCACAAACCTCGCCGCCTCGCCCCTATCCACCTCCGTCGGCCGCCGGAGAAGAGAGGGAGAGAAGGGGAGAGCGTAAGAAGAGAGAAAGTGAGAAAGAGAGAATGAGAGAAAGAGAGGGGGTGGGGGTTATTTATAGAAAAACTCAAAATTTTTAAAAATATAACACACTATACTGGGAGATCGCGTTCATCTAGCCTCCCACCGCTTGGGTTCAGATCGATACTGATCCCCAACACGTGGTATCGATATCTGTTCTGATTCCCATCATATCTTCCGGTCCCCATGGCGGGGTTGCTTCTCTCCATGTGCCGGCTGGTATAGCTCTCGGTACGCCTTAATAAGGTATCGATAGGAGTATCCCAAGGAGTAGTAGCCGTCTCCGTTGGTCTGATCCTTAATTATGTCAGGAAGACAAACCTCTTCATAGGGCTCCCCATCAATGGGTAAGCCACTGAGCTGTCTAAGGCTCCATAGATCTAGGGACGTCTCGCCCTCTGCGGTATAGAACGTGTTGGTCTCTACGCTGAACACTTCTAGCATCCCACAGCAAAGTCACTTCGAAATTGGGTAGTCATAACGGGAGGCGTAAACACTGTGATATATGCCGGCCCAGATGAGTATGGGTGCATAATTGAATAGCACATACTCAATAAATTCCACTGCTCCTTCTCTGAAGCTGTGTGTAGTTTGAAGCTTCAGCTCTCCGAATCAGTCCAGTGACAGCCCATGCTTGAATCTGATTGCCAGGCAGTCCAGAATAAAGGGCTCTTCCCTATAGCCCCACTTCAGGGGAGCCAAGAACAAGCCCGAGTGCTGCATCTCACCCTGGACACGTCCTGTAGTCGTGTCCCACTTAGCCGCAATAAAGCCCAGAGTCTGCACCAACTTGTCCTCCATCGGCAGCACGGCCTCCAGCCGCAGCACGGGCTCCCATCCACGGGCCTCACCCACCAGGTACATCGGAATGCTTCTAGGGACGATGTGCAACAGGTTGTCTCGAGCCTGCAGGATTGCATGCTCTACCTCCTTCACAGTCCACAGCTCTCACCTGTCATGAGTCCGCAGATGCTTGAGGTGATGAATGAGGTGCCTATCCTTCGGGAAATCTAGTGGGTAGTCCCATGTGGCATGATCAAAGCTGAACCCCTTTTCAGCCCTGACAAGTCTTCGGACATCCATACTCTCAGTGTCCGAGCCCGAGGAGTTGGCCAACGCCGCTATTTCTGCATGGTCTTGGTCCAAGTCCTCCACGTTGAGCCAGGTGACGGTCGGCACTGGGGCGAAGGAACACGTCAGGCACCAGCCATGGCAGAAGTAGAGGAACCACTCAGGGCAGCCATTGATCTGTAAAGTACAACAAACAAAAGATTAGAATGAACTGCAGGCAATAAGAAATCAAGAGCTGTGAAGAGAGGAAAAGGTGGCATTGTAAATAAAAGGGGAGAATAAAAATAAGAAAAGAGAAGCAGCTTGAGACTCCTCGCCGGTACACCCCCAGTGGTCTTCCCCGGCACGCCCTGGCGTGGCCTTCACCGACACACCACAAGGCAACCTCTACCGGCACGTCCCTTGAAGGGCTTCGTCGGTACGCTCTCCAGCATAGCTCCCTGGCAAGCCCCTTGAAGGGCTTTACCCGCATGCTCTCCAACTTCACTCCCCAGCACACCCCTTGAAGGGCTTCATCAGCACGCTCTCCAAGATCACACCCCGGCACGCCCCTTGAAGGGCTTTGCCAGCACACTCCCCAACATCACTCCTCGGCACACCCATTAAAGGCCTTCGCTGGCACGCTCCCTAGCATCATTCCCCAGTACGCTAGCAAGGGCCCTAACTGCATGGCCTTGGCAGAGATCCACTAAGTGCCATAAACCCAAGAGCAAAAATAAATGAAGAGTGAAAGTGGGGTGGTGAATGAGATGATGAAAAATGAGGGCTATAAGAGGACTATTATTGAAATGACCAAGGCTCCGTCAATTTCTGACGAAATTTTGGCAGAGTTTCCCATAGGCCAAAGGCGTAAGGGGAAACATGGGTGCACGTCCACAAGGAGTGACGGCCCCAACAAAGTGGTGGTGGGCCCCGCAGGACAACACCAGATGTCACGCCCCAAGCCTTTATTTACAGCGGAAGACTCACTCGGGGAAAATGCGAACAGCCGGCATGGTAAGCCTCTCGCAAGCAAGAAATAACCAGAGCGCGAAACAATCACACATAAGATGCAATTGCACAAGTATTTATTTGATACCTTGGAAATAAAAAGCCGGTTCGTCCTGTGGCTGAAAATAGACTTTCTTGGATCTGCAATCAACCACGCCGTTCCATCCCGGTCTCAGTTTCACGGTCTGTCGACTGGCCGTCCACGTCTGCTGGCTTAGGTACGTTGCTGTTCTCCATACGCTTGTGACTTTACTGACTTTCTGCGGCCTGTTCAGGGCCATTTCACATTCGGAACGGTCGATCGATAGATCGCTTATTCAGATACATATTTGTATTTACAGTCTCAGTTCATTTTAGTCTGTGTTTTAGTTTTTACTACTCCCTGTCACAGAATGGTCCTTTCCTGGATCGTCTACCTCCCTGAGCGGTCTCCCACAGACCATGTTATTGTGCTACAGTGCACCCGTGATTACCATTTTGGTTATTATTCTACATCATTTCACATTTGATTGGTGTTATTCTGATCTCCCCTGATTGACATTTGATTTTGCATGCCTATTTCTATACTTGTCGTCATCATTGATCATTGATTGCTAGATTTAGGTTAGATTTTGCATGCACTCCAGTGCGCATAGGACCATACATATATTCCATATTAGTTACATTCCTACCTAAGTAGGGGATCCTCTCATCTCCATATTCCTTGGAGCCGACTAGGTGACCTTACCCAGGACCACTGTAAGTTCCCGTGAGCCACGGATTCTCACATGGATGCCGGGCAAGTTGTATCTTGCCACACCAGTCTAGGATTGCATCCGTGTGAGAGAGAGTACCCTTTAGAGCCAACCCAGTTTCCCATTCCACCCTTGTTAGGCACCTTTCTGGTTGTGAGAATTGTCATTTTAATTAATCCACTAAGGTTCTAAAAGGGAGAAGTTGTAAAACTTGTCGTGCATCATTTTAACTTGGTTGGTTTGATTGCCTCTTCTCTCCTCTCTTTCTGTATGCATGTTTTGTTGTTAGGAAATTCATTAGGATTGTTCTTTTTGTTAGTGTGATTGTTGCATGTGGAGGTGCTTTACACCCATAGGATCTTCTCCTAGGGGCAACTCCTCCTTCGTCTCTTATATCAATCCGTTGTTTGAATCTCATACCACCATGTCGCCCTATGAGTTTTCTTAGGCCCGTGAGGACTCCCTTCCTCAGAGATTCTTAGAGGACCCATCTAGGGTCACCCCTGTGCAGGGGAGAGAGGGGTCTGCCCCTCCTCTCCCATCCATTGTCATGGAGGGTACTCAACCCTCACCCTCCGATTCTTCTTCCCAAAATTTGGCCAGTCATATCCTTCACATGATGGCCTAGCTGGATCCCTCTCAGCTCAACATCCTTCGCCAAGCTCTGCAAGGGCGGGCATCCCATCTACAGTTATTTCTTCTCGCATGTCTGCGGCCGTCACTTCATCTCCTGTTATTGGGTCAGGGGCCACCTCTGCCGCGCCCATCGACCTTACTCCAATCCACCCCCGGACCCTTCGATTTCCCAACATGGAAGTAGGCCAAGCTTCTACTTCAGCCCATCAGATTTCTGACAAGGGGAAGACCCAGATTCCCTTGACTTCTTACCCCAATCCTTACACCACCGTCTCTCCAGCGCCGCAGGCTCTCGTGGCCCTGGCTGATTTTATTCGTCTTCAAGCTGGGAATGCCCAGCTTGCTCATGCCGATGTCGGCCCTTCCCTGGCCCATTATCCTTCTTATGGGCTTCCCCCTCCATCGATCTACCCATCAGCTCCATATACCGGTTCTGTTCTTCCTACTTTGCCTCCTTCTTCCTGGGAACGGGAACTTCTTGAGAAGTGGGCTGCCATGCAGCAACAAATTGACCTTCTTCATAAATGAGTCAGCCCACAATCCCTTGCCAATATTCCCATTCCTAACTTCCGAGATATTCATTTCCCCCTCAATCCGAGCTCCCTACGTACCGAAAGTATGAGGGGAATGGCAACCCATTCATTCACATAAGGGAGTTCCTATATGAATCGGCGCAATTCCAGCATGATGATCACCTCATGGCGTATCTCTTCCGTCGGTCATTAGACGGCGTTTCACTTGAGTGGTTCTACACTTTGCCCTTGGAGGAGGCAGAAAGTTTCGGCTCTGACCTCTGGCACTAACGCTGGGCACTCGAACCACGCTGAGCCTCAGACGCGCTCCCCTGAAGCCGCGCCTCACCTGAAACACGGTAAAAATATGCAGGGAATTAGTTTTAAAATAAGACTCAGTAGGGATCACTCGAACCCTACCTCACAAAATGAAAAATCGCTATGCTAGCAGCTAAGCGAGAGTACCTCAGAAGAAGAAGCCCTACACTACAAGTGCCAGTCTCACGGCGTGAAAACCCACACACGCACGCCACGGTGAAACGACCAGAACCCACCGGTCAACACGACCAAAACCCGAAGGTTGAAGCAACTGAGATTGACAGTCTGCCACTCACTGTCCAGAACAGAAGTACCTCCCACTAGAAGAATGACCGGATGCATCCACTGACATCTTACACTGCATCACAAGTGTCTAGCTACCACGCCTCGGGTGCGAGACTCAGACACACACAAGTAACCACAAAGTGAGTGACTAGCTGGGGTCACGTCCGTCGACGCATGTCCAACTATCCCAAACCACGTGTGCACACACAGACCATGCGTCCTAGGTCTGGCCTCTAACTAATTTTTCCCTTAGCCGAACTCTGGCCGATGATGTGGGGCCCGATGGAAACCAGTCTAAAAACCATCCTCAGGGTAGCCATCCCATCACTCCCAGGTGGATACTAGCGCACGCGTACTAGTGGGCTACGACTAGTAGAGTGTCTCTGAAGGAGTAGACTCTCAAGCTACGAAAAATAACGTCTGAACCTGACGGAGTACGAGGACCGTCCCACATACCAACACCGTCACACGGTGACCACAGTTGGAGAAGAAATGGGACTACGCGCCACATGGAATAGCCCAGAGCCTGGTGGACCAACACTGGTGCACTACAGGCGGTGACGGACCAGCACATGTGTGCCACGGTCATCTGACGGACCACCTCAGGTGCGTTAGGGACCCAGTGTAAAATGGACCATAACGTGCCTGCACAGGTGCGTTACAGAACATGACGGACCGACAAGGGTACGTCAGGGCACTCGGTGCAAAAACCGCTGTGACGTGCCTACCCATGGGCGTCACAGTACCTGACAGACTGGGACAGGCGCGTCAAGGCACGAGCCAAAATAGAGAACGTAACGCGCTCCTCCAGGGGCGTTACGTCACCTAACGGACTAGCTTAGGTGCGTTAGGTCACGGGACCAAACTGACTATAACGCACTCCCCTAGGGGCGTTACAGTCCCTAATGGACCAGCACAGGTGTGTTAGGTGGAAGGCATAGCGCGCCTTCCTAGGGGCGTCACATTCCCTAACGGACCAACACTAGTGCGTTAGGCTATAATGACCCCCAATGGTCAAACTCTAACAATCAGAGACACTATGACGGACCAGCCCAGGGGCATCACAATCACGTGGCGGTCTATCGTGGGATCGTCACGCCCACGAAAGCCCGAGCTCAAAACCAACGAAGGATAACGTACCTCCTTGGGTGCGTTATGCCCTGTGGCGATCTCTGGTATGACTGCCACAATGCTCCGGCGACGAAAACGATGAATTCAACCTAAAAATACCGACCACACCCCCATAGCTCCATAGGAGAGGGGGAAAACAAGGGAGAAGCTCCCCAATAACCCCTAGCATGATTCTACGATCTTGGATCGGATAAAAATACGATTGACTGCTAGATCAGGCGATCACTCTCCAAAGTATGATTTTACCCTAACCCGCTCAAAAATGCCCCTCTCGGCCTCACGAAGGGCTAGAAACCACGGGAATGAATAGCTAGAGCATAAGGATTGTCACCCTACCTCAATGAAGTGAATGCTCCACCGAATCGATGCCGAAATCACGAAGAACGCTTTTAGAAACCCTCGTTCCTCGACGAAATCCTGCGAGCTCTACGCCGCCACGACCGCCTCGCCGTCGCCGTCATCGCCACGCCGTCGCCCCGCGTCGTCTGCAACCGGAAGGGACACGCCGCACGATCGAACGAGAGAGAGAGGGGGAGATGGGCGCTCACGATGGGGGGAAAAGGAAGAGGAAGAAGAAGAGGGGGAAAAGGTAGTGGGGAATAAAATATCGTCTACTTAGGGGCCATGGGAGACCCCTGGGGAGGTGAGCTCTGCGGCGGGGCCAGTGCCAGGTGCTGTGCTCATTGTAGGGGCATGCTTGCCGGAAAGCTGGGGGTTAATGGGAATGCTGCAGCTTGCAGAGTCGCTTCAAAAGATTACCCGTTGCCCCCTGGCGCTTCTAGCAAAACCTAGGTCTGTCCAGACGTCAAGGGTTGGGCATTCCTTTCGTTGAGTTGCTTCTTTAGCAATTCAATCTCTCGCTGATACTATTGTATCATGTATAGCATGGCGGGGTCAGTTGTAGAGGGAGTGGGCATGCCCCCTGTCTCTTCGGCTGGGGTGTCCTCGGATGATGTGGAGGGTCCGCCACTCATGCCCCCGGTAGTAACAACATTGGCTGCCAGGGCCATGGGAGGTTCTTCGGAGGAGGTCGCCTCGATGCCTGCCTACGTCGCCTCACTCGCCGCTCTTCTTCTCCTGGTGAGGGGGCCGGGCCTGGCGCCGAGTCTAGCGACTTCTTCGGGGTCGGTAGGTAGAGCCTCGTACCGACTAGAGAGTCCTAACATATTGCAGGTGAAAACTCTCCAGTCTTTGTTTCTTTTTGCCATCCTCCTTGACGGCTTGTTCGGGAACACCAGCCTGTCGAAGACTGACCGTTAGGGCGGTGCTTCCACCCGCACAGGGGATTGGCATCATTCCTCCAACCGGTTCCTTGATTCTACGCTGGGCACAGGTTGGATTTCTTCTTCCTCTCGAAAGGCGGAGGTCACCGCCCCCAGCAGTCGCTGATGACCCATAGCGGTGCTACCCAGGCCTCTAAGGTAGTTTCTCATGGCCTGCTCGATCCCTTCCCATTCCTGGTCAGGGAGAGCAGCCGGTGGCTGCGCGTCGATGGCGATAGCATGATGAGTGTAACTTGCGAATGTCGAGCGGTCAGCATGGTGACGACGCCTACGACGTTGGTGGCGAGCATTTTCGGGTAGCGCTGGCACAACAGCTGTCGATTGGCGGGTCTTGGCCGTCACCTCGACCCTTTCATCTCTTCGCCCCCTTCTGTGGTAGGTGCAGCTGGGCCCCGCCTCGGCAGGTGCCGTGGGTTGGGCTTCCTTGGGAACCCAAACATGTTTCAGCTTTGCTGGCTTGCAAGCCGACGTGTCTCTCGGCGCTACGGCCGGAACGGCGGGTGCCATCTTTTCTTTCATCTTCTCCAGTCCTTAGAAGGAGTTGCGAACTGGAATGGTCGGCATGATACAGTCTGGGATCACTTCGGACCTTTGTCCATTTAGATGGACTCGGATGGTTCTGACAGTCATGGACTTGCCGGAGCTAGAGGTTCGGCGCCCCGTGGCAGTGCCAGCATTGTTCCTTCGAAGTCTCCTCCAATGGGATGCCGACCCTCGATGCGATGGACCGGCAGTCTGGTGCACATGGTGCACGTTGCAGCCCAACGTCCTTGGGGGGACACTGTTGTTGTTCTTGGCCACAGCTCGGCCAGTAGCAGCTTCAGTGACTCCCTGGATGGGAGTGTTGGACTCAGGTTCATCGGGTGCCTCCATGTCTAGCATGTTAACGAAGGCTACCCCCAGGAAGTTAGGGACCGGAGGGAAGCTTCCGAAGCAGAGTGGGATGGCGAGATAGCCTTCCTGGATGTGGCTCTCCACGACTTGCAGGCCAAAGGAGACCACCATTCTCGTAGTTGAAATGTGATTTTCCTATATTTGCAGAGACGAAATAATCAGCATTACAAGAAGGGGGGCTGCAGGGCCCCTAATTTTAGCAAAGAGATGAAGGGTGGATTGGTCCCACTGGGTGTGCCAGACTTGTGGATGCACTGAAGATTCTATTTGGACATTCCGTTCGTTTGTTGGTTAGGGTGTTTATTTGTCTATTTAGTGCGAGGGCGTGCCAATCATCGAGGTGACAATTTATTCGGGTTTCATAGAAGCCCATGGTGTGCTCGATTTGACTTCGTCAGGTGATTGTGTGGTTTGGGTCGGGACCAAATCCCGTCATGCCATAAAGGTCACGACGTCAGTTACATCCCCCATACAAGGGAACACCCTTGATTAATTACCAAAATTACTTAATTATAATTAATTATGTAAATTTTCATATTAATCTCAATCTCACATAAAATTAAAGTTTTTTTATATTTAATTAAAATTTTAAACATAAGTTAATCAATGAGATTTGAGACATGTGAAAGAAGAATAAAATTTGCATGATTAATATTATTATACATAAGGGGCTTTGTTATAATTTTTACATTCCCACAACTTAACCAAAGTCCCCATTTTTTTGAACATTGCCTTCTTCCTCACTACGGTAACAGTGGCGTGAGTCCATGGCGGCGCCGTTCGCAGAGAAGAGGGACCGACGGAGAGAAGAGCAGCGGCGTCTGCTTGCTAAAACAGACCACCTGCTCTCGTCACCTCCTCACCGCGTCCTACACCCCCCACCACCGCATGCAACACACCAGCGACCTCGCCACGTCCCACCATGCACCTCGCCTGACCCTCCCCCTCGTCGTGGCAGCTCTTCCTCTCCCTTCTCACCTCCCTTTCTCTTCTCTCTCCCACGTAGTCACTCCCTGTCTCCCCTCTCCCCACGTTGCCTTCTCTCTCTAACCTATACATTCACGCCGCACGCTGCCATCATCGCCGTGAGTAGTTCGGTGCCCCCTCCACGCCATTTCTCTTTCTCTCTCTAACTGCACTCCCGCATCCTGCATCCACCACTGTCCTCCCATCTCTTCACTCCACCCTTCCTCATGCACGCAACCACTCCACGGTGGAACCCATGGCCCATACCACTGGTAACACTGCCGTGGCCATGCACACCTCCCCTCTCCATTGTCTTCTTCACCATCCAGCACCCTCCGTCCCTCTCTCTCCTTTCTCTCTCCAACCTCCCATCACCACCTGCTTCTCGCCTTCTTTGCTACACTCCACCCACTCTCACCTGCGAGCACCACCACGCAGGCAACCGCGCCATGCACGGCCCCCCTTCACCTGCATCTCCCTCTGTCACCCCCTTTCTCATCATCTGTCACCACCATGCACATCTACCTGCACCACTGCACAGCCCGCCACCCCTCGTCCGCCTCCAATCTCCAGACCTGTGCCACCACCCTTGTTCCCTTTCCAAACCATTGTCCACCTTTCTTCCTTGCACACATGCACATGCACACCCAGCCACGTTCCCCCCACGCCGGTGTCGACCATCGTTGCTACTCTCACTCTCTCCCACGTACTCTCTCTCTCCCTTCTATCTCTCCTTTCCCTACTCCCAGCCACTCCCCATGCAAATAGCTTCTTTACACGTAGCTTCAGTAAACAACACCAGCCAGCCACGGGGCCCCCTTCCCATGCAACGCCAGTGAACTCCCCATGCATACACATCTCCTTCACGTGGTGCCAACGCCGCCCCCTTTCACGGTGATCTTCACGCATGCATGTCTCACGCGGCTTCTTCACATGGCCAAAGGCCGTTCTCCATGCACGTGGGCCCCCTACTACATGCATGCAACGTGAGTGTGAGCCTCCCTCTTCAACGTCTTCAATGAGAGTAGCCGGCCCCCATGAACATGGGCTCCCTCAACCGGGGTATCTTCAACCCTCATGTGACCAGTAAAAGCCCTTCTCATGTGGGCAAGCCTCTTCACAACAAAGAGAAGAGAAAGAGAGAGAAGATGATGTTGGAATTGATGGACACCGATCTAGAGAGGGGGTGAATAGATCTACCCAAATAAAATCTACAGCAGTTAATGACAATGCGGAATTAAAAGGAACCACTGTAATTCTATCACGAGATGTAACCTTCAGAATAAAATATCATGCCAACAAGTATGCACATAAAGCCATTCACAATAACAATTAGCAAATTACTGTGAAATAGCAGATCGTAAGAAGGGGATCTCCTACTACAGTAAGAGATGAATGAATTCCAGTAATTTCAAGACACAGCAGGTAATTGCAGTTAACAATTAGCCCATCATCTAGGTGTGGTACAATGGCAGAGGCTTGCCTCACGCAAGAGGTGGAATTCCAGATAGGCATAACCTATCCTTCCAACCACACCTTTTAATATACCTACTGGATGAAGAACTTGAGCATGTATAACAGATAGAAGAGTTAAACAATTGAAATCATGATAGCGAAGAGTACAATGCGACTGCAGTGACCACGAGTCGAGGAACTGAAGGATAATCAGAACGAAATGCTCTCAACTCAGGGCTGCAAAGGCAGTCTGAAACTCTTCTAAAAGGATCTGAAACTCAATAGAGATCCGATAGGACCTAACAACGATCCGCCAAAGATCCAGGATATTACAGGTTGAGATCTATAAATGGTTTTCCACTTCCTCATTTTCTGAATACAGTCTTTAAACTCTACAATATATTAGGATTAAACCATCAGTTCATTCATGAAGCAGACATGATTCTTATAATAGAAGATATGTGATAATTGCTGCTTAAAATATTGAACTAATTGCAAGACTGTCATCTTGTTCAGAAAATCAGCTCTTGAGTCATATCAGGGAATGGAGATGGTACCAAAAGCTAGAGATAGATAAGAGTGATGCTTGAAAGAATGGATTCCAAGGAGGGCTAAGTTCAAGGACACAAATTCGAATGCTGATGGATTGCCTTGAGCAGGTCTTCCCTGGACATGGCTACACCAGACTCCCCTGACTTAACAATGCAATCTAGACAGGCAATCTATTCTTCTAGATGAAAACTCCCCCTATCTACATGAATGATTATTCAATGTGTGATGCATGACCTGACCAGTTATTGAATCATTCTAAACAAGATCAGAAAATTTATTCAGACTTTGAAGACAGACTGAAACACATTTATTTTCAGAACAAACCAAGCATCAATTCAAGAATGAAATCAGGTTTATTTTTCATGCTGAAATTTACATAAACCTAGTTCACGTCTTAAGAATTTGAATCTTTCATTTCCCAGAGGTTTAGTAAATATATCAGCTAGCTGTTTTTCAGATTCAATGAAGTGCAATTCAATTTTATTTTTATTCACTTCATCTCTAAGGAAATGGTGTTTGATTTCTATGTGCTTAGTCCTAGAGTGATGAACAGGATTTTTAGTGAGTGATATAGCACTAGTATTATCACATAAAATTGGAATGCATCCTAATTTTATCTGATAATCAATCAGTTGGTACTTGATCCAGAGTACCTGGGCTGTACAGTTCCTAGCTGCAACATACTCTGCTTCAGCTGTAGATAGAGCAACCGTGTGTTACTTTTTAGAAGGCCATGACACCAGACAATCACCTAGGTAATGACAATACCCACTAGTGCTTTTCCTATCTACCCTGCACCCTGCATAATCCGCATCAGTGTAGGCGATGAGGTCTAGCTCACACTTAGCAGGATACCAAAGTCATAGTTCTAGGGTGCTTGATAGAAACCTAAAAATCCTCTTAGCAGCACTCAAGTGTTACTCTCTAGGACTAGCCTGAAACCTAGCACACAAACACACAGAAAACTAGATATCAGGCCTAGAAGCTGTGAGGTAAAGAAGAGATCCGATCATACCTCTATATAATTTCGGATCTACACTTTACCTTTTGGGTCATCATCAAGATTAGTTGATGTACCCATTGGTGCTGAAATCTCCTTCAAATTTTTCAACTTGAATTTCTTCAACAGGTTATTGACGTACTTGGACTGAGATATGAATGTACCTTCCATAGTCTGAGTTACCTGCAATCCAAGAAATAATTTTAGCTCACCCATTAAACTCATCTCAAATTCATGTGTCATTAAATCAACAAATTCCTCATATAAAGTTGGGTTATTTGAACCAAAGATAATAGCATCAACAAAAATTTGCACAATAATGATGTCAGAATTGCATACCTTAGTAAACAACATTTGGTCAACCTCACCTCTTGTGAACTCCTTTCCAGTCAGGAACTTACTAAGCCTGTCATACCAAGCTCTAGGAGCTTGTTTCAATCTATAGAGAGCTTTATTCAATTTATAAACATGATTGGGAAAATCTAAATATTCAAAATCAGGAGTGATGTGACACGACCTTGGACTTAGGCAAACAAGCACAATTTGTAACTTGAACGGGCCGATATCGGCGGCCAACTCACCCGACACACAACCCAAAACTCGGGGTGACTCGGCGATGCCAAGTGGAGGATGTGAGGGCTGGTCCCTTGCTGGTAGAGGGCCAGCAAGGCCAGAGGGCCCACCCCTCTCCACCACGTCCACCATCTCCACCCCCTCCCTTTGTTCACCATCTACTTCTGCTACCCATCTGGAACTAGCAGCAACAGAGGTGCATCCAGTTACAGAGACTGCCACATCTTCATCGTGAACCTCCTAGTGGTATATCCTATACTGGCGAAAAACTCATCCAAGAAGCTTCGCAGGTGAGGTGGTCCCGCCTCCATCCGACGTCTGTGCTATTTGGAGGAGTAGTTCTCGCCAAACTCCGCATCCTAGCTCTGGCAGACAACCTGAGGCCGAGTGCAGAAGCTCCCATGACCATCCCTTTGTGATTCCTAGAGCAGCTCTTGGCTGAGGCGAGCTCCCACCAGTCCTCTTTCAGTCCCAAGAAGAAGGAGGTCGTTTGGGCTTTGGAGCACCATGTTCCAGCACTTCTCCCTGACTGGCGCAGATCAACTTCACTGGTACAAGGTCGGACCCCCTGTCACCTTTCTGTTTCCAGCGTTCTACTCTAGCCTCTTTTTGGAGCCCCGTTGGCTCCTGTATGAATAAGGCTCTCCCACGATCGCGTTGACACCAATGCCGCCCTCATCAGAGTTTGGAAGACCCCGGGGCACCCTTTTGCTCAGGCGACTTCGATTCTGGATAGACAGTGTTGCACAGGATGAGTCAGACTTGCAGAAGCTCCCACGACCAGCCATCTATGACTCTTGGAGCAACCCTTTGCTGAGACGAGCCCCTACCAGTCCTCTACCAGCTCCAAGAAGTAGGAGGCCATTTGAGCACCGGAGCACCACGTTCCGGCCTTCCCTGTGGGCGTGCGCAGGCAGTCTCGCCAGAACCAGGTTGGACCCTGCCCTACTAATTGATTCGCCATCCTCTACTCTGACCTCTTTTGGGTTCCCCATTAGCTCCTGCTTGAAGAGGACCTCTCCTCGGTCGCATCGACATGAGACTGCCTTCATCGGATCCCGGGAGAGCTCGTGGCAGCAGTTTTCTCAGGCCCCTGCGGTTATGGGTCAGACAGGGCCAAATCAGACCTGCCCTGATCCCGGGCCCGCCATGACCACAGCCAGACTCCGATCGGTCTGCAACTCGGCTGGCACATCCCTGGACCATTCCCGGACGTTTATGCATCAGTCCCGTCTTCATCAGTGATCGGAGGTGATTGTGGCAACCCCACAACCGGCTCGTTGTCCCTACAGAACTGACTTCGGGACATAATTCGGTCCCCGGGTGATCGGTCTTCGCCGTCCAATTTCCCACCCCCTCTCCTAGCCTACTGACTGCCTCTCCCTGCGTGGAGGTAGTATTGGTTGTAAAAGATTAACCCCCGCCCCAAGATACCCCCTCCTGTGTGAGGTGTAGTTGTGTACCCTTGTCATTTCAGGTCGAAGCTACACCGATGCGGCGTGTGGGTACGTACTCACGCCTCCCCGCTCGCCTTCGTCTCCGATCGAGATCGGTGTCTTTACGCCGATCAGGTGAGCACTTGGTCACCCCTCTTTGCTGGTTTTCCTTTGCTTATTTAGTATTACTTTTTAGCTCCGTCGGATGGCGAGTGAGTGCCCATTCCAAATTTCCATTTATCGAGTGCCACCGCGTAGTAAGTTGTAAGAGATACCCTACATCCCACGCCCTCGGCGTGTTGGTCGCCTACTGAATTGGGCATCCCAGGCCCTTGGGGGTCCATCCCAAGCTAGCCACATCCCTGGAACGTCGAGGTCCCACTTCGGACCCTCACCACTATCGCCGTGTTGCCCTCGAGCACTTGTATGCGCTACGCGGGTGAGCCCGCTTAAGTGAAGTCGCCGATCCGTTGCATTGCTTGCGAGTCTAAGTCTTAGGTTCATCGAGCCACCTCATGGCACCCTTAGGTCGTGTCACGTCATAGCTTATTCATTGATGGGGGCATCTCTCGCCCTTCATATTTTTTCACAGCTCCGATTACGCATCAACATGGTTCCATTGTGTCCGTCTTATTTTTCTAAGTCGAGTCATGTAATTTTTATATTTTTTTGAGTCATAAATTATGTAATTTTCTTTTTATTTGAGTCCAGTACCTAGGTATAAGGGTTATCTACCTAAGTCGAATAAAAGCTGCCCCCTTTGTGTGCCTTGTTACTCCTGTTCCCTCCTGTGCCATGTGTTTGACAGTTTATTTCTTTCTTCCCCTCCAATGGTTTCGCTCTTCATGCCGATGGCTTCCTCCCGTGAGGCCGACCCGTCCAGCTCAATGGGCGGTACACTGGTGCAATGCCACTCCAAGTGGTCTACTCCTGGAGAATCCTTACGCTGGGACCTCCCTTCACGTTGTGGGGTCTAACCCCACAACGGTTCTTTTACCTAGTGGGAGCTCCACAGCTCTGCAAGCCCAACACTCTTCCCTCAATACCCCTGCAACCGTCTTGCCTTCCTGATCGACATTTTCCCTTGGCCTGGCCAACCCAATATCCCTGGCCCATCTCTTCTTTTATCAATATCCCCTGGGTTAATCCGTGCCCGGTGCACCCTGGGTCCTTCTGGCCAGCACACTCAACCCTCACTCTCTCATCTGGCGCACCTTTGGCCTCCCTAACCTGGTGTGCCCTATCACCTTCATTCGGTGCAGCCCCCCCACCTGAGCCTGGCCCAGCACAGCCCTTCCTTTTCCCTCCCGGTATAGTCCCGGACACCTCCAACCCGGTACAGCTCCTCAGCCCCTCTAGCCGGTGCAGCCCGGCATAGTCTCCCCTGCCCTCTGGCCGGTGTAGCCCTTGGCCCCTTTATCCCTGCGCACTCCTTGGGCCTTCTTATCCGACACGCCTACCATCTCTCATCCGGTGCACTCCCAGCCTGTCCCAGTCTTATGCCTCCCATTCGTCGACTTCCCGGGGCTTTCCGAAGTTTCCTCAAAGGTGTTACTACCCTTAGCACACACCTCGAATTGTCCGATTTTGTCACTCTTTGTGGGTGCGTTCCCCTTTACTCTCCTTACCATCCGGGTCAACGGAAGATGCTGTCGAATTTTTGTTAGAAACAATAACATATTAAAAGACAAAAGGAAGCAACAAACAAATAGAACGGACAATGACAAAATGTTTCAATCAAGACAAGAGAATTATGGACAATATGGAGGGAGTTGGATCGGGCATTAATCACGTGAACTTGAACGTTGGTTATACAAACAAGGAAAAAGGGGGAGAAGATCAAAAGGAGAGAATAAAGGGGCTCATGTGCACTATATAAAACTGAAAAAGGAAAGAGAGGAAAAGGCTTAAGAAGAAGAAGAGAAAACCCCTCATAGACCTTGCCCGGTACACCCTGGTTCAGCCTGCCCGGTGCACTCTACCCAGGGCCTTGCCCAACACACCCTAGCTCAGCCCTGGCCCGGTACAGCCTGACCAATCCCTGCACGGCACACCTCAACCGTGCCTTGTCCGGCACGCCTCTCCCAAACCTTCCCCGGTGCATGCCTCACCCAAGCCCTTGTCCGGCACGCCTCTCCCAGACCTTCCCCGGTGCACGCCTCTCCCAGACCTTCCCCGGTGCACGCCTCACCCAAGCCCTGTCCGACACGCCTGGAAGCCCCTTTGCCCTGCACACCCTAGCCACGCCCCTACCCGGTACGCCCTGCCTGTGCCATGCCCGGCACATCATCCCGAATCCTTACCCGATACACCCCTTTGGCGCCTCCCCAGCACACCAGCCCAGCCCCTTTGCCTGGCACAGCTCCTCACTCCCTCCGCCAGTACACTGACGGAATTGCACCAACCTCTCCTTCTGCTCAGGCCAACCTGCACAGACTTTATCCTAGTTGCACCGACCCTGTCCAGGCATCGCACAGACCCAGCCCCTAGCTACACAGACCTCGCCCAAGCCCTGCACAGACTCGATCTCCAGCTGTACGGACCTAGTTTCCAATTGCACGGACTTCATTCCCCATCTGCATCGACTTTGTCCCCTGCTACACAGACTTTGTACAGGCCTTATCTGAACCTTCCACGGACCTTGCCCACGTCTGCATCGACTCGGTCCAGCCTTGCACGAACCTCTTCCTAGCCCTTTGACGGCCCATGCCCCTGCATACCCCCGGTGCAAATAAAAGAAATATGATAATAATAATGATCAAAACAAATCAAAAAAAATATAATACATATATATAGGATATAATAAAAGGAATAATATATCTATTGTCCTACTTTATTTCCTATTTCTATGTACACCACACCTATCCTCTAGCCCTTCCGAGTCTTCGGGCTTGTGGGCAGCGGGCCAGGATTCGAATGGTATTGGGCCTTCCCGGTATTCGGATCTTGGGTCGTTACATGAACTATCTCGACATGGCCATGACCCAACCTTGTCTCGAGCCGACATTTTGATTAAACTAGACCCATTTTTCGAGCTGGACTCTTTTCGGATCATCATTAAAACTGTCGCACTCGCGGCAGACATTAGAACGGATCTATCTCGATTTTCATCGCATTTCTGTCACAGACCTCCGTCCGAACATGAAAAGGTCCGTGGGTGACCGACATGGCCGACGTCCCGCATCTCGATGCGGGCCCTTAGTGTGATTTATTCCTGCTTCTGTCTTTTGCAGTCAGTATTATTTCTTTCGGCCATAGGGCCCCTAATTTTGGCAATTAATCAAGGGTGTTTCCCCGTGTGGGGGATGTAAATGACGCCATGGCCTTTATGTCATGGCGGGATTGGGTCCCGACCCGAGCCATACAATCACCTGACGAAGTCAAATCGAGCGCACCATGGGCTCCCGCGAAGCCCGAATAAATCGTCGCCTCGGTGACTGGCATGCCCATGCACTTAACAAACTGAATAAAACCAACAGAGCGAATATCTTCAAAAATTAAGTGCGTCCACAAGTCTAGCACGCCCGGTGGGACCTAAACCACCCTTCATCTCTTTGCCGAAATTAGGGGCCCGTGGCCCCCTTCTTGTAATACTGACTGTTTCATCTTTTCAAATGCAGAGAAGAAAAAGTACATTTCAACTTCAAGAATGGCGGTCTCCTTTGACCCCCAGGTCATCGAAAGCCACATCAGGGATGGTTACCTTGTCGTCGTCCTCTATTTCGGGAGTTTCCCTCCTGTGGTGGGCTTCCCCAATTTCCTGGGGGTAGCCTTCGTCAACATCCTGGATGTGGAGGCGTCCGACGAGTCCAAGCCCAACGCCCCCATCCCGAGAGTCACTGAAGCCGCTACCGGCCGAACTGCGGCCGAGAACAACAACAACGTCCCGTCAAGGACGTTGGCCTGCCACGTGCACCATGTGCTCCGGACCGCCAGCCCGTCGCATCAGGGGTCAGCATCCCATCGGAGGAGGCTCTGGAGGAACACTGCTGGCGCTGCCACGGGGCGCCGAATCTCTATCTCCAGCAAGTCCGTGACTGTCGGAACCATCCGAGTCTATCTGAGTGGACAGAGGTCTGAGATGGTCCCAGACCGTATCGTGCCGACCATTCAAGTCCGCAACTCCTTCCAAGGACTGGAGAAGATGAAGGGAAAAAGGGCGCCTGTCGTCCCGGTCGTCGCACCGAGAGACGCGTCGACTCACAAGCAGGTAAAGCTGAAACGAGTTTGGGTTCCCAAGGAAGCCCAACCCACGGCACCGGCCCAGGTAGGGCCTAGTCGTGCCCACCGTACAAGGGGGCGAAGAGACGAAAGGGTCGAGGTGATGGTCGCGACCCGCCAACCGACAGTCGCTGTACCAATGCTGCCCGAAAATGCCCACCGCTGACGTCATAGGCGTCGTCACCATGCTGACCGCCCGACGTGCGTGAATCATACTTATCGTGATGTCGCCACCGACACCCAACTACTGGCCACTCCCCCCGACCAGGAGTGGGAAGGGATCAAGCAGGCCATGAGAAACTACCTCCGGGGCCCAGGCAGTACTCCCCTGGGTCGCCAGAGATTGCTGGGGGTAGTAGCCTCCGACTTCCAGGAAGAAGAACAACCCTGACCCGTTCCCACCGCAGAGTCGAGAAACCAGTCGGAGGAGCCGGGCCAGTCCCCTTTGCGGGAGGAAGCACCGCCCCGACGATCGGTCTTCGATAGGTTGACATTCTTGGAGAGGCTGCCAAGGAGGGCAGCGAGGGGGAACAGGAACTGGAGAATCTTCACCTGCAATGCTGTGGGAGTTTCTAGTCGGTATGGGGCCCTGCCCACCGACCCAGAAGAGATGACTAGGCTCGCCGCCAGACCCGGCCCCGTCACCAGAAGAGGGAGAGCGGCAAGTGGAGCATTGGTCTCAACGACATGTTCTATGTTGTCATGGATAAGGGCATATCGAATTTTTCGGTGCCACATGTCATAATTGGTTCCATTAAGTTTGTCCAGTTTTGCCAGCTCCGAAGCAATGAGCTTACTGGCCATTATGATTAAAATAATTCTGAAAATTAAACAGCTTAATTTAATAAGCCTAAACATGATGACAAAAATTAATCTAGAGTTTATGTTGCTTAATTCCGTCATTTATTTGTGAGGGGTTTTGTATTTTATTTTATCTTGTTTAATTTGTGATCAAAATAACTAATCGACAAAAATAACTAAGCACGCAAAAATATCATGTCCAATTATATGAATGTTTTTTTATACTTAAACTAATCACTAAATGACAATCATCATTTAATGTATATCAATTCTTAATATCATGAATAGTTATTTATGTCAATAAATGAATCTAACTATTTAGGAATTCATTATCTAATAACATATTTGTCATTTAAACAGGATATGAATGTAACTAATTGTAATCAAGATACACTCAAATATATGTATAACTATTTGGAAACCGACTAAATAATCTCTTTATTATTATTATTATCTGAACAGAATATATATAGATAAATTGTAAATATAGTTAATATTAAACAAAGGTGACGATGCTGTATATTTTATCAACTACCTTTTCAATATAGAAGAATATCCATCACATGGGTTGACACCTCTGGATGTCCTTTGGACAGATAGGAGGTCACTTGGTTTTCCTTTTTTTTTTTACTACACCTTTTATTATGTAAAGAACTCACAGGAATTGGTTTACGTGAATATATTCCACAGAGAAGGGGACCTTCCCTTTTATTATTTCTGACAAATGTCAATTACTTTGACTCAATTTTTTTTACATAACTTAACTTACATAATATTCTTCAATCAATACGACAGACACAATCACGTGGGCTGACTGTCAGTCGGAGACTGACTTCCTATAATTATGCCTGACCGATGGCAGACACTTGGAATTTTTATGAATTTATGTGGTTCATGTGTAGGTGAGCCACGGTATTATTTGCCTTTTTTCATTCGTTACACAGGGCGATCTCCCTTCTTTCCTACGGTGCCCAGGGAGACTTACCTGGACGAGCAGGGAGTTCGCGTTGGAGGCCGGTGACGGCCGCGCCAGGTGCTACTGAGGGAGCCGCAGCAGCTAAGGGCGGCAGCGGTGCTGTGGGTGCGAGGGACAGCAGCGGCAGATGGCTAGCAGTGGCTTCCGGGCGTCTCCAGTGTTCAGCGCGGTTGCTGATGGCGGCAGCGATGGCCGACGGTGGCGAGGGCGGTGGAGGCGACAGCGGCAACGGCAACGGCCGTAGAGGGAGCCGCACGCGGGAGGAGCTGACAGCAGCCGCAGTGGTGCAGTGAGGAGGCTGGCAAGTGGAGCAGACCTGCAACGAGGAGGGGAGACCGCGGCAGGGGGGGTTGGCAGCCGCAGCTGTGGCGAGGGCGGTGGAGACGATGGCCGACGGTGGCGTCCAAGCGGTGCTACAGCGGAGGGCGCAGAGGTGGTGGCGTCCGGGGGCACTGCGGTAGTCAGCCGTGGGCGGTGGAAATGGTTGTGTCCGGGGGCGCTGCGGCAGGTAGCAGGCAGCGGCCGGGGGTGATGACGACGTCTGGGCGGCGTTCGCTCGACGGCAGCGGCGACCTGGGAGTCGACGGCAGCAGCGACCGCAGCGGAGGCGCTAGACGCGGTAGAGAGAGGTCGGCAGAAGCAGACGGCGTTCGTGGGAGCCGCAACAGATGAGGTGAGGCCGGTGTGCGTCGGCGTCGGCGTTGTGTAGCAGCAGCGAGCAGCGGCAGCAGGAAGAAGGAAACTTGCTCTGATACCAGTGAAGGATGGAGCCGACGAGGTGAGTAGCTGCGGGATGGGTTTTGGGACTCCGGGAAGATGAGTTCGCTTCAACTGCGATGCATACATCTGATGGGTGAATCCCATCCATTATATAGGGTGCTTAACACCCATCTCCCTCCGTCCCTCCCCAGTTGCACCCAACACTCTCTCCGTGATTCCCGATGGACAAGTCAAGATTAGGCAGGGGGCTTCCTCTAGTTCTTCGGGCAGCGATAGTATGACTATGGAGACCGATGAGAGCTCGAGCCTGAGCTCTTCCTCCTTTGAGGCTTCTTCCGCTGGAGATACTGAGATGAAGGCAGTGCTGAAAGGTACATGTAGCACCTTCGCTCCCCTTCATTGGCTTTGACTGAGGGTTTATGGCAGGGCTGACATTTTGTGTTATGTCCATGGCTGGAGTCCGAGGAGGAGCCCGTGCCGACTCCCATCGAGGTGGATCTAGGGGAGCCTCCCACTACTCTAACGATTACTGGGGGCACTCAGATGTCAGAGGAGCCTCTGCCCTCTCTGACTCCGGCAGGAGACGCTGCTGAGGTGGGGGATGGACTACCCTCACTGACCCTACGTTACAGGCACGGCAAGGGCCATAGTAGGTGAGAGCCAGGACATTTCTTAGGTTTTTCACCTTGTCTTGTCATAGGGAAGTCCTGAGTGATGTTGACCCTCTTTGTGTTTGGTGGTGTTGCACAGGTCCTTCTGGTGTGCTGGCTGAAGTAGGTCACTCCTGCCTGGAGCTGGGGATCGAGTGGCCTTCATCTGTCTCGCCACCGGAGCCACTGCTGGACGCTAGCGTGGGTGTGGCTTTACTCCAGCATGCTCGAGGTTACGTAGGAGGTGACCCCCTGCCTTCTCTGGAGGATCTCCGATAGCTGTTGAGGGAGTGCACCCATGGCTCTCACGGCCTTGGGTTGCCACGCGAGCTTTGGATGTCTGGCTTGGTTGGTATCTGGGTGGAGTACCTACGGCTTTTGGAGGCGCAGGAGCAAAGGGCTCAGTGGCTAGCGGCCATCTGAGAGCTGGAGGGGTAGCGGGCTCGGCTTGCACTGGTGGCCGCTGAGCAAGAGAGGTGCGCTGATGCGGCCATGTCGCTTGCCCAGGACCGCACTGCTCGGCTGAGAGATGCAGAGAGTAGAGTTGAGGCCTTGGAGAAGGCCTTGGAGGAGCAGCGGCGAGACGTGGAGCTTGCTAGGGTCGAGTGGCGGACTGCCGAGATGGGTGTCGAGGTGAGCGTACAGCTTGCGTCGGCCCTGAAGGCGGAGCTGGCTGTCACGGAGTCCCGCTTAGCGGAGCTGGAGGGGAGCGAGGCTGGGCTATGATTGTATCATTTTTCCTCCCTTTTTTGTTATCCAGATTGTACAATTTTGTTACCCCAAGGGCATGTCTTGGGCTCCCCTTTTATAGAGTACTAATGACAAATTCTGAATTTTGATATTGTTACTTGCTGAGGTGTCCCACTTCTTGTTCCATGGAACAATGTTGAATGCAGGGAATGGCGACCACTTACTGTTGGTCTGTTTGATTCTTCCCTACTATGTACTGGTACAGGGTGTAACAGGCCAGGTTCACCCAGTCTAGGGACATCGACGTAGAGAACTGGGCTAGAGGGACAGTGTGACTGGACTTTGGGGGCTGGGAACTGGGGACTGGGTACTGGAAAGAGACCAAGTGCTAGGGGCTAGTCTCTAGGAGAGAAAAGTCTGTGTTGTATGGGGTTAGCGTAGGTTTGCCAGGATGTGGCGACCTACGAGGTGAAGACTGAGGGCTGGTGTGATGTCCCGGATCCTTCCGGATCCTAATTTTTGGGTCTCAGACCTACATTTTTGGAGCATCTAGCTCCATCGTGTCTGGAATTTCGTTTCGGACATCTTTCGTGTTCGGATCGGCGTGATCCGAGGTCGTTTCGGGGGCCCGGAGACGTTCCGTGACTTTTCCCGCTTGATTTTTTTATTTCCAACCCGATTTTCGGCGAAACCTTCGGCACGCTGTTGCGGGCGAATGTGGTCGTTCACCCTGGCGTGAGTGGTACCGTTGCGATCGGTGCGTTTCGAGGATCGCGGAAACGTGATTTTCTCTTTTTGGTATTTTTCTAAATTTTGAGATTTTCTATAAATATCAACCTTTTTCCTTTTTTCTTTTCATTTCTTCTTCTCCTTCCTCTCTCCACCGTGACCACACTGCCCCCTCTCCCTCTCTCTCTCGTTTGATCGTCCGGCGAGCTCCCTCCGGCTGCAGACGGTGCGGGGCGACGGCGTGGCGGGAGAGCAAAGGGTGCCTAACACCACCGAGCCTTCCCTTCCCTCTTCTCCCCCACTCACTCTCAACCTCCCTCTCTCTCTCTCCCTTCCATCAATGAGGACCAAGGCCCAAGCCCGCCGACCACTACTGTCGACCAGGGAGGGGGAGCCACCGTCGCCACCCATGGAGGAGTTGATGCCGACTACCTCTCTCGCCATCATGGAGGAGGAGACGGTGGCCCTGCCGCCCACCGTCGCGGAGGAGCCCATCGCGGAAGAGGAGGCCGAGGAGGTACCGCCGAAGGAGCCTGCCACCGAGCCGGCGATGATGGGGAGGGCCATGCCGGACCCCAAGGTAGGTTTCCAAAACCACCCCCCAATTGTCATTTTATAATTTTGTATGCTTGATTTGGTTAGGGGCGGGGTTTTTTTTTGAAGGTTAGGGACTGGATGGGGGCCTATGGATGGCTCCCGCCAGCGGGGAGGGCCGTCACGGTCGTCAGGGAAGATGACGGTTGTGCAGTCCACAATCACCCGCATGACTTTGAACATGCGGCCTATATAGGGCCGTACAAACCTCCTGCGGCCTAGGCACGGTTGCACCAAACCTAACAACCAACGTAGGAAAGGCGGTCCATAGATGGCCACAGAAACGCATGCGGCCTACATCAGGCCGCACAACACTCTTGCGGCCCAAGAACGGCCGCACCATCCTTACCAACCAACATACGAGAGGCGGTCCTCAGGGCGCCACCCAAAGAACATGCGGTCTCCATCCGACCGTTCAAACCACCTACGGCCTAGGAGCGGCCGCACTTAACTTCGATAACAAACACACGAAGGGCGGCCACTAGTGTGCCGCACAGAGAACCTGTGGCCTTCATTGGGCTGTACAAATGAACTGCGGCCCAGGACAGGCCGCACAACCCTTAGCCATAAGCAGCCTAACTCTGACCGTATGTGATGATGTGTGGTCCTATGAGGACCGCCCATCTCGCAGAAAAGGAAAAAAAAGAATCTTTTTGCTCTCTTCCTTTATTTTCTGAACGCTTGAATTAAATTATTAAATGCCTAAAAGTGGGTGAATAATGCAGGGAAAGTGCAGGACTCGCATCTCATGGCTGTAGGTCCGTGCAGTGTACTTGGCACTGTCAGACTTTCAGTGGGAGCGATTGACCGCCATGGGGTTCACCCCGTTCCTGAGTATCGAGGTGTGTTGATTTGACACACCTCTGCTCTATGCTCTACACGATCGATGGGATCTAGTGAGTCAGACCTTCCTCTTCCTGTGGGGGCATATGGTCCCCACGCTGGAGGATGTGGCCAGGCTCACTGGCCTTCGAGTGCACGGGCCACCTATTAGTAGGAATACCTTTCCTAACTATCGGGAGATGGCTCGGGAGCTGTTGGGCCTAGAGCTGCGGCGCCCCGAGAGGCAGTCGACCCTCCTTCCTCGGGCGAGTCTACAAGATAGCCTGGGGCTACGGCGTGCGGGGATAGCCATCGGGGAGCAGCCAGAGCAGCACTTGCAGTGCTTGGTGGACCTGGCCGGACCGAGGGTAGCCGCGCAGTCGGGAGCAGAGGCCGATCGGGTGCTGCGGCATTTTCTGATGCTGATGTTCGGACGGCTCCTCTTCTCCACACGGGCGGATGCGATGAGCTACCGTTTCCTCCCCTTCCTTGAGGAGCTCGACCACGTGGGCGACTACGCGTGGGGAGCGATAGTCCTTGTCTTCTTGTTCAACACACTGAGTTTGACGGCCCATCGGACCATGCTCGGGGGCTTCTTCCCCTCACTCCAGGTACGACTCTTACCCTAGTTTTGATCATGCAACTTCTATATGCCTCCTAAATGCTGACGCGCTACTGTGATGCAGGTTTGGACCTATGTGTACCTACGGGCACTAGGCAGAGGGGAGGAGGCCCATCCTGGGCTCCTCCCGATAGCACGGAGGTGGGTAGCACCTCGGGAGACTGCCTCCCTGAGGTGACAGGTCAGGGAGTTGCAGGATGATATAGACGCTCTGCCGTATGCCTCGGTATGATCCTAAACTCAGACTCTCTGATTAAATGCATTCCTATATGATTATGATGCCCTTGCTAATGCTGACTTCCTGCTAACTCTGACAGTGCTCTGGGAGCTAGGGTTGAGCCCCCCATTACCATAGGGTATTGGCCTCAAGCCCCTATCAGGATGTGTTGGTGATGAACTAGGCAAACCAAGTTTTGTTTGATTGCAGGTGCACTGGAAGCACCATCGTGGCACTATGAGGTAGTGCAGTTACTGCGGTGTGCCCCCACTCCCGTGGACCACGTCGATACTGGGGCTGGCTAGGTAACTGTTGCCGCTCCCCAAGTTGTAGTTGCCTTCACTCCACGGTGGCTCCAGTATCCACTTCCTTCGACTGTCCCGGTGGTGAGTTCTTCTGCGGTGCTTGCGGTCAGTGGCGGGTCGAGTGCTCAGAGGGAAGTCTCTGAGGATGCTACTAGCACTGCTAAAGCGGAGTCCGTCATGCCTGGCGGTAATCGCGTTCCGCTAGATGTAGACGTGTTGGTGGCACTGGACAGCCAGCATCGTCTGAAGAAGAGGTGCAAAGCTTCTACATCAGCCCATGGTCAGACTACGTCGTCATCACTGTCTAAGGTTCCGCCTCCTCCAGAGGTTCCTCCTTCACCCCCGCTAGCCACTGATCCTGTGGTCACCCCCTTGGCCCCCGCTCCCGAGAAGGGGACTCTGGATAAGGGCAAGGTCCTTGCCCTTGATGATGACTCGCCCAGTCTAGAGGAGAGGAGGGCTCGTCTCCTGCTATCGGTCGTTCCTTCGGGTCCTCGCTTCCTGTCACCGGAAGAGCCCATCCATAAGCCTCACCTTTAAATGGAGGCGAAGGCCCTTATCAACAAGATCCTGTGCCCCTAGGATAGAACCAGGGAGTTTATCCTTGGGGCCCAAGATGAGTTGGTGGATTTGGCAGCGAAGAACTTCATTGTGCTTGCCAGGGTGTTGGGTTTGTGGTAGTACCACTTTGACAGCGTCGCACGGGACTTGGAGACTAGTCGGGCCGGGCTAGCAGGTTTGACGGTCAAGTGTGAGACATTGGATGGATGCTTGGAGGCATTCGAGACAGAGGCTTCTACGCTCCGAGAGTGCTAGAGTAGGTGGGGCGGGCCCTCACTGAGATATAGAGGGATCGTGACTTCTTCTGTGTCTGAGCCGAGATTGCCAAGGCCCATCCGTCCAGATTGGGGACACAGGTGACGACCATCGAGCTCTCGGCCCAAGAGATGGAGGCACAGCTGGTGAAGCTGTGCTCATCGATGTCAACTGCCAGCGAGGAGGCGGTGGAGAATTTTTGCTCATCTTCGCCGTACTGGGATGAGCTGACCCCGATAGCCTTGGAGATCTTCGGTCTGGCGCATGATCGCAGCTTCAAGGAGGGCTGGGAGGCCGCCATGCAGGCCATGGCCAAGCGCTCAATAACCTTGGAGCCTCTCTCCTCCCCCCTCCATGCTTTATGGCGTGAGCTAGTGGCGGTGAGGAAGGGCAGGGGGATGAGGAGGCTGGGGCCGAGGAGTTGGCGTCAGGGCCGGCCACTGGCGAACGAGGGGTCGAGGGGGCCTCATTGGCAGGGGAGAACCTAGTCGATTTGACGGATGTTTCCCCCATAGTGGAAGTGGCTGCTGTGTGCGCGACTGAGGATGATGGGTCACGTGACCACGCTACCGAGGCTGGTGCCTAAGGGGATGTCTGCTGTACCCCTTTCCCTTCCTTCCTTTTTTTGTGACTCTTTTTCTTACTATATTAAGGTGATTTCCTCTTTTTGTAATCCTTTCGGTGTTTGAATGAGATGCAGTGTTAGACATCAGTGGACGCATCTGGTTTCTTCTTTCTGGTGATCTTCCTTCCTCCTATCACATGGTTAGCTGAGGTTCACTCTATTGTTAGATTTAACTTCTAATGCTATTAATTTAATGTAATTCAACATGCTTACCTATTTAGATAGGTTTTCCATCTTTACTATAACTGTGATTTAATTATGCCATTGCCTGTTTATTGCTTTAAATGCATGCTCTAATTGTCTTTATTACTGTAGGCTTGTGTGTTTAGTGCGTGGTAGGGATCCGCGTGACCCCTACTGAGTCTGGCTGTGACTCACCCTTCCTTCTTGCATATTATCCCTTCCGAGGCCTCATCAGCCTTGTGGGAGCGCCCCCAGTTCTTGGTATCGGTATGTCGATGTTATCGGTATATCAGTATCCGGAGCTCTGGGTCGTCACAGTTGTAACGTGTCCATATTGGACCATTACATGCTATTTGTCCTAGCGTAGGTCGTAGGTCGTAGGTCTTTTCGCCCTGACGGCCCAATCTGGGTGCGTCAGGGCGTATAACACGCCTATGGTAGGCCGTTACAGTCCTGTTGGCCGTAATGGCCAGTTCTGTTTTATGTTTGTCTGTGTATCGGTCTGTCTTAGGTTCTGTAGTAGGGCGGTGTCCGTGACGGCTCATTCCTCAACCTTCACATCCATGTGACGTGCCTTTATTAGACCGCCATAGTCCTGTCTCCTCTAGAGTGTAATGGCTCATCCTTAGACTGTCACCTCTGTGTAGCGGTCTAAAGGTGGAGCGTTACAGCCCTAGAGTCTTGCTTTCTACCGTCTTGGTTTCTGATTGTCTTGGCTTATCCTTGTGGTCTACCCGCTTTCCCGTGGATGTCTCTTGACATCCTAAGGAGGTCAAGACTATGTTATAAGGCAGCTAGGAGTCTTCTTACTTGCAGTAGGATTCTCTTTCCTACTAAAGAGTTGTCATTGTTTGGTTCTGATCAACCCGGGGTCACCCAGTGGTTGGCATGTAACCATGTGTGTGTCTCGACGGTTCTGTCCAGTTCGAGACATGGTTCTGGCTGTAGTGAGATATCATCTTACCTCGATCTACGTGTCCAAATGTGCTGAGGGTCCTCGGTGTTCCCTCAGGTCTCTGCGTGTCATTTTCTTTGCCAACGTCATTTTCTCTGGCTTAGGATTAGACCGATTGACGGCTTGTTCCGCTATTAGTGATGATCTTGCCTCCGGGTCATCTGACTCAAGGATCATTACGTGCGTAGGTCTAGTTGCCTTGTCCTGAGTTGTCGGCAGTGGTTGTGCTGCCATTGGTGCTTCAAAGTATGTATGACAGTGCTCTCTTGCCTGTCTGTACTTTCACACTCGTGTTTTGAGTCTCCGTGTCTTGTGAGCCTTCACTAGTCGTAGCCTTACGTCACGTTACGGCGTGGCAGCTCTTGTAGCGGGGCACTTCCTCGATATACAGTTCTTAAGCTAGTTCCGTGGGCCCCCAGTCCAACCATAGCGTCCAGCGGAGGGGGAATACTAGCTAGAGGACTGACTTAGGAAAAAGTCAGTGTGTGCACACATGGTCAGGAGCTTTGGACTCACGTCGACAGGCGTGACCCTGACTAGTCACTCACGATGGTACTTTGGTTCTGGTTCGGACAGTGTCTTGGTCTCGGCCTAGTCCTTGCGGTAGGGTACGCAGACAAGACACTAGTAGGCGCAGCATAAGACGTCAGTGGACACAGCTGGCTGTTCTTCTAGTGAGAGGTACTCTAGTCATGTGGCACGTGATTCTTCGCGGTTCTCTTTGCGTTTCTTGTGCATCGTGACCTCCCGGGTCAGCCCTCTCGTGGTTGTACTCGAGGTCAGTGTCCTGTCGTATGCATGACGTCCTAGTCATGTGTGTGACAATGTGCACGGCGTTCTGGTCGTGTCGTCTTGGTCTGCGTCTGTCTAGGTGTTTCCTAGGTTTCTTTGTCTGTTTTACAGGTCCCTTGCAGTGTCGACAGATCAGCAACTCCTAACTTCGTGGGGTGCCAAGGTTAGTTCGGCAGTCGCTTGTCTAGTACGGGTTCTCCCCCTCTTCCTAGACTGTTCCCTACTCCTACTCTCTGTCTTTTTTTTTACTACTTTCTAGCGTAGCTTTACAGCTTTGTAGTGTAGTCTTTCCTGCTTTACTACACCTGTCGTTTTGTTGTTGTTCTGTGTTACTACGTGTTTTCCAGTGGGGGTCCGCGTGACCCCTACTGAGCCAGTGACACGAGACTCACCCCTGCTTTTCAGGTGGGCCGTTGTTCATTCTACTTCCGCGGTTCCTGGTGTGCGAGTTCGTAGCTACCAGCTGGTACCTTCGTCGGGCTTCCCCCGACTTTCTGGTACGTATTTTCTTTTCTATCGGCTGTACTGGGTAGACCTCGCCCAGAACAATGACGAGGGAAAAGAGCAAGCTCTCTACTACCTCAGCCGAAGACTGGTGGGGGCAGAAGCCAAGTACACCCCCATCGAAAAGGTCTGCCTTGCCTTGGTCTTCGCAGTCAAGAAGCTGAGACACTACATGCTGTCCCATGAAGTGAGCCTGATCTCTCGGGCCGATCCCGTCAAGCACATTCTTTCCCAGTCAGTCCCCAAGGGACGTCTCAGCAAATGGGTCGTGCTACTGATGGAATTCGACATCACTTACATACCATAGAAAGCCATCAAGAGGCAAGCCGTCACGGATTTCTTCGCAGTGCATCCCATGCCTGAAGACTCCCCACTGGCCACCGAATTGCCCGAAGATGAGACGTTGGAAGCAGATCAGGTCCAGCAGGCTGTGTGGCAGTTGTACTTTGATGGGGCTTCCAGAATAGAGACAGCTCCTTCTGGACGCGCCAGAGTGTGGGCTGGAGCAAGCATCGTCCTCAAATCTCCTGACGGGGAAGTGATGGACACCTCCTGATGCATCAATAAACCCTGTACAAATAATGAAGCAAAGTACGAAGCCCTGATTATCGGTCTCCAAGTCGCTTTGCAAATGGAGATCAAATTGTTGCAAGTGTTCGGCGACTCGCTGCTAGTCGTCAGGCAGGTCCAAGGACAGTTTAACGTCCGGAAGCCCAAACTACTTCCCTACCACGCCAAGGCAAAAAGGCTCATGGAGTAGTTCTACCTCCTCGAGATAGGCCACGTCACCAGGAGAGAGAATGCCCAAGCCGACGCCTTGGCAAAATTGGCAAGCTCACTGGCAATCCCGCCGGATGGGTCGCTCGACATCCGAGTGATCAACCAGCGTCAGGTGCCTAGCATGATAGAAGAGGAGCTAGAGGAAGAAGAAGAGCTGGAAGTTGCCACAGCGAAAGCCATCAGCCTACCTGACTGGAGGGCCCCTTACATGCAGTGGTTCAAGTACCAGCAATTACCCTTGCAAAGGGAAGAGAAGATCAGATTGACTAGAACAAAGGACTCTTACGAGCTCCGGAACGGGATCCTATTCCGAATCATGGCTAATGCCAGACAGAAGGTACTTCTCCGATGCTTGTCCATCGAAGAGGCCCGGAGAGTCATGAAGGAGGTTCACGCCGGAGCAACCGGTGCGCATCAGGCGGGACCAAAAATGAAAATAGAAATAAAGAAGCTTGGCTATTATTGGCCGACGATGTTTGACGACTGTTGCAAGTATGCTAAGTCGTGCCAGAAGTTCCAGGAGCACGCCACGGTACCCAGGAGGCCACCCGTGCCATTACATCCTACGGTGCCTAGTTGGCCTTTTGCCCAATGGGGAACAGACGTCATGGGCCCATTGCCTGCCTCATCTACAGGTTGCAAGTACATCTTGGCAGCAACCGATTATTTCTCCTGCTAGACAGAAGCGGTCGCCTTAAGGGAGGTTACCAGGGAAATCGTCGCCAGATTTGTCCGTCGCAATATCATATTCCGGTGCGGCACCCCCGATCGAATTATCTCAGACAATGGTAGCCACTTTCGCAACCAGAAGGTCTACCGGTTGGCAGAAAAATACAAGATCAACTGGAGGATGTCGACTCCCTACAGCCCACAGGCCAACGGTCTGGCTGAAGCCTTCAACAAAACTCTATGTACCCTCCTGGCCAAGATTGTCAGCTCCAACAAGAAGGACTGGGAGGAGAAGATATATGAGGCGCTGTGGGCGTACCGAATGGTATACAAGACCCCAACGGGCTGCTCACCTTTCTCCCTGGTGTACGGCTCGGAAGCAATCGTCCCCATCGAATTGGGGGTACCCTCCCTCAGGGTCGCCATCCAGCACGAGCTAGTCTCTGGAGGACAGATAAATGTCAAGTGAAAACTCGAAGAGCTTTCTAGCCTGGAGGGAAGGCGGCTCCAAGCCCAACAGAATATCCAAGTCTATCAGGCCCGAATAGCACGCGCCTTCGACAAGCTTGTCAGGGAGTGCGAATTCAAGAAAGGTGACCTCGTCATGGTCAAGAGAAGAGATGTCATGGCCGCCAACCCCAAAGGCAAGCTGAATTGTGCTCTTCCGATCTCTCACCTAGTCCGCCCCTCTCCTTTCCCCCTCCCCTTGCTTTGACCCCAACACCCCCCTACACCCCTCCTTCAACCCTAGCAATCCTCCTCCACCTCCCACAGCCATTAGCCCCTCAACCCTTCACAATCCCATCACCCCTATCCACCCCTACTACATCTATCACCTTCCTGCACACCCAGATCACAGATTACAGTAGAAGCCCAACTTGCAGAGCCTGCCCCAGGGTCATCCGGCATCTTCTGGAAGTGTACCATACATCGATGGAAATATCTTCAAGTCATCCTCGACAGCGAGGTGATCCTGCCTTCATCCGAGTTCGGGGCTGTCCTGGAGGTCCATTCTCATCAGATCGCGCATCTGGCATCCAAGGGAAGACTAGAGCCCTGGTGCAGAAGCTGTTACACCCACACCCCAACTCCTCTTGGTGTGCCACTTGGCTGGGACGTTCTCCTACCAGTCATCCATCCAACACAGTCGGCGGAGCCTCATTTGGAGTCCGGAGCTATCCGTTCCGAATTTTCTCCCCCAGGTGCGCAGGTCAGTCCACTCAGAGCCAGCACTGACACCCCGCCACGATTCACCCTCTACGTTCATACTCCGACCTCCTATTGTGCCCTCCCTAGTTGGAGATCGAAGAGGACTCATTTACGGACACGTCAGTTTTGGTCCCACTCCATTTCGACGACGGATGTGATCGTGATGGTGCCGCCTTCCTGAGAGTCGTTCTCCACAGACTGTGCAGAACCAGTCCGGCCTGCAACTAGAGACGGCTTACAGAAGCTCCAGCGACCACACCACGGCTCCCCTTGGCGCGCCACTTAGCCGGAGTGGAGTCCCACCAGTCTTTTGTCCAACGCAACAAGCGGGGCATCGATTGAAGCCTGGAGTAGCCCATTCTATTTTTTTCTACCCCAAGGTAGCAGCTTAGGTCAGTCTGGATCCATCCAGACCTCCTCCCACTCTTCCAGACATATCTCTCTGCCCTGACATCCTCTGGTGTCCTTCTTGGTTGGAGATTGTAGAGGACTCATTCACGGAAGCGTCCGTCTTGGTCCCGCACCATTTCGACCACGGGAGTGTTCGTGACAGCGACTTCGACTTGCTGCTGTGCCTTGAGAACAGTCCCAGTCTGAGCAGAGTGACCCAGCCACGACCAGCGACGACACCAGACGGTTCCTCGAAAATTCTGGAGCCTTCCTAGACAAGTCGGCAAAAGATTGGCGCTGGTTTTGGCGTCTCCCGAGTTCATTACAGTCCATGGCGGCATCAACAGCGACTGTAGGTCAGTTGTTCCAGAAGCTGGCAGAACCAGTCGAGTGGCCTCTTTCGATATTCTAGTAGTCTTCTCCCCCCACCCTGCCTGGCCGGCTTAGCGTCCCTCCCTGTGTGGAGGTAGTTTTGTTGTAATCCACTTCCCCTACCCCTTGTCCAACCCTCCTGTGAGAGGAGTAGTGCATGTATTGTTAAACAGGGGAAGCGACGTCGACGCAATATGTGGGGAACCCACACTTCCCCGCTCGCCCTCATCTTCGAACGAGGTTGGTTTCTTCAAACCAACCGGATATGCTCTAAACCTTGCTCAATATCTACTGCTTGTTCATTTAATATCCTCCAAATTGCTCCGTTGTGTGAGAGAGAGAGTGCCCGACCTCGGAGTGTTCCACCTCCGAGCGGTCACCGTGGGTGTGTGAGAGAGGGACCTAGTGCCCCAATCGGCACCCGGCCAACCCTTGTGACGTGACACCACTAGGGGGCTATGCAGCAATGGGACAAGGGCCCTTGGACCTATCACGCAAACACTTTCAACCAAAGAGCGAGGTCCACGAAAGTGGCCGAACCACCGTTGCACACACACGATCCAGGGGTGACTCGGTGATGCCGAGTGGAGGTGATGGGTCAAGTCCCTTCCTGGTAGAGTGCCAGCAAGGCTAGGGTGGCCCTCCCAAGGGTACGAAGCCCACAAGTCAAGGGCTGGCCAGGTGCCAATTGGGGCACTAGGTCCCTCTCTCACACAACCCACGGTGACCACGCGAAGCTAGGGGCTCCGGGATCGGGCTGCTGATCCACAGCTTTGGGGATAAAATCCCTACAAACCGCTAAGCTTCACAGCTTGCTGTCTGAGGTTCAGACCTCGCCTGTTGAGCACCATAGCTTGCTCTACTGATTCATAGCTTACAGAGAGTTTAAAATAAAAACTGATAAAACAAGAAAAAACTATGACAAAGATGAAAGTGTAGCTCCAATGGAGCAGTCTGACTCTGGATCTGATCCAAAAGTCAGTACAGAGCTGAGACTCTCAACCTCTCTTCTCTCTCTCAGACCTACTCAACGATGCTCTATTTTTCTTCTTCTGCCTCTCAGTAACTGGCTCCTTTACTTCTTCAGACTCTTCTCGCTCTCTTGCTCGCTTTTCTCTTCTTCTACTAACCTGCTCTCTGATCTTCTTCTTCTCTTCTGATTCTCTTCTTCTTCATTGTCTTTTTATTTCGAGAATTGGAGAGCCTTTTATAGAGTGCGAATCCTAGGGTCCACGAGGTCACGAATTGGGCGTGTGGAGAGCGTGTTCCCGTGCATTTTGAGAGTCCACGTGTCATGATCAGACGGTATGATGATCCACGTGGCAAGTTTTCAAACCTGCCTCTCACCTTGGATCACGTGCCCCTCATTAGCTTTACTTAAGTTCCTCATGCGGTCAGCCTTCATGTAACCCAGGTGTTCGAACGAGACTCTGGGTTATCAAAATAGAAATAGCATTAGTCATAAGGCAAATGATATGCTTAAGCCCAATTTCAATCCTAAGTTTTTCAATCAGATTTGGATATGTCAAAGAACTACACAAATTTCTGCAAGAGCATCAATGCATTATTAAGATGCATTAGCTTGTGAAACTAATCCATGCAGAAAGTCTAAGTTGAAGCATCGACCTTTAATTGAAATACAGGTAGACCCTAGCGAAGATGCATTGACCTATTAGTGAATACACAAGGTGCATCGACCTTGATGGAGTGACTTCCATTGTACAGACCTAATGCTTCAGAGCTAACAGACTAGCATCGACCTTCTAGACATGCATCGACCTTACTCCAACCGTCAGGTTGCAAGCATCAGCCTGTGTATAAGATGCATCGACCTTATAGCACAAGTTGTGAACATGATGCATGAGGTGCATCGACCTAATAGTGTGTGCTATATGAAATGTGCATCGACCTTCTAGTCTTAGTGACATATGTGCATCGACCTTCTAGAATCAATGACACATACATGCATCGACCTAATAGTTTAGAGAAGTGGAGGATGCATTGACCTTATAACTCAACAGAGATGCATATGCACTGACCTTCTAGGCTAAGTGTTGATATGTGCACCAACCTACCTATCTCAGTGTATGAATGTGCATCGACCTTTTAATGCACCTGACTGAACATGCATCCACCTATAAATGACTAGTGACTCAATCTGACTTAGGAAATACTGCAAGATGTTTATTGACAATTACTGCATTAGAAACACAGACTGTTGCCAGCATCAAAACCCATCATCAAATAAACTCATCATAAAATCCAGAGGAGACATAACATTCTCCCCCTTTTTGATGATGGCAACACACCTATACTTTTGATGGCAACCCATGTAATAGCAGACAGTCAGAGACACTATCCCTTAGCCAATAAAAGGATATCTCAACAGAAAAGCACAGGCAGATAGATACATGCAGACAGATAGACAGACACTAAGACACATATTCTCCCCTTTACTGTCTCATAAACATTCCTCCTAACATCAAAATGAATCTTTTCCCCCTTTTTATTGTTGTATGCTATCTCTCCCCCTTTACCTTTGCATTTGGCTCTCTCCCCTTTTTATTTTTCTCCAATGTTTCCCTCCATCTATGTATGTTTCTCTCCAATGTTTCTCTCCATCAATCCCTCAAAATATGTTTCTCTCCCCCTTTGCCATCAGCAAAAAAATAAAGGAGAGAGATCAATTGAAATGTTCAAGAATTGAAAAGGTGATTGGAGTAAGAATGGAAGAGAATTGGAAAGATGACCTGACTAACAAACTATGTTATCTTTCATTAGTCAATCATACATAACTTAGAGTCTTTTAGTATAAGAGTGTAGAGAATGCCGCTACACTGTCACACTGCTTTCACATGCATTCTGTTTTCATTCCCACTCTTTTCATTGCCTTCTCGGGGTTTTAAACCTTCCAGGTATCGCCGGGCCATGTTCTTTTATTTCCTTTCCATTAGTGCATTTGCTACGCTGCAATTCTTCTAATCTCTTTTCACTTTCTGTTTCACCCTCCCCTTTCTTTTCAGGTCAGCAAGCTCACACGTACGAGGCCCACATCCTCTGGCCGGCCAGAGGAAGTGGAGGAACGAACCGCTGCGAACTGCAATCTCCCACACCTTATCCACCATTTTTAGTCCCGGCGCTCTTCACCGGGTGGCGATCGCGGTTATCTCTTTTCACCCTTGCCTCATCCCTTTCCCGCAAACAAACAATAAAAATAAATAATCAACAAGGATCACTTCATCTTGCTGGCAAGTCTAGTCTGTGCCTTTGGTTGCCTATAAATCTGACTTTAGTTTTCCTTATGTTTTGATGTGGCCACCTACATTACACACATTAGCCTTCTTCGCTTCATAGATATATCCATTCCTGTACTCTCATCTATGTCATCTATGTCAAGTCTTTCATACTCTTTCTTATAAATGTCTGTACATTCATTCAGGGGGAGTCTATCATAAAAGTCTGTTCTCTTTACTAATCAAGAGATATCATTACAAGACCATCCATATCTAAGAGAAATTGTTTGACCTTACAAAGCTGTGATCTAATGTTTATTGAAATTAAATCTAATCTTAGTTGTTCAAGATTATCCATGAGTGCACTTACAATAGTTTTAAAACATTCTAAAAATAGAACTGTCCGGTTAATTTTTTTAAAATCTGAAAATTATAAGTAATAGGACATCTTTGGTAGAGAATCATGTACTTGTATTGATCTTAAATAGTCTCAAGAATAAAATCTGAAATAAGGCCAGGGAATACGCCATACAATAAGAATAAAAAATAAGACAGAGTAATGGCTTATCTTTTGGAGAAACTGACTATCTGCGTTAAAGAAATGCAAAAGTTATGTCATGATAAAAGAGACTAACTCTGTTCATAAATTGAAACATAACGGTTGATTACACTGAGTAACTAGGGATTCGGGCGCCTGATAAATGTGTCTCCTTGAGTAAAAAGGTGTAGTCATACTTGAATGCTCATGCCAATAAATAAAAAGAAAAAAAATATGGTTGACTCTGTGTCACTTTCAGAAATCTTAAATTGTTTTTATTCAATATGAGGTAAATTCTTATACCATTTTTGTCTAATGAAAATAACAAGTAAGGTTGATGGATTTTAGATTGGGCATAGTACATTGTTAAGATTGGTTTATCTCCATTGTCTCTGCATAAAAGGATTAATTTAAGAACTCTTATGCATCAAGATTTAACCCTTATAAGCCGCTAGTCACACAACTGTAAGGAAGGGCAATTTATCTTAAAGAGAAGGGCAGTTTAGTAAATGTCTCTAAAATTGGTAAAGTTAATGAATTTTACCTTACTCTGCCCTATTTTAAGCTTCTACCTCTCCGTTGAAACCCAACGTATCCAGGTCAAGTTCTTCCTTTCTCTAAACCCCATTGCACCGATGCAGTAAAGTTGTCTGTGTTCCTTACCTCTTACGTGATTCTATTTCCTTCATCCCTGCTCTCCACCTCCCCTGTATTTCTTCAAATCCATGCTAGTAGTGTGCGTTTCCCGCACCCTTATCAACCATGTCATCTCTGGCCATCAAAAGCAAAGGGAAACGATGAGCCCAAGAGAAGCAGCAACCAGTTGCCATGCAATCAAGGGGTGAAGCTGAAGAACCTCGCAAGGAGGCCAGATCAAAGTGTGTGTATGACAAGGGCACTACTTCAGACACGCATGTAGAGAAATCCATCAAGGGTAAAAGGAAGATTTTTGAGGTACCGGCGAAGTGGCGTCAGATTTCTGCAGAGGAGGAAACACACCATTTGTCTGAAGAAGAAGTTGAGTCTGATACACCATCAGTACAAGCTGAAGAACTAGATGAGTCTGTTAAAATTATCTTTCCCCGATATGTAGATTTTCATGACCACCAAATGCTCGATGTATTTCTTGAATGATGTCATCATGTTAGATCATTCAACATAAAGAGCCCATTAAACATAAAACACACAATATATTAGAATCATCAAAACCATTGTCAAAGACAACGAGGGGGCGCACTGAACCCAACAGATGTGTTCGCCAGCCTCGGGTCCCCGAGAGGACTCGCCAGCACTGGCTGCCTCAACATCCACTCGAGGGCACTTCCGCCAAGGTTGAAGGACCCCGTCTCTGCTCTTGGAAGATGTCCCTGTGGAGGGAAGATCCCCCTCCGTCGTAGAGCCTATCGACAAACACAGTAATACACAACGTCTCAGTCACATACCTCAGGAAATGGTAAAGCTGAAACGACACACTAAGTAAAGGATCTCACTTGAGGCTACGAAAGAGGTCAACAGTAGAGGGATCAGCTGCTCCAGCATTAGTGCCAATACTCGGGCAACCTTCACAACTGCCTCCTGAATGTCCCTCAGAGTGTGAGCGCACTCGATATCAGACACGAACTCTACGGGTCTGGTCGACCTGATCGCCTGGCTGATGTGTCGTCTCTAGTCCTCGACCATCGTGTCGACAAAGCTGCCTTCGGGGAGAACCCGGTCCAACGAGCCCTTCTTCCTGAAGCCATAGTCAGCTAGGAATTGGGTCCACCAAGTCTTCAATGCCCTCGGTCGGGATGCCCCAGCTCCAGTCGCTGCAGGCACCGCCTGCACTTGCCTCAGGGGCTTCAGTGCCCAACTGCAGCCTCGACCTGTAGACAATGAACCCTGACTGCTCCGGGGCCACTACTGTGCCACTCGCTCCACTTCCTGTTGAAGCCTAGCAAAGTGGGTCCTCAGGTACCCATCATCCAGTGGGATGGGAGGCAGATCCTCCCTCAGAAGCTGACCCTCCTTAGCCTTCTGAATCGCTGAGGCCTTCTGCCAGTACAGGTGGCTATGCTCGAACCACCACCTAGCGTAGTGGACGTCGAACCATCCTCGATGCCCCAGTCCTGGCATCAGCAGTCGCTCTGGCTCCCGACGACAGTAGAAATCCCACCACGTTGTAGCCAGCAAGTGGGTGTCCCAGCCTCTCTACTATTGTCTTGTCAAAGGAAACTCCTGGTTCGACAGAATCCCCTAGTCATATCTGAAGTTCCTCGTGAATCGATGCGGGTAGTACGGCTCCAAGGAACTCGTCACTGATTAGTGTAGTGCCAGCACTGCAGGTTGGGCGCTCATCACCCACTCTGTGTACGTCGCATCAAGCTCCCACTGGTAGGGGAGGGCGCTAGTCGCCCCTCCACTCGATGGCACTAGGAGCAGGCGAGAATCCATCGTGGTGCAGTTAAAAGGTAACCCCTCCTCATCCGTGTAGGGCAGGTAACACAGGGCTCTCCTTGCCCCCTCCAACTATGCCACAACATCTCATTCTGGCTGGCTGGTGAAGCTAAACAACAAAGGTGCAACCGGATTCACCACGGTCCCCTGAGTCACCAGTCCCGGAAATAGCAGACCGGCCCACACACTAAGGTAGTGGGATGGCAAGAGCAGACTCCTCTCGTGTAGTGCCGAATGCACCGCCAGCACTCCAAGCCCCTGATATATGTTGGCCAATGCTGAGGGAGCCAGAGCCAGTCTCCGTCCCTCCACCAACAAACACACGGGCCATAGTAGCTCAACTCTCAGAAGGCCATCCTCCCTATGCGGGACCATGAACGTCGCCAACCAGTAGGCCAAATAGGCTGCTAAGTACGTCATGTCCGACAGCCCATGGGGGTTCCACCCCTCTCGCTACGCATAGATATACCGTGAGTATGTCCAGAACCGTAGCTCCACCTCTTTATACTCCTCCCACGGAGTTTGGTCTCTCACAAACTCCTGGTAAAAATAAAAGGGACCATTGTAGAAATGGCAGACCCATACGTTCAATGGCACCCTAGGAGTCTGTGTAGCCTTCTCTCTCCCAGCTAGGGCTAAGGGTAGAGCCCGTGATTTACTGGATCCTTAGCGGGTCGAGTCTAGAATTTACTCCGATAATTTTAGGTGATTTTTATGAATTTTTGGGCTATTTTTGGGCATTTAAAAGAATTAGTTAAAGTATAAAAGTAGCTCCAGCTCGTGGCGCATACGCCTTTGAGCTTGTTTAACTGGCTTGACTGTTGGAAGTATTGCCAGCTCGTGTTCTGCCACAGAAGGGTCGAGCCCGGGCATTTCTTTGTAAGTCCAGGCGAAGCAATCCCTGAACTTTTCTAGGAGCTGTCGGTAGGACTGCCTTTCTTTCTCGTTGAGGAGAGCACTGACAAAGGTTGGGCGGTAGTCTTCTTTGCTTCCGAGATTGATCTCGATCAACTCGTCCACAGTTGCCTGACCGCCGTCTTCAAGCTCAGGTGGAGCTGGTTGGAGGTCGACGAAGTCTCTCTCATCATCGGTGTTTGCTTCATAGACTCCAAATTCTTCAAAGCACTCTTGCTCATGGTTTGAAGTCGAGGAACTTGCTTCATATTATTGACGATTAGTAGGCTGGGCTGCTTGTTGAAGACTAACAGACTGGGCTGCCTCTCCCTCTGAGGGGTGCTTATTGTCGACTTCTGATGAAGGTGATGGTGCCATCGACGCTTCACCGGACTCCCTTGCAGGGTCATCAGTCTCGGGCTCAACTAGAACTTGCCCGTGATGAGGAGGTAGCAGTCCTGTGGCATTGACTGCAAAATAAACCTCAAAGTCCCTCTCCTGGTCGTAGCCGAGCCCCTGCGTATCTTTGCGGGAGAAGGGAGGTTGTCCACGGACCTACGGGGGGTTCCACAGTTGATGAAAATATGCCGCTCGCGCGGGGTCCTGGGCTTGGGGAATGTGTTGCTTCTTGCACATTTCCTTGATCTGCTTCGGCATGTCGTTCATCTCCGGGACCGGCTCTGGCGCCACATCGGTGGGAGTATCCCAGCCGAAATCATCTTTCGAAAGGCATGGTGGGACCAAGTCACCTTTGTAAAAGACGATTGGCTTGTCTTCCTTCTTGCCCTTGTTGTTCTTCCTTCTCCGTTGATAGGAGACAGTGAAGGTTTTCACCTGCTCCACCTCATACTCTTCCCGTTGGGACGAGAGCTGGAGGCACTTGGGCGGCAAGGAGATGCTTCGGTCGATGACCTGGCTAATGAGGTTGGCTTCAAAGTCAACCCCTCGTCTTTCCGGTTGAGGCGGCTTGGAGGCTGTCTGGAGGCTTAGCCTGTGCAGCTTTACCATTTCTTGATTGACAGCGAACAACTGTCCTTCCTCAGCTTCATAGTTCACCTTTTGCTTCCCTTTGTCTTTTAAAGGCTCGAGGATTGCTGGAGTGGGCTCCCCAAAAATATAAGGAAGCATCGGCAAAGTGGCACTCATTGGGGTGGAACGGAGCTTGATCTGCGAAGATCGTATGTTGCTCCCCTCCTTTGGCATATTTGATGTACTGGTGCTAGGTTGATGGGACGACCCAATTTTCGTGGAGCCAGGGTCTTCCGAGCAGCACCTTATATGAGATGTCGGCGTTGATGATGTAGAATGTCACCTGGGTGACAAAATCGCCCAAGGCTAACTTGACTTCAACCCGACCAAACGCCTCTTCGGAATCCTGGTTGAATCCCGAGATCTTGACCGCATTCACCTTTTGCAAATAAGGGGCCAATTATAGAGACTTAAAGGTCTTCAGAGGCATGATGTTGATGGCTGCTCCGGCGTCAACCAAAATTCGATTTACATCATGTCCATTGATCGTCCCCCGCATATACAAGGGGCGATTGTGGCACAGGGAGGACAGCAACATGTCTTTGTCCGTGAAGGAGATGTTGGCCGTCAGCGCCTCATATGCCTGGGCCTGCAGCTCTGCGACATGGGCTTCATAGGCCTCTTGGTCTTGGAGTATTTTGACAAGAGCCTCCCTGAGATCCTTGCTCCAAGCAATGGCCTCCCAGATAGTGACATTTGTTGGGAGCCGCTTCATATGATGAATGATCTTGCGGTCCGCCCGAGCACGAGTCTTGTCAAATGGCGGGATAATCTCCTCTAAGGTCTTCGGCGCCCGGCGAGGTTTCTCCCGCTTCTTAGAAGGGCACTCCCCCTCGTTCTGGCCTTCCGCATCTTCTTGGAACAACGGGGCTAGAGACTCCTCCAGACGTGGCAAAACTTTATCCTGGTGGCCCTCATTAAATTTTACTCAATTAAAATATAAACTCCACTCTAAGAAACAAATGAAAACTGCTCCAAGGAAGACACTTAGAAATGAAGGCTTCTACTAGACCAGTGGACAAACATTTATCATGCTAACATTGAATCAGCAAGAGACAAGATATAATCCACAGCATTCATAGCTCAAGTAACACGAATATCGAATTGAATAGCCAGCGCTCAAAAGAGCAGTCAAAAAAATCCGTGAAGGAGGCAGGAGACAAGGAACAATCACACGAATCAAACCACTGCTCACAAAATTTTTAGGTGGTTAGGTCTGCTACCACAGACCTACATTCACCCCCCACTCCAACCGAGTGAGGCTTCCCTTACTCCAAGCAAGAAGCAGACTCAGTCTGTAAACAAACGTTGCCTAACAGCTTGCCTTGAGGGAACACCAATCCTACAGCCCACAGGATCTGAAACCTGACCTTGCCCCCCGTAAGATCAGAACCGAAGGACCAATCCTCCCTTCCTCCAAGCCAGAGGGGAAACCACGAGTGACACCCTACCACTCGCAAATAGGAGACACATTCTCCCTTCCTCTGACACCCAGAGGGGAACCACGAGTGACACCCTGCCACTCGCAAATCAGAGACACAGTCTCCCTTTCTCTGACACCCAGAGGGAAATCAGAGATAAATCTCCCTTCTCCTGAATCCTCAGGTGGAACCTGACCTCAAACCAGAGGATCAGAAGAATAAAGTGGAAAATGAAAAATAACAAAAGAAAATCGAACTAAAAGAACTAAAATAGATATAGCTCACGGAGGAGCATAGCTGTTCTAGATTTGATCCAAGAACAGATGAGAAAAGATCTTCAATAGAAGTCCTCTTCTCTCGTACTCTGGCTCTCTTTTCTTCTCTCTTTTCTCAGGCTCTGGCTCTCTTTTCTTCTCTCTTTTCTTTTCTTCTGCTTTCCCTCTTGTTTTTGGCAGCTTCTTCTTGCTTCTCTCTCTCTACTCTTGCCCCCCTTTTTTTTTCTTCTCTTTACAGCTACCGTCTTCGGAGGAAGATGCCTCCTATTTATACCCAAAAATAGGGGCTTCGGAGATGCTTTTTAGATAAGGGGATTTTTTATTCCTTTTCTTTCATTGGCCAGTGTGGTAGGGATGAGAAAGGTCCTCTAATGATGAGCCTTGGATCACGTGCCCATTATATGCTCCCTAGGTCCACGTGCTAGCTTTCCGCATTCTTGGAGTCATGTGCCAATCTATCGCTGGAGACAGATATCTAATTGGGTCAGATTTTAAGTTAATGAATATTGAGATTGGAATCTCCAGAGCTATTTGATGAAATGCCTGCATTGACTTTGTTCTGTGCTACGATATTGTGCATCGACCTTACATTAGTTAGAAACATGTGGTGGCATTGATATGTGCACAGACCTTCTGCTTTGTGCACCAACTTTAACTTTCACGTGCGCACGGACCTTCAGCAACGTGCACCAACCTTGCCTTTCACATGTGCACGGATCTGTTTAGTCTTGAAATACTTGTTGGGACTCCTCTGATTTGACCAGCAGAAGACTTGTGTTGATTGATTTTGATGATTGGCAAATGGTTTAATGATTGGCAATAGATGATTGGTAACACTGGCTTTGATGATTGGCAACTGTGTATCATTTGGTGCTTGCATGTCTTCATTCTGTCTGGTTGCATGTGTTTACTCTATTAAGAACAGTAAACTGTGTCCGTGCATATTTCCAGTCCATGCACATCATTTATTTAGGACAGAAAGTAATGTGTGTGCATGTTTTAGTTATGGTTCAAAGCATAAGTCCATGCATATAAGGCCCGTGCACTCAAGCATCCAGCATACAAAGTCCATGCATGTGTTGGCCACGATGAAAAACTTGAGTCCGTGCACATTTCTTACTCCATTTGAAACAAAGTCCTTGCACGCGTCCTGCATCTCTTACACAAAGTCTGTGCGTGTTGCACATCTTCAATGTTAAGTCCGTGCAGGTTGTAAGTCCATGCATGTTGTTCTTTCAACAAAGTCCGTGCACGTTTCTTCTAAATCAAGTCCATGCATACATAGTCCGTGCATGTTTCTTCTACATAAAGTCCTTGCATGTTTCTTATGTGTCTTAAGAAGTCCGTGCATGTTTTGGTTTGAATACCAAAGTCCGTGCACGTTTATATACTAGCAAAGTTCGTGCATTATTTAGACTCATTGCATATAAAGCCCGTGCATGTCTTTGCTTTAAACACATAAAGTCCTTGCATGTTTTGCATTGGTAAATCTCATGCACACATAGTCTGTGCACTTTGTATGCCTCACTGCATTCTAAGTTCATGAACATATAGTCCGTGCACATTGTCCATACAAAGTCCACGCATATTTCCTTGGAACAAAGTCATGAAGTCCGTGCATGTTTCCTTGGAACAAAGTCCGTGCACATTGTCCATACAAAGCCCGTGCATGTTTCCTTGGAACAAAATCCGTGCATGTTTCATATAACTAAAGTCCGTGCACTTTGTTTCCAATTAAAGTCTGTGCACTTTATTCAACCAAGGTCCATGCGCATTTCTCAACTAAAGTCCGTGCACATTTCATCTCGATCAAAGTCCATGCACACTTTCTGAACAAAGTCCGTGCACATTTTTCAACCAAGGTCCGTGCTCGTTTCACATACCAAAGTCCGTGCATATTTCCTAGCACATTCTGAGTATGTGCACTTGTGACTGAACAACTCCGTGTAATTTTTCTTTCTGTCCGTAGTATATTTCTGACTGTCCTGAACTAATGTTTGTTTCTATTATGATAGATATCCTTTCGTTGAGAATAAGGATGGCATGAGATCTAAAGTTGAAAGATGTGCCAGGATCGTGACACGTGGAGTGCAGTGAGCTGAGACGCTGTCACGTGGTCAAGGTGCTAGGGCGGGAATTCGTGGAGGACACACGCCCTACATCTGCTGCTGCTGCTTAGTGCCCCTCGCCATCGTCTTAGTGGCACTCATTTAGTTAATTTCCCCTTCCTCGCCTGGCCGGCTTAGTGCCCCTCCCTGTGTGGAGGTATTTTTGGCTGTAAATCACTTAAACCCCACCCCAAGAACCCCCCTCATGCGCGAGGTGTAGTGGTGTAACATTTTAAATTTCAGGTCAAAGTGACACCAACGCGGCATGCGGGTGCATACCGATGCCTTCCCGCTCGCCATCGTCTCCGGCCAGGCTCAACGTCTTCACGCTGATCAGGTGAGCCTTGGACCCCATCTTTTTTGGTCTTAACTTGCTCGTTTAGTATCGCTTTGGTTGCCCGTCGGCGGTGAGTGAGTGCCCGGTCTAAAAGGCCAATCAATCGAGTGACCACCGTGGGTGAGTTGTGAGCGAGACACTACATCCCACACCCTCAGCGTGCTGGCCACCCGTGAGAGTGGGTATCCCAGGCCCTTAGGGGTCCGTCCCAAGCTATCCATACCCCTGGAACAGTAAGGTCCCACTTCGGACCCTCCCCGCCATCGTCGGTTCACCTACGGGCACTAGTGTGCGCTACGCGAGTGAGTCTACTCGAGTGAAGTCACCGGTCCATGCACTACTTGCTTGCTAGGTCCGAGGGGTCTTCGATCTTGTGACTATCACCCCCCAAGGTGGTTTCACATCAGGGGAGTTGTGTACTGGACATCTTTCCCCACTAAACGCAAGTAGTCGGTGTTTATTTACATCAGATTGAATCTGAAGACCTTCGTTCCATGCTGAAGCGGAGTCTGTATTCCTGAAGCCTGGGATGAAGACTCGAGAGCACATTGTAGCTGTAGGTTTGTCTCAGACTGGGTTGTGTTGGCTAGGGGTGAAGGGTGCTGGGGGTTCACGCTAGGTGGCACAGAGGGTAGCTGGGGGCCCGAACATGGATGCGAGAGCATACGTCCAACTAGCGGTGTAACACTGAGATGTATATATTTTTACCGGTAGGCTGTGACGGCTCGGGTACAACAGGGGCATGCCTCGGGACAATTTCGACGTGCTAGTCGGTCCCCAGGTCAATGCGTGATGTATGAGTACATGTATGTTTCACAGAGAGTTCCTCCCGTGACGTGGACCGTGGCCGCGGTGTCGAACTGGGGCTTGTGGCTGATTGGGCGACTGTGGGGACACATCAGTCCGGTATTTGGATGAGGGTTGATCATGGCTCGAGTTGAGCGATCAACGTTGCCTCGTTACTGAGAGGGAGCAAGACATCATGACGCGCGCATGGTCATGGCTGACGGGCACATGAGGGGCGACCACGGCATGAGGGGGTGTCTACCCTTGTCGTAGCGTCTCACATGTGACAGGCATGGACTTGTGCGTCACGGCTAGTTAACACTCGAGGGAAGTGCAAGGGACATACCCTCGGCGTGCTAAGCCACTTGACAAGTCACACACACAATTCTCCTCGGCTCGTTGTGGAGAACCCGCTTGAAACCTGATGCCAGATGACCCGTGCGCTGAGTTAAGCCAAGTTGAGTTGAGTTGAGTGTCCTGTTGTCCGTATGTTGCCCCCTGAACCCCTAAGGGATTTTTATAGGGGAAGTTGAAGGGTCAAGGGGTTTACGCGGGTTGGCCAAGGGGTTGGAGCTGGTCTGCATAAATCCCCTCCCCTGGATGGGGTTTACGCGAACTAGCCTAAGGGCCAAAGCTGGTCCGCGTAAACCCCCTCCCCTGGATGGGGTTTACGCGGACTAGCCTAAGGGTTAACGTAGGAAGGGCGGACCATAGATGGCCGCACAGCCTCATGCAGTCTACATTAGGCCGCACAACAGTCGTGCGGTCCATGGGCAACCATACAAAGCCAACCGACTGACATAGGAAAGGCGGTCCCTAGGGTGCCGTCCAAAGATCATGCGGTCCCCATCAGGCCGTTCAAACCTCGTGCGGCCCAGGAACGACCACACCTTAATTTGGAAAACAACACACGAAGAGCGGCCATTAGGGTGCCACACAAAGAACCTACGGTCTGCATGGGACCGTGCAAATCCCGTGCGGCCCGGGACAGACCGCGCAACCCCTTGACATAAACGGCCTAACCTTCACCGTATGTGGTGATGTGTGGTCCTATGAGGACCGCCCATCTCGCAGGAAAGAAACTTTTGATCTTTCTTTTTATTATTTTTATTGTTTAAATTAATTTATCAAATGGGTGAACAATGCAACGAAAGTGCAGGACCCGCATCTCATTGCTGCAGGTCTGTGCAGTGTACTTGGCACTACTGGACTTTCAGCGAGAGCAGCTGACCGCCATGGGGTTTGCCCCATTCCTGAGTATTGAGGTGTGTCGATTTGACACTCCTCTACTCTATGCCCTGCACGGCCGCTGGGATCTAGTGAGTCAGACCTTCCTCTTCCCGTGGGGTCATATGCTCCCCACACTGGAGGATGTGGCCAGGCTCACTGGCCTGCGAGTGCACGGGCTACCGGTTAGTGGGACTACCTTTCCCGATTATTGGGGGATGGCTCGGGAGCTGCTGGGCCTAGAGCTTCGGCGCCCGGAGAGGCAATCGACCCTCCTCCCTCGGGCGAGTCTACAGGACAGCCTAGGGCTGAGATGGGCGGGGATAGCAGTTGGCGAGTAGCCAGAGCAGCACCTGCAGCGTCTGGTGGACTTTGCCAGACCGAGAGTAGCTGCGCAGCCGGAAGCAGAGGCCAATCGAGTGTTGCGACGCTTTCTGATGCTGACGTTCGGACGGCTCCTTTTCTCCACACGGGCGGACGCGATGAGCTGCCGCTTCCTCCCCTTCCTCGAGGAGCTCGACCACGTGGGCGACTACGCCTGGGGAGCGGCAGTCCTAGCCTTCCTGTTTGACACGTTGAGTTCGACGGCCCGTCGGACCATGCTCGGGGGCTTCTCCCCCTTACTCTAGGTACGACTCTTACCCTAGTTTTGATCATGCGACTTCTATATGCTTCTTAAATGCTGACGCGCTACTATGATGCAGGTTTGGACCTATGTGTACCTATGGGCACTAGGCAGAGGGGAGGAGGCCCGTCCTAGGCTCCTCCCGATAGCACGGAGGTGGGTAGCACCTCAGGAGACTGCCTCCCTGAGGCGATAGGTCAGGGAGTTGTAGGATGATATAGACGCTCTGTCGTATGCCTCGATATGATCCTAAACTCAGACTCTCTAATTAAATGCATTCCTATATGATTATGATGCTGATGTAGTTTCTCACTTTTGCAGGTGCGGTGGACGCCTTACAGGGAGGAGGGCCAGGTGGACCAGCCGTGGGTGGCTGGGGCCCTTGCCTTCGCAGGACGAGATGTATGGCTCCATTGTGTGAATGTGGTGGAGCCACTACATTTCATATTGGTGATGAGGACCATCGGGGTCCACCAGCCCACGGTGGAGTTCCCAGCGCCAGAGAGGGCAGGGGAGCGAGTTACGAGGATGATGAGGGGCCTATCCGTGGTGTTTGATTGGATGTCGAGGAACGCCACGCAGGTCGTCGACTGGACAGCACTCGGGCGGGTGGTGACCATCCGGGCTGAGAGCGACGCGGCGTACTATACCGCGTATGCGCGACACTATTGGGACCAGGTGTTCCAGGGTGCCCATCGACTGGTATGACTTCTAGACTTGAACCCCTTCAGTTATGCTTATGATTTCTACTTAATGATATGCTAACACTTGGACTTCTAAATGCAGACTGACCCTGAGGGACGTCTTGCGGAGCTGACGGGGCTCCTTTCAGCGATGATCAGGGAGCGTGACGAGGCCCGACAGGCCTTAGCCCTTTTGGTGAGTTTTCTTGACTGATGCATTGCTATTATGCCTCCACTCGATTCTCTCTCTCTCCCTCATTTCTCTCACCCTCTCTCACTCTTTCTCTCTCATCCGCCCCCTCTTTCGCCTGTTCTGGCTCGTGTCGACCCCGGATCGAGGCACAGGAGGTACTGTTAGAACTGGCTCGTCGCGAGGATCGCGCCAGTGCCTTTCTTTTCACTGTTTGAGGGGTATGGGATCGGGTCGGTTCGAGAGGTGTGTCGGAGCTTCGTCACCCGTTTGTGCGTTTTTCGAGGTCGTCGTCACGACCGAGGTAGGGGGATGGACTCCTTACTTCGCTAGGATCATTTTGGCACCACATGCATACCCATGCGTAGGCATTTACATTGGTTTCTGTGAAAGTTGTATTTTAGGGATTTTTAGGTTAAAAATGCTTGAAAAATTGATTAGGGCTATTGTTTTAGCATTTTGAAGCATGCTGTAGTTGTAGAAAACTTGTTATTCATTTCCTTCTACCCCTTTTCTTTTGTTTCGCGTCAATCTGGCTTGACCGGAGGGGAGTTCGATTCCAAACTCGTCCCTCTCGTTTCCCAGAGAGTATAACGCGCCTGCCAGAGGCCGTTATACGCTTAACAGACCCTAAGGGGTGTGTTATGCATTACATGGCAGACCACTCGTGGGCCGTTATGTAACTGTGGCTTCTTGTAGGTCGACAGGTTGTGGGGCATGACGGACTAGTCCCAGTCCGCCATAGCCAGTATGACGTCCCTATCATGGTGCGTTATATGATGTGATTAACTGTGGAGTTTTTCTGAGTTTTATATGTTTGGGTGACTTTAACGGACCATTCCTGGTGCGTTATAGTCGCATGGCGCACCCGTCCGGGTGCATTATGGTCTTTGTATTTTTGAAAGGTTCTCTGGTGAGTATAATGCGTGGCTTGAGGCATGTCGTACATTGCATGATGTCCCATCGGTGATGCATCATGGTCTGCATGCCTGGGTTTCGTTTTGTGCGGGTGAGTCTCATCCTGTTATTGAGTCTTCTATTTTCAATAGAATGTAATAGTGAGTCCTTTTTCTTTCTATGTGTAAGAAAAGCCCAGTCATGTAAATCGGATATTGGAATAGCAATAAAGATAGTGTTTTGCCATATTAATGGGCCCAATAATCTTGTGTCTTATGGTTGCTCTGATTGTTCATGACTGTTACACTGCCACGTTCCGAACTATACGTTCCACTGCTGTCTGTTCGGGGCGTGACAGGCTACCGTAACATTAGCAACCGAAGAGGCATGGCAGGCTCCTGTCAGGCGTCCCAGGGGGATGTCAGTGATCACTTGTACTAGGGAGAGCACCATCAAACCTCTACCCACTCTGCGGCGGAGGAACTAGTTGATGTAAAGCATCAGCTCTGGGTGTTGATGGAGACCTACCAGGGCCTCCTCGACCGATAGGCGACGTAGGACCGCACCGCTACAATCCCCACGCTTAGGATCAAGGCCTGATCGACAATGGATGGCTGAGCACCCTCCGTTGCCTCTGGGGCCCAGACTCTTTGCCAACCCTGATACTCCTAGTGCCACTCACCGAGCCCTCTACACTCCAACTTCGGGATGGCCTAGCAACTGTGACGCTACGACGACGTCGAGGGTAAGCTAGAGGGGAAGATACGTTACTTGGATGACACCATCCAGGCATCCAAGACAAAGGGTCTGCTCGATGATGACATTGACATCCAGGCCCCCTTCTCCTAAAAATCTTGGAGGCTCCTGTTGTGTCTCCTCTGGACATGATGATGTGTTTTAATGCTGGCAACAGTTTGTGTTTTGATGCTAGAAATAGTCATTTAATATCTTGTAGTTTCTCTTAAGTCAGATTGAGTCTCTTGACATTAACAGGTCGATGCATGCTCATTATGTTACATTAGAAGGTCAATGCACATTCATACATTGAGAAAGACAGGTCGATGCACATGTTCACTCCGAGCCTAGAAGGTCAGTGCATATGCTTAAGTGTTGAGTTATAAGGTCGATGCATTTTTCATTTCATTGAACTACCAGGTCAATGCATATATGTCATTGAGTCTAGAAGGTCGATGCACATATGTGTTACAGACCAAGATCCCAGGGTGACAGATGATGAAATTAAACCAATCTCCAGGGATTGATGAAATCGTGATGGCTAGTGCAATACCCCTCTGATCTCCCTTTGATTCTGGCTCACCTACATGTTTACCAAACCTTAATTAGATCAAACCCTGTTAAAATCCATATCTGAAAGCCTTAATCTAAAAATCCCAAAAATCCCCAAAACAGAGCACCGGATAGAAAGCCTGCCCTAAACCTTCTCGACGCCAAACCTTCCCGGCGTCGTGAATAGTCCACGGCACGGGGGTTCGCGTGCCGAGAACTGTCTACGCCGAGAACCTATGCCTAACATTCCTCTAACTAGCGTGTCGAGATCCTGTTCTCCCTTTTCCTTTTAACTGGTCGCACCGATATCTCTTCCACCCCATGCCGCGCCGAGAGCTCCCATATGCTCAATGCTACTCGCGTCGTGAACCTTCCATAGATCTTGTTTAAACCTCGATCAGCCTTGCTAGGCTTGTCCGGGGATGCCTATGAGTCAGCACAGCTATCCTTGGAAATAAATTAATGGGGAATGACCTCCCCTACATTCCATTGTCCTGAATCAGACCTACATGTAACCCCGTAAGTTCGGAGGGCTCTACCTCTACATGAGTCCCGTCGGCTTCCAAAGGGGGATATCAAATGTTACCGTAAGGTAATTACATTATTCAAGAGCCTTAGCGCTCTCCCATTCTGACCATCATCCTGGCACTCTGTGGGTGATGGCCTATCTCTTCTTTAGCATGACCCAAAATAAGGGGAGATGCTGTCGAAACCGTGATTTGATAATGATAACCCTAATAGGTCAAGGGAGCATCAGCGATGCGTACCCCTTTCGGCTCCGTCCCTTGGGGAAAACTAACTAGTTGGGACGTCTCCTCGAAGATGTACATCGAAGGAGAGCACCCTAACCACTGCTCGGATTCCGTCCCGCCACCGCGTGGACGGTCTCCTATCCTCACCTGGCATAAATTGAAGCCAAGGGGAGATGCTGCCGGATTTGATCCGTGCATTTAAATAAGCTCGTCATTTACACGTCCTTTTATTATTATATGCACATTAATATTTTAAATGCCCTCTGAGGCCTCCTACTTTGGCATTTAATCAAGGGTTGTCCTTCTTAGGAAGGGCGTAATTAACGCCATAGCCTTTACGATATGGTGGACTTCTGGTCCCGACACGATCACCCATAATTATCTGATCTGTCAGACCGAGCGCACAATAAATTTGTCACACATGTGACTGACATGCCAATAAATAATTAACAAATAAATAAAAATAAACAAAAAATATGCGTCCACAGTTGCCACCAGCTTTCGTGTCTGGTCCGTCAGGCGCCCCAAGTGCTGCTTTGGCAGCTCTCCAACTGCGATCCCAGCTCCCCTCAAGCCCAAGCTCTCCTAAAGTCTCACTCTCGGTAAAGTCGAGGAGTGACGCTCTGGTCGGTGCTGCTCTAGACCCAATAGCCTCTGGGCCAGCTTCCGGTAGTTCGGATAAGTCTTCCCACTCACTAGAGCTCCATGTATACATAGCCCGGTAATTCGTGCCATGTCTTCTAGCATCGACACCATGTGTCCCCACGGGAACATGAACGTCCGGCTAACCGGGTCCCACCGGTCATGCAGCGCATACAATAGAGCTGTGCCTAGTCTCGCCACCTCCATGCCGAGGAACTCTCTGAACCCCATGGTGATGAGCCGCTCCCTCTGGAAGTCTGACAATGCCAGGTACACTGCACAGACCTGGAGCCATAAGATCTATGTCTGACATTTTCCCTGCATACATGTAAACAGTTTACATCAGTCATTCATTTCATAATAAGTCATGCATTGCACCAAAAAAAATAAAAAAAATATAATTTGTCAGGGTAGCAGCCACCATAGGGCCATTTTCCATCTCTTTAACGGTCTTCTGTTCACCGCTTGATATCCCCAGCGGTCCCTATCAGACTGTTTTTCAATTTCAATAAACCCCTCGATGATCTATGTTTAAAACGGATATCCTCTGACAGTTTTGTCTGTCCGATGGTCTGTTGGAGACCGTTTGGTTCTTTAAGCGGCCCTGCGACCACCCACGACTCATCGCCGGTTTCTCAACCGCGCACGTCCGATCGCTTCCCTCGCGTGGGACGTACCCGAGCTTACTTAGAGTCCCAGTCGGTCTCGAGTCTCGCGGGTCCATCTTGCATCATTCTTCACGGGTAGGTTGGACCCACTTAGGGACCCACACATGTTTGAACTTCTTTGGCCGTGGGGCCAGCTCCTTCCAGCCTCGGCAGCCTTCTTCTTCCCTTTCAACTCTCCTCCCGGATAGGGCCTGGAAGGAGTTGTAAGTATGGATGGTAGGGACCACCCGGTCTGGAATAGCTTGGGTATCATAGCCATCTAAGAAGACTCAGACACCCCCAATGAGAATGGATTTCCCAGACGCAGAGAGATGCCCAGTGATAGTAGTAGCAGTATTCCTCCAGAAGGTCCTTTACTGGCATCCTCCAGGCTCCCTGTTGTGGACAGGGCGAGCCCCATGAGTGATGTGGTGCACCATGTAGCCGGTGACTCGAACTGGGCCTCTTAGTGGGCTTGCATAGCATCGGGCCTTAGAGACCTCAGGCTTCTTGTTAGTCTTCTCCCCGCTCGGCTCTGGGGACTCCACTTGTAACAGATCGGTGAAGGCAAGCCCCCAAAAGTTGGGGAAGCCGACCACCGGTGGGTGCTAAAAATTGTGGGCACTGCCAAGTACCAGTGTGGAGCATGTCCAGTAACAATTGTGGGGCCAAAAGTGAGGGCAGCAAGTCCTATTACTATTATTATTTCCTGTAATAAATAGGCAAATGATCAGTATTCTTAGGGAGAGCCCCGAGAGGCATCTTATCTTGGCAAGGAGATGAAGGGAGACTCGGTCCCACCGGGCGTGCCAGCTTGTAGGGGGTGAAATATTTTCTTTTATTAAAAAGGAGAGGAAGAAGGCATACCAGTCACTAGAGTGATAAATTTATTGTGCGCTTGATCTAACTTGGTCAGTCGATTGTGAAGCTCGGGTCGAAACTGAAAGTTTGGCATGCCGTAAAGGTATGGCGTTAATTACATCCTCTGAGAAAGAGGAAAACCCATGATTAATTGCCAAGATAGGAAGCCACCGGGGCTACGCGAATGCGAACAAGAATATGAACTAAACGAAATTAATGAAACTACGTAAGGGGTTTATTTATCGACCGATTCATGCAGTGCAAGCATAATTTGTTACATCCGAACCTCGGTATGAGGCGGAGAACTTAGGTCCAGAGACCACCATCATGTATAGCGAAAGCTTTCAGTCTGGCGTAGCCCAACTTTTCACTAGATGCCATTTGATATTCCGAGGGCTCGGTTAGGCAAGCATGCATTAATGGATAGTACATGCATTATTTAATTACGCCCAAACTTCAGTACGAGGTGGAGAACTTAGGCCCGAAGACCACCATCACGTATAGCGAGAGCTTCCAGTCGAGCATGACTCGGCCTTTCGTTAAACGCCATTTGATATACCGAGGGCTTGGTCAAGCAAGCATGCATTGAAATAGTGGTATAGGTATGTTCATATATAACTGTATACCATAATCAAAATATGATTATTACTACGTTGATTAGCAATTTTCCCCTTTTTTATCATGCTCATGATTTATTGGGGGTTTTATTCTTTAATTATTTATTAAAAGAGGTTAGTAGACCCTTAGTAAAGGGTAGGAATTGACCCAGGGGTCAAACGAGGTTCACCTGGGGTCTATCTATGGGCTCATGTAACCTTATATGGTGATTCGATAGAGAGGTGGTGCAAGAGGCATGGGTCGGTGGCACTGCCACCGATTCGTTGAACGAAATGGGGGAATCAGTGGAAACGCCACCGAACCATGAGAGAGGAGGGGTAAGTCAGTGGTGACACCACCGAACCGTGAGGGAGGAGAGGTAAGTCGGTGGCAATGCCATCGAACCGTGAGGCCCCTCACCGATCGGGCTCTTGTAGGTATTTATAAGGCATCAATTCAGGGTTTCTCAAGAGAATTCCTACACCCTTGCATCCTGGGGGATATTTGGAGGAATGTTTAGGTAGATTTCTTTAAGGGTTCTAAGAATTCGAATGCCCAAATGGTGAATCAAATTAAATGATAACCTCCCTGCACATATAAAGGGAGCTGTCCGTCTTGATAAACTGGGAATGCCCAGTCTTCGCCTGATGTAACCATATTCATTCAATAATAAAATTTACCTCCTATTGGTTGTGTGGTGGAGTGACTTTCTCTTTACCGCTGGTAAAGGGTGCACTCTCCTATCCAACTGTAGGTATGATTTCTTAAAAAAAAAAAAGAATTCATTGTAACCATTCAAGCTTCGTCGATGCCGTGCGGGCACGCACGTCCCCGCTCGCCTTCGTCTCCGATCGGAGCTACACTTCTCAGTCAGCTAGGTACGTGCTCCCTCACTTGCTTATTTAGTATCTTTTCAATTGCCGCGTGACGAAGTAAGAGAGAGCCCGATCCATGCAGCCTATCTCCTGAGTGCATCGCTGTGGACGACAAGTGAGAGCTTGTATGCACCTATCCTTTAAGCCCTAGAGCTATCACATTAGGGCCCCTAATTGTCAAGAGGTAGTTCCACAACTACTTCACCTACGGGCGAGCAACTCTTCCTGATTGGTCCCTTCAAAGTGACCCTTTACATATCAGCTGGGTCCACACCTTGCTAATTTTGGGTCTCAGGATTGCATCATTTAGGTCTGAGCTCGTCCATGCCACGTCGGTCTAGGAATTCATCAGGCCGTCTAGAGCGCATTTCAACTCAACAAACACCCATGGATCAGGAGAGATATATGACCGATCCTGACCTCATCGCCCAATTTGAGGAAATGGATGCAATATTTGATGGCACGCATGTCGAGTACATGCAGGTTGGAGACATTATCGAGAGTTCTAGCCAGGAAAGATTGGGTATAGTTCGCTGTATCTCAACACCCCAGGAGGACGATTGGCGCCGAACCTCCATCTTTCAAACCTACATCCGGGTGAAATCTCAACCATGCAAGGTGATCCTTGACAACGGGAGTTGTATCAATGAAGTCTCTTCAGACTTTGTCTCCCGTCTAGGTCTACCTACGCACCCTCATCCAAGGCCATACAACGTGGCTTGGGTCGATGACACTTCTATCCCAGTCACCACTACATGTGTCATTCCCATCCAATTCCAGTCCTACCAAGGACAGATCTTATGTGACGTAGTGCCTATGAAGGCCGGGAGCGTCATCTTAGGACGACCATGGATCTATGATGTAGACCTCGCTACATTTGGTCGGTCCCATCAGTGTTCCTTCTCCCACAATGGGAGGATGATTCAGTTATACCCGATGCCCCCAAAGGTGACCTCGGGTAAGAGTTCCACCTCCACCCCCACTGGAACTCCCAAAATTTAAGAGGATCCCTAAACTTCCACTAAAGGGAAACCTCCCCTTCCCTCTTGTCCCGTATTTATCACACCCGTTTCTAAGGCCCCTAAGGTTGGTCATGACCTAGTTAGGTGCCTTGACTCCATAAATGTCGGTGAGCTAAGCAGAGAGGTTACTAAGGGTGCCTCTATTTTGACTGTTGACATCACCATCACACCCAAGGAGTCTCGAGTCTCAGTCCCAACTGAAGTCCCGAAAATACTGCAGGACTTCCAAGGCATCATCCCCGAGGACTTGCCTTCTCGACTCCCTCCCACACGTGATGTACAACACGCTATTGAGCTTGTCCCCGAGTCCACCCTACCCAACCTTCCCCTCGAGTCTAGAATGCCCAAGTCAGCCGAAGAGATTGCACAGCATGTCACAAGTCTGCATGAGTCAATTAGCAAGCAAGTAAGTCTCAGCAATGAGACTTACAAATGACTGGTTGATTCGCATAGGCGTCATCATGAATTTCAAGAAGATGACTTGGTTATGGTACAGGTCCGGTCCGAACGACTCCCCTCGGGAGTCGTTACAAAGTTACAAGTCCGTAGTGATGGTCCCTTCCCAATTCTGCAGAAGATTGGCTCCAATTCTTATGTTGTGGACTTACCTCCCGATTATGGGATTAGCTCCACATTTAATGTGGCAGATCTAGTGGCCTACAAGGAACCCACAATGATTCCTAGTGACCCTTTTGAGCCTTCTCCTCCCATTGAGAGTGAGCCCACCCCTGTGCGTCCCACAGCCTCGAGAGGGACCAAATCTTCCTGTGCCCGGCAAAAACGGTGTGACCCCGGCCCTAAATGGAAGCCACCGAGACGCCCGGAGAGACGGGAACCTTTCCAACAATACTATGAGCACCGAACTCGCAACACCCACCACGAAGAAGGCATCCGCACTCGCGATGATGGCCTCACGCCTCAACGTCGAGCCTGACAAGATGCTCCAGACGCTGAAGAGCACTGTATGCGCCAAGGCCACCAACGAGGAGATCATGGCCTTCTGCATCGTCGCCAACGAATACGGCCTGAATCCCTTCCTGAAGGAGCTTTACGCCTTCCCGGCGAAGGGCGGCGGCATCGTTCCTTTCGTCTCCATCGACGGCTGGATTCGGATCGTGAACGAGCATCCGCAGATGAACGGCATGGAGTTCAGCTTCGCCCACGACGACAAAGGCAAGCTCCTCTCCTGCACCTGCAAGATCCACCGCAAGGACCGCCTTCACCCGGTGGAGGTCACGGAGTTCCTGAGCGAGTGCTACCGGAACACGGAGCCGTGGAAGATGGAAAGCCGGATGCTCCGCCACAAGGCCCTGATCCAATGCGCTCGCATCGCCTTCGGCTTCTCCGGTATCCACGACGAGGACGAGGCGCAAGTGATCGCACAGCGCAACGTCACGCCGCAGAAGAGCGGGGGATTCGCCGCCGAGTTCGCAGAGAAGCCCGCCGAGGAATCTCCGGTGCTGGAGGTGGAAACCACCTATGAGCCCGCCGACCAAGACGGAGCCGCTCCCTACGAAGTGGACCCCAACGCATTCGACAAGTGAAGATCCACGATGTTTCCCAAGGAAGCGAGGAGTGGCTTGCACTCCGCCGCCGCTACTTCACGGCATCGAATCTCGGTGCCTGGATTCTCTCGCCGCTGACCACCGCCCGCGACAAGGGCGCATGGAATACCGCGATCTACACGAAGCTAGGCGACCTCTCTCTGGACGAGGAGCCGCAGAAGGAAACGTGGGCCATGCGTCGGGGCAAGGAGTTAGAGCCGATCGCACGGCAGGCTTACACCGGCTTGACTGGCGAGGAAGTCGTTGAAGTGGGCTTTGTCTCCCACGATTCCGAGGATTTTGGATGCTCGCCCGATGGCCTTGTCGGGCCGGATGGCGCATGGATTCACGGCGTTGAGCTGAAGTGCCACGTTGCCAAGACCCACGCCCGTTTCCTCTTGGAAGGAGGATTCCGCGAGGAGCACGAACTGCAAGTGCATGCCTCCATGGCTACCACTGGACTGCGAGAGTGGCACCTTTTCGGATACCACCCGGAGCTTCCTCCGATGCTGGAGGTGTTCCGCTGGGACAAGAGCACCGACCTGATGCTTGAGCGCCTGCTGAAGCTCGGGGAGGACTACATGGCGGCGAAGTGCCGCTTGGCTGAGATGTGGAAACAACAAACCCCCGCGCCCCGCGCAGCATGAGCACGACCCAACCCACAGACAAAGAGCGCCTAGATTGGCTAGAGGAGAACGGAGAGATGATCCGCCTCACCTACGTGCGCGGATTCCCCACGATGGATAACAGTCATCCGCCACGCTGGAGATTCTGGAGCTACGCCGAGGGCACGACAACGCGCCCAACCGCTCGCGAAGCCATCGACGCGGCCTAAGCCCTGCATCATGCCCAGCGCGCTGGGCATTAGCTGACATTGCAGCTAGCTATTCGCTGGAGTTCTCCCCTGAACTCTGGCTCAACAAGGGGAACTCCAAATGACCCGACTCGAGTCTTTCATCCAAGGCGCAATCGTCGGCACCATCGCCATCTTCGCTTTCCACCTCGCCTCTCCCCCGCGCGACTCCATGCGCGAGTGCCTCCGCGCGGCGCCCCTCTGGGCCTGTGAAATGACTTTGGCGAGGCCCTGATGCCTCGCACCATCATATTCCAGTACCTTAACCACTCCGGCAAACTCGCCGAGCGAACGGTGGATGTGGAGTCGCTAGACTTTCTCGTCTCTCCCGGCTTCGGCTACCAGCCCGGCTGGTTCATCACCGGCTTTTGCCACACCAAGCAGGCTCGCCGCAGCTTCTCTCTTTCCCGTATCATCCTCCCCGAAGGGATTATCCATGCTACGAAGGTCCTGGGGGATATCCGGTGATGCTGCGATGGATGCTGTACGTGCTAATCGCTGTGCTGGTGTTGCTGTCAGGCGGTTGGGGCGCCCTGGCCCTCTGTTACCAATGTCCGGGCGGTATCGCCGTGCGCTGGGTTGTTGTCACGCTTTGGGTGGCGGGTGTCATCACGGTCTTGATTGTCGCGCTCCTGCGCCGCAGCGGTTTGCCCATCGGGGTTTTCGCGCTCGCTCTTCTCCTGCTATTGGCTTGGTGGAGCACCATCCTGCCATCCAATCACCGCGATTGGGCTGACGATGTCTCGCGAACGCTGACTGGCAGCGTCAACGGCGACGTGGCGATGATCGCCGCCAAGGTCACCAACCAGGGCGAGATCGACGCGGCCAACGGCGACGTCGGCCTGGTCGCCGGCTACCAAGTGACCTTGCGCGACGCGAGCCTGGACGACGGCAAGTTCGTGGTGGTGCTGGGCGGCCCTGGCACCTCGGTGACCAATGGCGGCCTGGTGCAGGCGGCCGACGCCGAGCTGCGCGCCAACGGCGGCAGCGTCTACGCCCTTGCCGGCAACACCAGCTCCGTCATCAAGGCCACCGGCGTCGCCCAGGGCGGCGGCAAGGTCTTCCTCGTCTCCGACGGCGGCGGCTCGTTGAACATCGGCGGGACCATCCAGGCGCGGGCCGCGGACGGCTCGGGCGGCGCGATCGAGACCTCGGGCTCCTACGTCACCATCGGCTCGGGCGCCATCGACGCCGGCGCCGGCGGCGAGTGGCTCATCGACCCCTACGACCTGACGATCGATTCGACCGCCGCGACGACGATCCAGGCGGCGCTCAATCTCAACACCAGCGTCACCCTGCAGACGACGGCGAGCAGCGCGCCCGAAACCGGCGTGAGCGGCGTGGGCATCGTCAACGCCAACGGCAACGGCGACATCGACATTATATCCGGCATCAGCTGGAGCACCGGCGCGACCCTGACCCTGGACGCCTACCACTCCGTGGCCATCGACGCCGCCCTCCAGGCCACCGGCCAGGGCGTTGTGACGATCAAGACCAACGACGGCGGCTCCGGCGGCGTACTGTCGTTCGGTAACAACGGCAGCCTGCGGTACACGACGGCCACCGGCAATACGCACCTCAATATCAACGGTCAGGCCTACACGCTGGAATCGTCGGCGGCGAACCTCTTCACCGCGATGAACGGCAATACGAGCGGCTATTTCGCGCTGTCGGGCAACAACACCAGCATGAGCGCGGTGTCGGCCAATACCGACGCGGTCTCGAGCTTCAGCGGAACGGTGGAGGGGCTTGGCAACACCCTGGCGGCGGCGGCCATCAGCTACACCGCCGCGGGCAGCAACATCGGTCTGATCGGCGTGTTGACCGGCACGATCGCCGACCTGCACATCACGGGCGTCAACGTCAGCGACACCTATACCGGCGGCGGCGTCACCTGCATCGGCGGGCTCGCCGGCACGTCGTCCGGCGCCATTCGCAACGTCACCCTGTCAGGCTCCGTAACCGGCAACGCCAATACCGGTTATGTCGGCGGCATCGTGGGGGCGGCGAACGGCGGCTCGCCCTACGGCGTCTACAACTCGAGTTTCAGCGGCAGCGTAAGCGGCGGCGTCAACACCGGCGGCATCGCCGGCTATTCCGCCTCGACCCTGTCCGGCGATGCGAGCACCGGCGGCACGATTACCGGATTCAGCAACTCGGTCGGCGGCCTGGTCGGTGACAACGAATACCAGGTCATCTCGAGCTATTCGACCGATGCGGTGACCGGCAACGTCGTCCTGTCGAACCTCGGCGGCCTGGTTGGCCTGAACAACACCGGCGCGTCGATCACCAGCAGCTACAGCACCGGCACGGTCACCGCGGCCGGCAACTCGACGAGCCAGTCCACGAATATCGGCGGCTTCGTCGGCCTGAACATCGGCTCGATCAGTAACGCCTACAGCACCTCCCATGTCGTCACGAACAGCACCGGCGCCGCCAACGTCGGTGGCTTCGTTGGCTACGATAGCGGCGCGATCCAATACGCCTGGGTCTCCACGGGCGGATCGAAGGAAGGATATTTGTTGGAAATGTCAGATTATGAAATAAAGATATAATTTTATACATTTGTTGTTCATACTCATCATCCGAGTCTCTTGATCGGCCCGCTCGTTTAACTGTTCACGCCTTGATATTTTCGCCTTGTTCGGGGCGTGACAGGTATTGTCTTCGTGACTCCTCAAGGAGGAATCCTACGCAATTTCTGCGCGCTCATGAAGCCCCTAGCAAACAATAAAGCATAATATGAATCATTAATTGTCAGGCTCCTCCAATTAGCTCTAGAAATGGACATCAAATGCATCAAAGTCTATGTAGACTCACAACTCGTTATACGGTAAGTTATAGGAGACTATGATGTCTACAAGTAGGAATTAATTCCTTACCGTGCTGCTGCGATGCAACTCAAGGAGAAATTCTACCTATTTGAACTAGGTCATGTCCTCAGAAGTATAAATTTTTAGATAGATGCCCTAGCCAAGTTGGCTTCCGTCATAAAGCTTCCATCTGAAGGAGAATTAGACATAGTCGTTAGACATAGAAAGCTTGTGCCAAGTGTCTTAGATGAGGAAGTTGACCCTGCAATTTTTGAAGTCAACACGATTGAAGAAGACAGTCCTACTGAGGAAGAGGAAAAAGATTGGTGTGAGCCGATTATCAAAATAAAGAATGGTTGTCTCTCTCTAGATCGGGCTCAAAAGGTTCAACTGCTACGAAGGGCAATGTCATATCAGCTGATAGGAGATCGATTGTATAGGCTTGTACATGAAAAAGATAAATTTGTTCTCTCGCGTTGTCTCTCACCAAAGGAAGCTAAAGTAATTATGCGCGAGGTCCACTCAGGGCTCTGCGATGGTCATCAAGTAGGGGACAAAATGAAAACTAATATAATGTTGAAAGACTTCTATTGGACCTCCATGTATGCAGATTGTAATTGGTACGCCCGCACATGCTATCGATGTCATGCTTTTGGCCCAGTGCCAAGAAGACCCCAAATTCATTACACCCTACGGTGCCTACATGGCCCTTTGTAGAATGAGGGATGGACATTGTGGGACCCTTCCCACCGTCCACAAAAGGCTACAAGTTCATCCTAGCAGTTATGGATTGCTTCTCCAGATGGGTCGAAGCCATCCCTTTGCGAGAGGTCACGGGAGAGGCAGTCGCCCAATTGGTCAAACACTATATTATATACAAGTTCGACACCCCTAGTTGGATCATGTCACATAATGGCACTCCGTTCAAGAATAGAACCATCTACAAGTTGGCGGAAAAATTTCACATCGACCGGAGAACTTCAACGGTATATAATCCCTAAGTCAATGGGTTGGCCGAAATTTTCAACAAAACTCTGTGCAAGCTCTTAGCTAAAATAGTAGGCAACTGCAAAAGAGACTGGGGCAAGAAGATACATGAAGCTCTCTGGGCATACTAGCCAATCTACAAGACTCCCACCGGCTATTTCCTCTTCTCTCTGGTATATGGGGCGGAAGCTGTGGTGCCAATTGAAATTGAAATGTTATCCTACCGGGTAGTCGCGCATACCGGCTTACAAACTCAAGAACAAGATGAGATAGAAAGAATGCTTGAAGAATTATCTGACCTAAAAGGCAAAATGTTGGAAGCCTACAAACTTCTTCAGGTATATCAAGTTCGAATGACACGAGCTTATCATAAGCTTGTGAAACAAAGAGCGTTTAAAAGAGGTGACCTTATTATGGTCAAAGAAAGAGAAGTTATGGTCGGTAAGTCTAGTGGCAAATTGCAACTCAACTGGCGCGGGCCCTATGTCGTCACGAGGGTCTATGAGGGAGGCACATATATGGCCGTTGACTGCAAAGGAGAAAATCCTTTCCCTGCATTAAATGGAAAACATCTGAAGTTATATTATGTCCCTGAGCATGAGTTCGCGTAATGATCGCTACTGGATATCTCCTTTCCTGGTGAGGGTTAATAAGAGAGGAAAGAGGGAACTAGGCCAGGTGAAAACTCGAAAGAGTACTGAGGTTGGTGATGCAGAAAAAAATAAAAGAGAGAAAAAGAATAAAAAGAAAGTAAGAAAGAAGAAGAAGAAAAAAGAAGAGCCAACAGCACGAAAAAGTCACTGGTTTGGGGGAGAAAAGGGTGGAAGAGACTCCCTTCAGCCAAATTCCATTCTCATTTTCCTTTTTTATACTTTTTTTGCTGCTGCTCCCTTTGGTTTCTTATTTGCCATAGAACTGGAAAGATGAATTCAGGAATTTTCTGGCCGAGGGGAGGAGGGGGGAGGACTGCCAGTTGGGGGAAGGGTGCAGGAAAGTCCACCACTGGCCGCCCTTCCCTGCCTAAGCTCCCTTCTCTTCTATTCACTCATTTTTTCTGATTGGCCAAGCCACAACCTGCTGGTGGGGGGTTGCAAGGACCCCCCAACAGCCATTTTCCCCCTCCATTCACCTTGGTTCTGCTTTACAGAAACCCCAACGGGGATAATGTCCCTCAGTGTTTGTGCATCCTTCTCCAAGATTCCCATCACATAATGCTCATTCTTCTCTGTGCATTGGCAATCAAGTCAAAACTTGATTTTTTTAAGAGTTAAACTTGATTAACCTAACAGAATTATATCTGCTAAAACAATTTTTTTGTCAAACATGAGGTTAGTACCAAAAAGAGAAGGTTGCATGTCTGAATATTGGGTGTACACCTACAAAAAAGTAATTTTAAAAAAGGGAAGGGCAACTTGTGGACTCCTGCCATGGCCAAAAAATGAAAGGGAAAAAAAACTAACCTGGTTCGTGTGTGAGCCACAACTCAGAAGTTTAAGGATACCATCATGATACCTCTTGGCCTTTTGAGTTATCTGATTAGTGTATAAGACATCCCATTCTGCAGTAGATTGAAAGAAGCATAAAGCAACTTTAAAAGTAAAATGATTTGTAGAAATAGAATCAAATTTGCACCATAGACTAAAAGCTATTTGATGTATCAATAGCTAATTTCCACATCTTACCACAAGGACAATAAATTTCAGGCATTTCTCCACACATTATAATAAATATGACAAATGCTAAAAGATGAACATCTGGTTCCAAGAGACCTCATCATGAAGCACTTCAATATGATATAGTATTATGGGTATAGTTTTAGTAAAAAGACAAGCTGATAGTTTATTTTCTCTTTTTTTCTTCTTTTCTGCTTTTTTTTGGGGGGGGAGCACCTTCTAATGAATAACTTCAATATCCTAGAATTAAATCTGTAGTTTTACTAGAAAACAGCCTATTACATCAGTTTGCCCAATCCTTTCACCTCATCTTTCATCTTCTTCATCATTTTTTTCGGGGAAAAGTGGTTTCTACCACCAATTTCATTGATAAACAGAGGTAGTACAAATAGAGAAGGTGAGGAGAGGTCCCTCAACCTCAAAAGGAAAATGAAGAATACCAAGGAGGAGATTACACTAGAGACATTGAAACTACCCTCCTCCAGTCAGCAAGAGACATATGCAATATGTAACGACACCTCTGGAAATATAGAGAGTGATCTAAGAGAAATATTCTCAGCATAAAAATGACTTCCCCGAAATAAGGCATCATTCTGCTCTCTCCAAATGCTCCAAGAGATAGCATGCAGGATCAGACCAAGGATAAGTCGTCTATTCCGACCATTTGAAGCCGCCTTCAATGCCTTAAGTGTTGCCACATCTACTGTACAGTAGTGAAGGGAGTATTGAAACTGAAGATTTGGCCCATGGCAACCCAAACTTTGAGACTAATAGGGCAAGCCACTATAAGATGATCCACGTCTTCAGGTTGGACATCAAGGGCCTGTTCAGAAAGGTCCAAAAAAGGTGGCCAATGTCAATGGCAAGAGAGGTTAAGGGGGGAAATATAAAAAAGGGAGAAAAAAGAAGTAAGGGTGGTAGGGCAAAGGCAAGTGGTTAGGGGAAGGTGGAGGCTGGAGTTTAGTCATTTCCAAACTGAGGATAGTGTAGTGAAACGTGAGAGGGATCTATGGGAGGAAGAATAGAAGGGTGGTGAAGAACCTCATTAAAAGATGCAAAATAGACATCTTGTGTTTACAAAAGTTAAAATGTGAGAGGGAAGGAGAGACCATCATGAGGGAGATAGAGAGCTCTAGATTGACCAGAGGGGTGGCCTCGCCGGAGGAGGGGGGTTGCATAGTTGAATGGAATTTCATCCACATCAGATTCACTGCCAGAATTCAAATTTCTTGTGACTTGACGAAGGTACAGTGTGTAGCTAAGGAAAGAAAGTTTCTATTGAAACATCAAAATTTTCTGACAAAAGAATTCATTGCTGAAAGAATCTAATGGGGCTGAGAACATAGCTATCTACACCTCTAGGGCGAGGAAAACATACTTTGACATTTTTTGCCCGAGATGGGCAGAATGATAGGAAGGTGGCAGAAGGCATCCCTTCGGGGCCAGGCAATTGCTGTCGCATTTGTAGCTTTCATCTGTTGCCTATTCTTTTCTGTCACTCGATCTGCTCTCCTATCAGATCTAGGCCAACCAGCAAGAATGAAATTCCCTGGAAGAGAAGGAAGTAGAAGTGTATGCCCTGCGCAGACAGCAAGCTTCGAGCAGCAGCAGTTAGGAGAAGGAAAGCTAGAGCCAACTCCTTCCTGTAGATCTTGTTGTGCTTTTTCTTCGATTCCTTTGGTTGCTGGGAACCCTCTTTTACAGCAGTATCAAGATTGGGCACGGAGAAACTACGTTGTTTCTTGGGTTCTTTCTCCTCTACCAAGGACAGGAGATCACCCTCTGAGGAACGTCCAGATTTCTTTGTTACCACCCACTCGTAGGCACTCCCTAGTTGGAACAGGCCGGAGATCATGGCATTGAACTTTGTCACAGACATCGTGTTCTCGAAGAGGAGGTATGGGACAATGAAGGGGAAGGCTCTTGGAGAGGGGAGGATGTTAAGGATAGACATGGTAGCGGGGATGTAGCAGACCACCCAAGAAGGGAGCTCAGCTTCAGGGACAAACATGGTCATGGGGAGAATAACACAGAAGAGAGTGAATGAGTAGAATGGCAATATGAGCTTTCTGAGGAGGAAGAAAAGGAATATCAAGTTGGACTTCTTCCAGAACCCGATCTGCACATGATTAAAAATATATACTGGTCAGGAAATTGTCGGTGGCATTTGTATCAAAATGATGTTCAAAGAAACAAAATAAGAAGGCATTAATGCTGCATATAATGGTAATGATATGTTGGTATGGACAAACATAGAAAAATGAGCATCCTATTTAGAGAAACACGTAGCCAAACTCCGAGAGAGAAAGGTGAAACGGGTGAGAATTCAAATGATGCCAAAACTACTCTAAATGTAACAATGCGAAGGTAGGAGACTTGTATCTATTCTTTTATTTACCCATGTCTACTTTTGAGCAAAACACTGTTGGACTAGAAGCTACTTGATTCGTCAATATCATTACCATTATCATAAAGCTTTTGTCCCATCAAACTGCTGTCAGCTTGAGCCTTTAGGACATGGAAGACTTAGTTCTGGAGATTTGGAACAAATTCCCTGGTCAGCTTTGAACACAACAATAAACTCTCACTTGTCATGCCAGGGCCCAGGCAAACACCAGTTGGAGGGCAAGGTATGCTGCCTTGAGCAGGTGCCAACTTCCTAGATGATGTCACTTGGCTAGCAGACAAGTCAGCCTCCATCACCAGGTTCCTATATGATGTCACTGGGCTGGTGGACAAGTCCACCTGATTCACGATGGAAGCCAATATACATTGTTCATAACAGCAGATGTATTGTGCTCTTCCAACAACTATAACATTACAGCTCAGTTTCTGCTGGATGGAACTGCCAATCTGGGATTGCAGACTTAAACCTATTGGAGTTGTCCATTTGTTGAATACGTTTAATACGGGTAGCTGAAATTTCCACACAAAGAACCAGGCTTTGCCTGAATTTTGAGCAACCCCGATAGCATCCTCAAATATGCACCAATGGTAAAATACAGTATTCTAGCTAATGGGAGGGTGGGCACCACATCTACTGATGGACTAATCAATTGAGCTGGGAATTGAATTCTAATTTAGCGTCTTCTATGTTAATCTTAACAAGAAACACACCTTGGATCGGATAATGGCCGGCAAGCACAACCGGAACAGCTGCATCGGCCCCGAATGCCATCTGTGCTGCTGCTTCCTGTAAGCTTCATAAGACTCGGGCAATTCACACTGACACTGCAAGCAAGAACCCAAACAGTATTTCAGAATTCTAATTCGACACAGTTCATAATTGTAAGTGAGGAATCCTGGATCGATGTGATAATTGTAATTACCTCAACATCGTTGAGGAAGACGAATTTCCACCCTTTGAGGTGGGCACGGACGGCAATGTCCATGTCCTCCACCGTCGTCCTCTCCATCCACCCACCAGAGTCCTCCAGGGCCTTAATTCTCCAAACTCCAGCAGTGCCATTAAAGCCGAAGAAGTTGAGGAAGATGCCATTAACCTGCTGCTCCACCTCGAAGTGGAAGCAGAGGTTGATGTTCTGTAGCCGGGTCAGCAAGTTCTCATCTTTGTTGACGAACGACCATCTCGCCTGCACCAGCCCCACCTCCTCATTGTCCTGCACACCCACCACGCACGACCATCAAGACCCAATTTTGTTTTCTTGCAGCAGCTGCCATGAGCAGTTTCCTATTTGCTGTACAGAGGCAGAAACCAAGGGGTTTTGGTGGGGAGCTGTAGAATCGTCTCACCTTGAAATAGGGAACGGTCTTCTTCAAGAAGTCCGGGGTGGGCTGGAAATCGGCATCGAAGATGGCCACGAACTCGTAATCCTTCACGTAGCCGCACTTCATGGCGGACTTGAGGTTGCCGGCCTTGTAACCCTGCCGGAGGTCCCGGTGGCGGTAGACGATGTTGGCGCCTTCATTCCGCCACTTGGAGACCTCCTCCTGGATCAAGGCTCGCGTGAGCGCGTCGTCGGAATCGTCAAGCACCTGGATCAGTATGTTCGATCTCGGCCAGTCCAAATTACACACGGCGGCTATGGATTGCCGGTAGACCTGCGGACAGATAGCGACGACGGGACGCCGGAGATCAGGATTTGAACGCGGCGGAATTCGACTAGACTGGAAATAGTTGCTAGTTTGAAGTGGGTCGATCGACCTACCTCCTTCTCATTGCACATGGGAATTTGGACGAGCACTTTGGGGAAGTATCCCTTCCCGGCTCCATCGCCGGACTCGAGGTCTCCCTCTTCCTTTCCGGTGGAGCTGCCGTCTTTAGGGACTGGTTTGATCTTCTTCAGCCTAATCCAGAAGCAACCGAGGCAGAGGATGAGGCGGTCTGCGCTCTGGATGAGGAAGAGCACGACGCAGGCGTTGGCGAGGAACTGGAGAGGCGGGGCGAGGTACTCCACCCTCACCATCACCCACGACGAGTAGAGCCAGTCGAAAGCGCCCCGCACGCCGAGGGGCCCGTACGCGAGGAGCCGCTGCAGCTCGGGCGCGCCCAGGTGCCATCCCTTCAAGTAAGCCATCACCTCGAAGCCCAGCATGGCCACCGACAGGAAAAGGAACGCCTTGATGAAGGAGTAGAACCGGGCGCGGGAGCCCCGGCCGGCCGCGGGCTCGATGGCGCCGGCCGCCTTGGCGGCCGCCAGCGCCCTCTCCTCCTCCTCTTCTTCCGCCTCCTCGTCGGCGGCGTCGGTCCTCCCCGAGGCGACGCGTCGGCGCACCGCGGCGGCGACGTCCGAGGCGGCGGCTGCGAGGGAGGCGAGGCAGCCGGCGGCGCGGTGGGCGCGGAGGAGGAGGACCCAGGTGAGCTGCTTGGCGTTCTTGCCACGGGCGCCCTTGCGGCCGGCGGGGGAGGAGAGGGCGGCGAGTTCGTCGTCGTCGGGCGACGACACCTCCACCACGGAGTAGTTGGGGTTGGGCATCTTGACCACCACCGGCGTCACCCGGGGCCTTCTAAACTCTTTTACAGGTCTACAGGGTTCCAAGCACGAGGCCCAACTCTTCTGGCTGGCCAGGAGAGGTGGAAATCCAAGTCCCAAGTTGCTATCTAGTGTGCGTTGGTGGCCAAATACTGGACCATTTTTGAATCTTTGGCTGTTGATTATAAGGCCGTTTGTGGTTCGTTCACGGTTGAATATTGGACCATTTTCGATCGCAGTCTCCAGATTTCATCTCCCGTGGGCAGGTGTTTCACCCTCCTCTTTGCAAGGTATTTGTCACGCCCCGAGCACGGAAGGTTACCCGGGGGTAACGTGACGAGTTTATATCATTCATGTCAATCAGAGCATAGTACATTCGACACAAAGACAGAGCATGCAATATAGTAATAAACCCAATCCTTTATTTATTCATAATCATCCTCAATTACATTATCTAAATAGTTTGACTCAAATAAGAAGAAAATTACAAGATTGACTCAAGAACTATAAGAGTAGACAAGACTATGGAACTCTAGACACTTGGATGGCTCTATGACTTCACTCTTGCTCTTCCCCATCCGTGTTTGTTTCTTCCTCATCGGACTTACCTGAAAAAGAGGGGAAAAACTATATGAGCGAGAGCTCAGTAGGTACTAGATCTCAAATACTAGCATTGCTTTAAGTAAATTACCCATTATCATGAAATGCAATAAGCTATGCATGTTCGCATGAAACGACTCTATAGAGAGAATGTGTAATCTTGAAATCAAGAGTTGATATCAATAGACATTTGATGAACAAGTATGTCAAGCATGTATTCATGATAATGTTATCAAAGCATTCAAGCAAGTAATATATATCAAGTCATGAATTGGCTATCAATTTCAAGCAAGTAACATGTATATACCCTTTTGCGGGTCACGCGAGTCATGTCATGTCAAGTCAGAGATTTTTCCTTGCATCTCTTCTTGTTGTCAACCTTGTCATTGGTTGACTGCGCTCATAAATTAGTCAACTTGAGTAGAGCTGGCAGTACATTAAGTGGCAGAGCAGCATCTTATCCTTGGGTTTATTATCTTCGACAGTTGGCCCCAGAGTGGAACACCATCTGTATTTTGTTTGGCTACTTGCCATAGTCGAGGGAGCTCTAAATGCACTTCAAAAGATGTGCTGTCCAGACTGATATGGAGAGGCCGTACTGGTCGTTGTCTTAAGGACAAGCATTTGATTAGGGCGTGGTGGGTCCACCCTATACTCGCCTATCTGTAGTTCACATTTGCTAATCAAGCTTTCTATGATATCCTTGAAGTCATAGCAATCCTCAATAGAATGCCCCAACCCTTGATGATAAAGGCAGAATCGGGGATCGTCTTTTCTTTCGACCTTGTTTGGTCTCTTGGGCTTTGGGAGCACCACCTTGCCATACTCATTGGCCCACTCGAAGAGGATCTGACTTTTATCTTTTGAAAAAGAATAAGGCTTCCTTATCTTATCCCTTAGCAAGGGTTCCTTCTTGGCCAACTGAGCGAGAGAAGGGTTAGTTGCTTCTTTTACTTTCCTCCTTTGTTGCTCAAAGACTTTAAAATACATAGTGTTTATTTCATTTTGTGCTGGCCGCTCCTCAGTTGGCTTATCCTTTTGAATTGGGGTAGCAGTAACAGGGCAATCCTTTGCGAGCATGGCTTTAATATCAGTGGCAAGATCCTCCAATTGCTCAAAGGATTTGATCTCGACGTCAATCACCCCCACCAGGTTGGCTATCTTCATGCTACGTATGCATAATTGGATAGCTTCCCTGTGGTGGGGTGGGTGTCTGCATCTCGCACTAAGATCCCTCCACTGTCGAATATAATCCGAAGCAGACTCATCATTCTCTTGCTCGGTCATGTATAGCGTTGCCTCGGTAATTTCTCCTTCGGCGAGCTTCATCTTTGCTGCCCACTTTGCCCTTAGTTCGGCCATTGCCACTAGAGCTGTCCGGCTAAGATGCGAGTCAGCTATCTGTGGAGGCGGGCTCATCAATGACATTACCTGAAGTGTGGTAGCTGCTCCCTGAGATGCCCGAGAAGTTGGGAGACGCGCGGGAAGTGCGCACTGTAGCTGATGAGAGGGGGTGCCCTTTGCATAATCATGTGCTATTCGGGGTGTAGTGGGCCTTGGTGAGGTTTTGAATGGCTTAGTGCCACTTTGCAAAGCCTCGAATGATGAGCCATCTTGCCTGGGTATAGCTGGGTCTAGCTAGGTATAACCCCATTTTGCATAATTCTCTTCTTAGTGCTTCCACTTCTTGAAGCTTTTGATATAACTCTGCTACCGTGGCAGGGTCAGGTTGAGAAGGACCTAATTCTTCATTTTCTTCAGCAGCAGCTCGGCTTGTGTCAGGCAAAGTTGATAATGTATTATAGGAGAGAACGATCCCCCCCTTATTCTTTAGCTCCTTCCTTTTATTCCCTTTTGCAGTTGGCATTTGCCCTTTAGGTAGCTGTGGGTATAAAGACACCATGTTGACCACCCTTTTCAGGTCGGCCAACTCATGAGGACGTGGAGGATCAACCTTATAATCGCCCACTTGTAACTCTCCTTTCTTGATTAACATTTCAATAGCATCTTTGAAGGCGTAGCAGTCTTTAATAGGGTGCCCAATCATCTAATGATACGGGCAGAAATGGGGGTTATCTTTTCTTCTAGCATCTTCCAGTCACCTCGGCTCTGGGAGAGTGATCTTGTTGTATTGAATGGCCCAGTCAAATAGGGCTCGAGTCCTCTCCTTGGGGAAAGGGTAGGGTTTCATCATCTGGGTGCGTCGGAGGAGGTAATCCAACGCGGAGCAGAAGCGGGGACACCGGGTTAGTTTCCTCGACGCAAGAACACGTCTACCTGCAGTAATAGTTAAAGAGTAACAAAGAAGCAGTTTGACCCTGTCTCCACTGATGGGAGACAACTTAGGTTATCCTTGTGGGATAAATCTTTTTATTTCGATAACAGAGGCGTGATCTCCAGAATTATTTTTCTTAAAATGCTGACGCTGACCTACACGGCGACGGTCGACAACAACTATCAGCCGCTCGACCAGGCCAGTTCGCAGACGTTCACGATCACGATCACCGGAACGAACGACGCGCCGGTCATCACCAGCTCGCAGCAAAACATCAACTTCGTCCCCGCCGGCACCGATACCAAAGGCGGCGAACTGGTTCCGGACACCGCGACCACCGGGGCGCTGACCTTCACCGATCCCGATCTGACCGACACGCACACGGTCGCCGTCAAAATGACGAGCGCGCTGCTTGACGGCGTGAACCTCTCGGCGACGGTCGGGCAAATGGTGATCGACGAGCTTGGCTCGGCGTTGACGGCGAAGATCGCGACGGGAGCCGATAGCACCGGAACCGGCACGGGTACGATCGCATGGACGCTGGCGGACCTTCAGGTTTACCTGGCAGACGTCATTCCAGCCAACGAGACGCTGGTCCTCACCTATGCCGTCACCGTGACGGATTCGCAGGGCGCGACCTCGACCCAGGATATCGTCGTCACCATCGGTGGCAACCAGCCGGCAGCGACGGTCTGGATCGATACTGATCCGATATCGGCGGATAATGGAGCGCTGTGGAGCACCGCTTCGAACTGGGAAAGCGACCGGACGCCGACCAGCAGCGACGATGTGTTCATCGGCACGGATCAGGTGCTGCCCAACACGCCGACGTTCCCGGTCACGGTCAATGCCGACGCGCAGGCCAAATCGCTGACCATGGATTATTTCACCGACTTCGGGACCTCGATCCCGGAGTTGGACGTCGACTCGAACGTCACGCTCACGATCGCCGGCGATCTCAAGCTGGACACGAGCACGGACTCTTCGTCTCCCCTGACGGCTGAATCGATCATCAAGAACTGGGGGACGATCAGTGTCGGCGGCGTTGCCAACCTGTTGAAGCACAGCGTCCTGGACAATTACGGGACGTTCTACCTGGCTCAGGGCGGCGAGTTTGCCGATCAGAGCAGCATCACGAATTCCGGCATCATCGAGATCGCCAGCGACACGCTCGATGTCACGGTCGATATCGTCAACAGCATCACCACGACGACCGAGGGCCTCGCGGCGGAGGGCGCCGTAGGCAACGCGGCCAAGGTGACGATAGAAGGTACGATTCAGGTCGATACCGGCGCAAAGTTGCTGCTGTCGGACGGTGGCGGGATCATCGGCGGCAATCTCACAATCGCCAGCGGCAGCACTGTCGAGATTACCTATGGTCAGGACGGCACCGCGTTGGCGAATGGCGCCATATTGGACGGCGTCACCGTAACGAATGACGGCACGATTCAGGTTGACGCCGCGGTCACGGCCGACCCGACGACCACGCCACCGACTCTTGCCACTCCCGCCGCGACGCTGACGCTCGACGACGGCACCACGATCAAGGGCGGCAACCTCACGATTGCAGACGGCGCGATCGTCGACATCGAGGCCGGAGCGACCGGGCCGGGTGCGACGCTGGATAGCGTGACTGTAAACGGAACCGGTGGCGACGCTCCGAGCACGATCGAAATTGGCAATTCCGGTGCGGCGACGCTGCTGCTCGACGACGGCACGACGATCACCAACGGCAATCTGGCGATCGTCGGCGGCAGTACGCTCGATGTCGAGGCTGGAAAGACCGGCCCCGGCGCGACGCTGGATGGCGTGACGGTCCATGGCACCAACGCGATAGATTTGATCGCAGCCAGCACCATCGCAGTCGGAAATTCCGGCGCGGCGACGCTGCAACTGGACGACGGCACGACGATTACCAATGGCAATCTGACGATCGCCGCTGGCAGCACGGTTGACGTCGAGAGCGTCAATGGCGCGACGCTGAACGGTGTGACGGTCAGCGGGTCAAGCGGTGATACTCATAGCACCATCGAAATCGGCAATTCCGGCGCCGCGACGCTGTTGCTCGACGACGGCACAACGATCACCAACGGCAATCTGACAATCGCCGGCGGCAGCACGCTTGCCGTCGAATCGGGAACCGGCGATCCGGGGGCGACGCTTGATGGTGTGACGGTCACCGGAACGAGCGCCGATAGCTCAAGCACGATTGAGATCATTAAATTTGGTTGATGCTTGGGGGAATGATCGTGCTCTGATAGGCTAATATCATGGCCATTGGCAGAGCTCGTTATAACCCCATATTTGGCCGGATTTAAACCCCTATCCTGCCGGACTCATACGGCCATGTCAACTCAGGGTGTACCCTATTTTGGCCTAGTAAATAAGGTGATCTCGCCACCAGAAATCGGACTGACTAAGAGCAGGATGACGGTCCTTGGGCTTGCCCATGCCATGACCGAAGTATGAACCCTATACGAGTCTAATATTTGATCAAGTTATCCCGATTTTCACCGCGCACTCCGACATCCAGTCACTGCCCTACGCGAATCCCCCTTGGAAGCCAGTTTCCAAGAACATTAAATGGGGCTAGGTCGCTATTGGGTTCATACCCAAGGGCCGCTAATGCCAATGTTATGCTCTGGATATAGGTTGATCTCGAAATAAAATTGTTGGTGACCGCCATCGAATTTTTTTTGCTTGAACTCGCATTCAGTCCACGACCCCAATGGCTCCATGGCCAACCAGTCCATTCTTGGATTCTGACACACGGTCCATGGTAAAATTGGTGGGTCAAACAGTAGAGGTGTACTTGAAAAGCACACCAACATGGTTTTAGCTCCACTCGGAGTTCCCGGACGACTCGGATCCTCTAGCAGGCTAGCCCTCGAGGATACGACGTCACGGATGATTACGGGTGTTGCCACTGTGTGCGCACTCAAACGATTAAGGGACCATCTCAAATTTCCGTAGATGAGCACCCATGACATCACCCCCAACATGTCCCGGGTCAGAGGGAGATGCTGTCAAAATTCTGTCAGAATTACAGACTTAAAAGATTTCTGATAGACTTGATCTGAATGGTTGTGTGTGATTCACTCTTTTAAATATTTTGCTGCTCAAACCATGGCTGAAACCAAGTGAATGGGTGAAACAGCGAAGAAGAGACTGTCTCAGAGGACAAGCGCACATCGGCGCTCATGATGCAGTTCACGACTGAATTTGTTAAAACGCACCAAATAATAAAAAAAATCAAACTGAATAAAGAGTAGAGAAATCAATTGCACTTTTTTTAGAATAACACAAGTTCTCTAAATAATGCATATTTTCTTTGCTAAATCGAAAGACCCCGCAATAAGTAACCTTTCTTTCTTGTTACAAGCAATTTCAAAAAATAGGATTTTAGCCCATCGGGCCCTTCTTCCTGGTGATTAATCAAGGGTTCTCTCCCCTCAAGGAGATAGAATTAACGCCGTAACTTTTATGCCACAATGGATTTTGGTCCCGACTCGATATCCCCTATCGTCTAATCGGTCAAAAGGCGCACATATATATGAGATTTCAAACCCTTCGGACCTTGGAGTCGGAACAAGTTGTCACCTTGTGACTGGCACGCCTACGCATATGAAACAATGAATAAATCAACCCAAGCAAATATCAAATAACCAATAAACAGGATTTAAATCCTAAATTGCCGAATCTACCATATTTTTAAATCCTCCCACACCAATCTAGCCATCTATTTCATGTCCATTTTTAAGGCCCCCAGCAATGTTTGCAGCAGGTTGGAGTCATTGAGAGCAGCATTCTTTTAGAAAAGAAAAGGGCTCTGGAGTGTGTCCTATCACTTGGAAATATGTGTGCAGAGCCAAAGAAGAAGGGGGAGCTGGTCTAACACCAATCGATATAACCAATCAGGTCCTGCTTTTGAAATGGTTGGGGAGAGTGGATTTGGAAGAATCATCCTTATGGAAGAGCATTTTTTCCGCAAATACTTACAAGGTGGGGAAGGTTGGCCATCTGAGGGACCTATCAGTCAACATATGTCCATCATTTGGAAGAACATAATGAGGTATAGGAACTTCTACAAAGGATCCACCATCATTTGTGTAGGGGATGGCACTAAGTCTAGAATTTGAGAAGATGCATGGCTGTTGAATATTCCTCTCAAAGATAAATGGATGATAAAAGTCAAGGATCTTATGTACTTGTGATTATTAGTATGATGAAATAAAGTGGAAGTTTTGAGAAATTATTTGTGTAATTATTTTATGTGGTTGTCTTGCACTCTAATTTTCTTGCTTGTGAGAGTCTTACCATGCCGACTGTTCACGTTCCTGAATTTCCCTTCCACCGTATTAAAACCTCAGGGCATGACATCCTCCCTTCCTAGCTCCATGTGTCCCCATTCCTCTCCTTTTTCTCCGAATCCCCTAGATTTTCCCTCCTCTCGCAATTCTAGGCCTCGGCCTATGCCTTCTCATCATCCCGATCCCGGGACATCTACTGATTCTTCCCCTCCAGTATCTATGGGTTCTAATTCTCCTTCCCTGACCTTGTCAGGTGATTCTCATTCTTCTTCTCCAACCCGGTCAGGTGGTCCTCATTCTCTTTTCCCGACCCTATCGGGTGTCTATGATTCTTCTTCTCCGACCCTATCGGGTGATTTTAATTCTCCTTCCCCAACCCCGTCCAGTGATTATCATTTCTCTTCTAAGGCTGCATCGGATGATTCTTCTTCTCCCCTTTCTACTCGCTCCTCTTCACCCTTTCAGGGTCATCACCTTTTTTCTTGCTATTTTCGAGGCTTTAGCCCACCTTGATCTCAATTAATCCTTATTTATTGCGTATTTGGTTCCTTGTTATCAAGGTCTCCGTGGGTTAACGAGGGAGTTCTAGCCCTCGTCTCTCTTCCTTTTATCATTCTCCTTCTTCATCCAGTTTGGTGTCAGCCGCTCCTCCGTGTCGAGGAATCATTGATCCTTGTTATCCTCTCCCTTTTGTCCTATCAAGCAAGGAATGTGAAACTCGTCAATCAAGTTCGCTTCAGGATGCTATTTTCAACTCCCTAGATTTGCAAGATATTTTTTATTTTGTGCAAAGAACATGCTATCATTTATATTGCTCATGTTTATTTCTGTACATGGTTATAATGCTAGGTTCCTTAACATGTTTGAGTGGCTTAGTTAGGCCTTAGTTAGTTTAGTTTAAAATGAGTTCGCTTCTGTAGCACCTTAGGTTGGTGATAACTCCACGCTGTGAGTCTGAGTTTCTTTCCCCAATCGTTGAGGGTGACCTTTTTAGTATGGGTTTCACACACTTCACGGCGAGGTATAGCCAATTTTCCTCTGAAGCAAACACCGTTGCTGTTTTGACAATACTTTGGGTATACACAAAGGCCTTTTTTTTCTTTTCTCTATTCGACCGAGTGCAAGAGCAAGAGATTGATGGATGAGATAACCATCCTAGGTACTCTCCAAGATGGGAGAGGTCTCAAATAGGGGCAGTCTTGACCCTTAAAAATGAGCTTTATTGCTAAATCTAGCCAATAAGGGCTATCAAAATAAGAATGAAATGAAAATCAAAAAGTAAAATTATGAAATCAAAGGCATGGCAAGAGTGGCGAAGTCCCGCGGGATGTCATGAGCCCGGTCGAATGCGTGCCTAAATGTTCTAAAAATCAAAGACACAAAGTCCCGGTGCAACAGACTATCTGTTTGAGGGGTAGTGCCTTGAAAGAAATTCAAGTCTTGATATCTCCCATCCTACGTGAAGCTTATCTCCAATTTTCTTCTATTTCTCCCTCTTAGGCTGGGTTGTATCCCGGGTATAGCCTTAGTAGGGGCACCATTCTTTAGAGGCGGTTGGTTATGGTGAGTGTTGACACCCGTTTTTTACCTTTAAGTTGGGTCATTTCTCTTACCACTATTTTTGATGCCTCGAATTGTCCATCACTCATTGGGCCATTTCCAGACATATCTTTGGGTTTATTTTATGGGTACTTCCTCCCTGGCTAGATTTGCTCTCGAGTTCGGACTTAATGGTCCTTGATTTCAATTGGTCTTTGGGGTAAATGGGCACATTTATCCCATTTTATTAATTTCCACCGCCCAACCTATACACGGTCCAGAGATGGACCATGTAGCACTTGGATGGTCATTTTTAAGACTGCTTATGTCTTTCAGAGTCCTACAGTGATTTATCTCTGGATATTTATCCCGTTCACTTTAGCACGTACCAGGAGCAAATATGGTGCGTGTTTAATTGCATAAATACATACTCTAATTATTTTATATTTACATGCCTATCTATTAGTTGCGTGGTAGGGATCCGCGTGACCCCTACTGAGTCTAGCTGTGACTTACCCATCTACTTTTCAGGTGAGCCACCCCAGCCTTCAACCGGAGGACCTCGTGCCTTTCCAGACCGGGCAAATCATTTTGAATATTTTTTTGAAAGGTTCAACAGTCGAATCAATTCGGATCGGCTCAACGGTCGAACCGCAGTTCGCTCGATTTTTTAACATTAGACTGGACCGGACTTAATCGGACCAATTCCAGGACCGGTTTACGGTCGAACCGGTTCGACCGACCGATCCGATCCAATTCTAATAACACTGGACTAGACGACCACTCAACGTACTGCCATCTGTTAGCTCTTAGCTCCATATGTTGCAGTATAGTTATCGATGATCTGACTCAAAACTCTAAGATAATTAAGAATAACAATGACTATATATATATATAGTGTAATATTATCTCTCCATACGTAAACCAACTTTGAACTTGGACGTGTAGATAATAACTAATTAACAAATATATCATGTGCATCTTAGAACATAACTGTAATTATCAAAATTGCCGGTACGTTCATCTAATTTAATACGTTAGAATTAAGGAACCGCCGTTCTAATTAAACCTATCCTTCCTTCTAAACAATATTTGAGCTCTCGATCGAGAAGAAGGTGCCGCGTGGGAGCTGGAGGGGACCGGAGGCAAGAAGAGTAGGGTCATGAGGTATGGAGGAGGAGGAGGACCTTGATATGATGTAGCCCCGGCCCTCCCACCCACAGCCACATGTACCATCAAGAAACCGCCGGCCCCTCCGACCCATCATATATATGTATCTATGTAGATCTTCCCACCGTCCACATCACTTGACATCTACGTACGTACTCGTGTCAGTTAACTATTGTTACTGCCACTAAAACCCAACCTAGTTTAAGAAGTTGTTAGTAAGGACTAATACTGAGAGGAGCACGGTAGAGGCCAACACCAGCAGCAACAGTCATCATATACACGTACGCCTTTCTAACTCACATATATAGACGATATCATGTTCCACAGTCTTTCCTTTGCAAGTATTTAAAAGGTAAGCTAGGTCGACACGTCTCAAGTCTCAAACAACATATACCTATTATAAGATCTTAATTAGTAGATCGAATATTGTATGATATATTTTCTCGACATCCAAGTTTGGTTCTCAATTCAGCACTCCAACAGTCCAAGTAAGCGTACCCTTTTCTGAAATTAATCTTCCCTTGATCACTATATACATTTTATTTTTAGAGCAATATTACGATGTTACATGTTTTTACTATTCTTTTTATTACTTTCAATTCAGTCTTAAGTTTGATATTTCTGACGAATTTGATATCATCACAAGGTGAAGCTCACCTTTTTTTCACCATCTAATTTTCATAACATTAATCTGTTTTACTATCGGAAGCTCTAGAGCTGATCTCGGTGCCAAAGACAAGTTCCCCCTCGACGGATAACACCCTCACGTATATATAGTTGATCTCCGTCTCAAAAACTTGTTATCATACATGACGTTCTGCTAACAAAAATGTGCCGCAATTTTAGAATATTAATTTTATCACACCACCTGTGGCATCTCCAGTTAAACCTGAGACATCGTGCCATGGTATGGCACCGAGGATCGATCTCGCCTCCTACCCCAGTTCTTCGACCCGTGTGGTGCGGTGGTCGGTGTCCAGGCTAAGATTTTTGAGGGGCCGGTCAAAGACAGTACGTAAAGGGGAGTGGCTTCATGCATGGCGGCCATACTCCGAGCAGCTCTATCCCCGTCTTTCCAAATCGGACGATATAGCAGGGTGTTCTACCGGATGGAAGGGAGGAGTGTTCGGGTGGGAGTTAATGGCGAGCAGAATATTCTCCTCTGGATCGCGACCACACACACAGAGAGAGAGAGAGAGAGGTGGTGGGTCAGCACTCAGCGGCATGACACTTTCCGTGTTCTACAGGGTGCGGGGACCCAAATTAAATAAGTTGCATGAATTAGCTAGGTCGACACAAAGACCATCTCAGATCTTTGTGACATTGATGGGTCTTTCCCAGTTCTTCACCACTTCAACCTTAGAAGGATCAACAGAAATCCCCTTCTTTGATATCACATGCCCCAAGAATGATACTTCCTCGAGCCAAAATTCATATTTGCTGAATTTAGCATAGAGTTGATTGTCCTTTAATAATTGTAATGCAATGCTTAAGTGCCATTCATGATCTTCCTTAGACTTAGCATATATTAAAATATCATCAATGAATACCACAATAAATTGATCAAGATGAGGCCTGAAAATGCTGTTCATCAACTACATAAAGACTGCAGGGGTATTTGTTAGTCTAAAAGGCATAATAGTAAATTCATAATGCCCATACCTACTCCTGAATGTCATCTTGAAAATATCTTCTTCTTTAACCCTTAATTGGTAATATCCCAACCTGAGATCAATCTTTGAGAAATATTAAAGCTCCCAAAATCTGATCAAATAATTCATCGATCCTCGGTAGTGGGTACTTGTTCTTGATAATAAGTTGGTTAAGCTACCGATAATCAATGCATAGTCTCGTAGATCCATCCTCTTCTTGGAAAATAGGATGGGCGCTCCCCACGGGGAAGTACTCGGCCTAATGAACCCTTTCTTCAATAGTTCCATTAATTGCTCCTTTCACTCTTTTAGCTCAGCGGGGGACATTCTATATGGTGTCTTTGAAATAGGGCCAGCAATAGGGATAAGGTCAATTGTGAAAGACACTTCCCTTTCTGGGGGTAAACCAGGCAAATCCTCTGGAAAAATATTAGGAATATCCCGAACCGCACGGATATTCTCTAGCTTCGATGCCTTAACCTTTGTTACGGTTACAAGGGCTAAGAAGGCCATACAACCCTTCCTTATAAGTTTACGAGCTCAAAGAGTTGAAATAAGGGGTGACTTGTTATGACTTCGGGGACAAGAATAGAAAAGCTTTTGGTAATCACTAAAGTTACTAGACCATTCCAACAATCTATGACAGCCCTATGCGTGGATAGCCAACCCGTGCCTAAAATGACATCATACACTTCCATGTCCAAGCATATTAAATCGGTAGGTAAATTTTTCCCTTCAACTAGGACTTCACTATCTGGGTAATGGTGTGTAATCTTGGGTCCACTTCCAAGAGGAGTGAAAATAACTAGATCCATTTCTAGCAAAATAGATTTCACAGATAATGAAGTAGCAAATTTTTTAGAAACAAATGAATGAATCACGCCAACATCGAATAAGACACGTGTAGTCTTGGAACAAATATTCAATACACCTTCTACTATTCCACCCTCACTTTGCTCTACCTCTTGCAATACTTGGAGACAACCTTGCTTCTTGACCAGGCGCTTCTCGTTGCTAGCTTGATCGTTAAATAAAGGACAGTCATGAATCCGGTGGCCACGGCTCTCGCAATGAAGGCAAGGTCCTAATCTCCTCCAGCACTCCTCGGCCTTTTGTCTGGCTTTATCATAATGTTTACATATCTCCTTAGAGGGTGTGGTGGTGATGCAAAATGTCTTTCCATTCTTCTTGGATTTCTTATCTTTAGAGGATTCTCCTCCATTATTGGACCTCTTCTTGGAGAATGGAACTTTAAATGTTCCCAAACTGGTGACTTGTTCTTTCTTGTCCCTACCACAGATCTTGTCGGACAATTCTTTGTCATCTTCTAGCAGCTGTGCTCGCCTAACCATTTCAGAGTAGGCTTGCCTGTCCATTGGTGCCAGTTGTGTGATATATTGTGGCCTTAGCCCGTTGATAAATCTCCAGGCCTTCATCTTTTCAGTATGCACTAGATGTGGTCCATAACGGGATAATCTAGAGAATTGCACCTCATACTTGGCGACTAACGAATTCCGTTGCTTGAGCACGGCAAACTCCGTGGCCTTCTTCTCTTGAATTGTATCTAAGAAATACTTGTTATTTAGATACTCCACGAACTTGCCCCATGTGATATGGTCATGCGGCAAGGTCACTTCCATGGACTCCGACTAGAATTGAGCATCCCGCTCTAGTTGGAAAGTTGCTAATAGAACCTTTTCCTCATCCGTGCATTGCATTACATGGAATATCCACACCACCTCCCCTCACACCAAGGAGGACCCCCAATCCCCTTCCCACTCCTTCCTCCCTCTATTCTTACCCCTTCCCTCCCCATCTCCCACTTGCTGTCTAGATAGCAATAGCAGCAGAGGTGCCCACCCTGTTGCAGTGCCATCCCCGCCTCCCCTGTGAAGCTTCTATTGTCAAATCTGGTACCAGTGGATTCTTCCCCAAGTTAGCTTCGCAACTATAGCTCAAGCACCTTCATCCGAAGATGGAGGTGACTGGGAGAGCAATTTTCATCCGACTGCACAAGCTGACTCTGGCAGACAACCAGAGGCGAGTTGCAGAGGCTCCCATGACCTCCACACTTAGCTTCAGGGTGATCCCTTCGACCGAGGAGTTCCCTAGTGAGTTCTCTTGCAACACTAGAAGGAAGGGACCTGAAGAGGAGTGATCTCGTGCTTAATCTAGAGCCGTCCAATCCTACGATTGTTGCCACAAAGGATGAAGAATCTGGGATACAAAAAATAGGTCAGAGGAGCCTAGGGTTGAGACCCTGGGGAAAACCCTCCAATGCTTCACTCAGTAGAGCTCAATGCAGAGAAGTCAGGAAATAGGAAAGGAGCACGAGATTGCTCTCCACCAAATTGTGTGGCTAAGAAGGCTGAGGACGGCTTACCTTTCTGGAGGGTTTCCCTTGGCATATATAGTGGTGTGGTGTCTCTTTGGAGTAGGGGGAGAAGGAGCGATCAGGGGGCGTTACCCCCTTTAATGTTGGCTTTCTCCCTTCCTAGGGCACTTTCCCTTCTTAACTCGTGTCCCCCAAGCTTTCCTTGGTCAGTTACGCTTGACTGCTATTTGCACTCTCCCGAGTGACCCTTATGGTCTGTTATGCTCGACTGCCGTTTGGGCTCTCCCGAGTGACCGTTATTTAGACGTTCCCAGTCCTGGAGGCCGCCTAGGTCAAAATTGTCCGAATCGAATTGGGCTTCGAAATAATTGGGCCCATTAATGGGGCTGTCACTTGTGGAGTTTGACCTTGTTAGGTCTAGCTGGACCTAATTAGGCCGCTCCGGGCCACATGTACTTTGGGCTGCTATTTTACCCCTCTCCACTTGCCACCCTACTCTAGAGCCAAGGGTTCGGTGTGGACGGCTAATTTCGGACATCCCATGGACCCCTAGTGGACCTTCATGTAAGTGATGCACAGTCATTGCACTTAGTTTCTTGATGTTCATGTTTTAAAGCCCAGCCCGTAACACAACGTTATTGGGCCACACTCTTTTGAGGGGCTCAAGTCCCATGAGTTGGGCGGCCAATGTGATGGCTGCCCTCATTCCAGGGCGACCAAAGTGATGGTCGCCCTCCTCAGCTGGGTGGCCACATCCTTGGCTGCCCACTCCTTGCAGAAGGCCAATAACCTGGCCGTCTTCCTGGTTTTACCCAGTCAGAGAACATGGGTCATTCGTCAACACGTTCTCTCCCTCGTCCAGCATTATTTTTCCCACGATTTTTGAAGCTCCAAGAGTTCCCCTCTCAAAGGAGAGTACTTCCTACTTTGAGGAGGGAGGGTGGACTTTCTTTTGGGGGGAGAGTTTGGTGAAGAGGAGAGCATAGGTGATTCAGGAGAGAAAGCAGAGTTCGGGCAGAGTTGGAGAACAAGAGCAAGAGGAGAACACGGGAGGTTCTTCCTCTCCTTCACTCTCGGTCGTTCCCCCTGGTTTGAACTTCTAACCTTTGATCCTCTGTTCATCGCATCATGGTTCCCATTGCATGCCCATTCATCATGGTATAGTTTCCTAGCTCCTATTCTAGAGGTTCCCCCCCAAAACAAACGGGAAGGTGGGTGGTCTAAAGTCTCAGCCATCCTCCCTTCCCACCACCCCAGGTAATCATGCCACCATTTCCCATTGAGTTAATTTCCTTTAGAGAAGATACTATGCTTCTCGACACTATTGGCCTTTTATTTTTTTCTATTTTCGTAAGCTTCATTGTTTACAGGATTTCGACATCGTGGGACTTCATAGGGCTCCTTGCCCTTGGCCGACCGAGGATGAGGAAGATGGGACCCTGCATTCTCCTTATTTGAAAACATCTCCCCCATTCTTGAATGGGCGCCCACTGTGGCAGACGTCCATTCCCTGTGATGCTGTATTTGCTATTGATTACCGTGAGTTTGAGTGTCTTCTTCTCCATTGGGTGTTCAATATTCATTTATCTCTCTGGCCCTTGTTGTAGGGTTTGAAAAAAAAACAAAAAAATTCTGCGTCCAAACTACTGGACACCCATTTTGAATGGGCGCCCAGTGCATTAGATGCCCATTCCTAAGAGCATCTGATTGTTGTTTGTGAGTGGCTATTTTCTAAAAAAAAGAAAAAAATTTGTGCCCACAGGGGCAGGCACCATTTCTCTCCATCCACATTTCACCTCATTCCCTCATCTGTCTGCATCCCACGTTGTAGATGTTCATAAGAATTAGCTTTTGCATTTGTTCTGGTTTCCATCCGTCATTTGGATTCCTATCATTGTTCATAAGAATTAGCTTTTGCATTTGTTCTAGTTTCCATCCATCATTTGCATTCCTATCACTGTTCATAAGAATTAGCTTTTACATTTGTTCTGTTTTGCATCCGTTATTTACATTCATGTCACTGTTCAACAATTAACTTTTGCATTTGTTCTGTTCTGCACTCGTTGTTTATAGTTAAAGCATTCCGTTGTCCTGTGTCATCTGTTACATTAGCATTTGCATTCATATTGCATTTGGTTTGGGAGACCTCCTCTTCCCACACCTTTTAGGAGACCATACCCCTCTCTTGGTTAAGGAAGGACCCTCTATTGAGCACTCTGTCTCATTGGACCGGAATCTCCTAAACCAAGATCTCCGTAAGTCTCCGCACGCGTGGATTGCCTCACGGAAGCTTGGGCAGGTTGTACCCTTGAAGTATCTCGGGCTTAGTTGGCCCAATACGTGGTGAGAGTGTACCTAGTTGGCATTGAAGAAAATCACATTGAAACTAGGGTCTTACCTTGTGTGAATCATATCAAATTTTGTAAAAATTATTTAATTCACCAAGGTTCAACTAAGAAAAATCAAGCATAACATTCCAACTTGTTTGCTATTCTTGTAAAACGCTTTGATTGAATATTGATTATTTGCATGATGTTTCACTTTGATAATCAAACCAACATGTTAAATGTCAATTATAATCATGAGGATGCACAACCTAGCACATCCTACACTCCTCAATTTCAACATGTTGATCACAAATCTCACCACAATTCTTTTAAGGGACTACGTCCTCATTCACATGGTATTACCCGACCTATGTGCAATCTTCAATCTGATGGTCCCTCGCCTCAATCGCGAGCCACTCTTCCCTCGGGACCCCCTCCTCCCCACGACAAGAAATTCTCCCAAATCTTGCATGTAATAGATTATCTTACCCCTCAACAAATCCAAGCCCTTAAGGCCGTTGTTAAGGGTGCATCTCATTCTTCTCATCCTCCTTCCACTCCCGTTTGGGTGGCCCATCACCTGCCTCCTTCTCCTGTTCACACTCCCATTCGGGTGACCCATCACCCGCTTCCTTCCACACATACTCCTCTCCGGGTGGTCCGTCACCCGCCTCCCTCTATTCCTCCTCTTTTTTTGGCCCCAAGGCTCTTTTATTCCATGCAACCCAACCCGACTGGGTCTTTCTTTGGGTCAGCCCGTTAATCCCCCTCCACGGCCTTCTTATGCGGCCCCTCCTCCATGCCAATCCTCTGCTCCTCAAGTTGTGCCCCTCCAAGTCTTCATTGATAAGGTCACTTCATTGGACGAACAATTAAAAAGGATTGCAAGCCCATGGCCCGCTCCTCCTCCTCCTTCTTCAGTCAATCCTCTTCACGTCTTGCTGAACAACATTATGAAGATGGAGAGAGAATGGAAGGATAGGAGAGACGACTATGGCATCGATAGTTCAAGTGAGCGAGAGCCAGTAGATCTCAATGATCAAGTGGACACCATTCGTCCTCCACCTATTCACCCCGTTCATCAACATGGCCCTCTGCCTTTGCATACGCAACACCATTACATTTCACTACCCATTATTACGCCTCCACCGTGACGTCCACTTGAGACTAGTTATGAAGAATTGAAGTCAGAACGTGATGATGAAGCTCCGCAAGCACCCCTTCCGAGTTTCCTTCCTTTTCCACTTCCTTCACCACCCGAAGAATTCCCTGCTCAGGACCATGCCACTATTCCTAGTCCAACCCCCATGTTTGAGACTTATTGGTGTTATGATGATGGGTTGATATTCTGATCACCCACACCGATGCATCATGAGTCTCCTCCTACCCCTAACACCTCTCGCCCCATCTGGTGATTCCTCCCCACCAAACCATCTCCTATCATACCTCCAAGCACCATGCCATCAACCTCTGCAGCATCGGCCCCCACCGAACCTTCCACTAAGCCTCCATCAACCAAGCCATTAGCCTCCATAATGTCGGCCTCCACCAAACCTCCCACTAAACCTCTTCCCATTATACCTTCATCGGCCTCCACTGAGCCAACCACTAACACTTCTCCGATCAACCTCCCATTGCCACCACCTCAGCCCTCCATTACCCCTTTAACCTCAAACCCAACTTTGCCTATCCCTTCACCTTTACCCATGGCTAGCCCTAAGAAGGGTCCACCCCTTTTGGCACTCGAGCCAACCCTGTCTGCTTCTGAGCAAGGGAAGAAGCTTGATGTGTTTCCTCCAACACCTTTCATTATACCTCCACCATCTATGGAGCCTTCCGCCTCTGCTTCACCTTCTTCTATCACTCGAAATGGGTGTCCTTCTACTAGAATTGGTGTCAAAGATGATCGAGAGCCGGGCAAAAAGGAGTTGGCCATGGCCATGTTGTTCGAGATTCAAGAGTTTATTTGCCGAATGTCAATCCGTGTTTTTGTGCCGAGCGTGGTTGAAGAGGCCAAGTCCCCACCATTACTCATCAAAAAAAGATGTCAAGCTTTGATGCCATGCATGCCCAAGGGCCGGGTAGGGCACCCCTTGTTCCTACTCTCAAATCTCAAACACATTCCTCCGTACAAGGGGCGAATGCCCATTTTACTCAACACTCTTTATACGCCACAATCCTTGGGCGACACGACGCTTCCAATTTTAACTGTTCAACTCCCTCACATTATTGATCTTCATCCTCCAAGGGAATTGTCATTTATTATTGAAGCTTCATCATGGGCTTTTACTCTATCCTTTGGGCCATTTGGCTGTACACTCTCACTGTCATGGGGGGGCGGGCATTCTTATGCCAGGGGGTCTTCCGTCACCCCATCCATCTTTTATTCAACTTCATCCACATTTCTATCTATCATTGATTGGGCTACCCGTTGGGTGAGGAAGGATTTCTCGTCCTCTCATCCCCCGTATTCTTTGCATTTCATGCATTCCATCCATCCATTGCATCCATTGCATTGCATTCGCATGCATTTGCATTTCTTCTTTCCAGGATTTTTGAACCCATGTCTTCCCCGCCTTCTGCCTCCGGATCCTCCACATTCCCCATCTCATTCATCTCTATCCTCGAGATCTCCAGGTCCCCTTACACTTCCTTGGCATTGCGCCCCTCCAATCTTCTCTCAGGGCATCGTGCCCCTTTCCACCTCTTATATCCGGATCCTCTAGATTTTTCTCTGCTTAGCGAACATCGCACCCTCTCTAGATTTCTCTCAGGGCATCACGCCCACTTCCAATTCTTGCATCCGAACCCTCCAGAGTTCTCTCTTGTCCTCATGGGGCATCGCGCCCCATGGTGTCTTGTTTCTCCGGAACCTTCGGACATCCTTTTCGGGCATCACGCCCCTTTCTATTTCCTTCCTTCGGAACCTCCGGATCTCTTAGGACATCGCGCCCCTTTACATCTTCCTCCTCTGGAACCTTCGGACTTCCTCCCAGGGCATCGCGCCCCTTTCTATCTTTCCCCGGAACCTCTGAATTTTCCATTTTACTCTCTCTATCTTCTTTCCGGGCATCGCGTCCCTTTTGATTCCATTCCTCCGAATCTCCCTCTTTGGACATTGCACCCCTCTAAACCCTCATATCTGGGTCCGCCGGATTTTTCACTAATTCTCCCTGGGCATCTCGCCCTTTCTTACCTTCCTCCACTTCCGGATCCTCCAGATCTTTCTCTCCTCCTAGGGCATCGCGTCCCTTCCCATCCTATTCCTCCGGATCCTCTGGACTTCATCTTAGGGCATTGCATCCCTTCTGATTTTATCATGCCAAAATCTCCGGATCTCTTCTCTTTCTTCTGATTCCTCCTCCTGCTCCTTCTAAACATCACATCCTTCATTCTCTTCTTCCTCTTCCATCATCTTTTCACATACTTCTTTCCGGGGCATCGCGTCCCACATCACATTCCTCCTCTGGAACCTTCAGATTCTTCTTCCCATCATGATTCTCCTCCTCCGCCTCTCTCCATCTACCAATTCCTTCTTTTAATTCCTTCTGATCCTGGGATCGACTCGACTTCTTCTGCATCCATTGCTTTGGGCATCTGCCCATTCTCTCACTATTTTCAAGGCTTCAGTCCTCACTCCTCCTCTTGATTTTTTGCTTCTTCTATAGACCATTCATGTGATCAGGGTCTTTGCGTCTTAGTGAGGGAGTTCTAGCCCTCGCCTCTTTTCCTTTTCTCCTTATTCATCTGAGTCTAGTCTGAGCACCACTCCTTCTTGTTAAGCTACTTCAAACTTTGGTTTCTAATTCTTTTCCTACCATTGAGGACAAATCCCACGATAATAGGTAAACCTCTAACAATGCCATGTTTATTTAATTTATGCAATAAAGTGTAGCTGGCATGTCCTAACCTCCTATGCCCTCATTTAGCCAGATGCCGTCTCAAGTCCCTTGGCTGTCGTCTCACTTTGCCAGCGGTCGATGAATCCTTTCCTCTCCTCACCAGCCGCTGATTCACCATTCTCAACTCCCAGATATCCCAGTCGTCGGGTCACCCGGTTTAGCCACCGGATCAATGATATCCTCAGCTTTTCTTTCCTGTTGTGCCTGCCATGTCCCCCTCCTCACTGTTCCACTAATTGTTGAGTCATACCCAGCCCCATGAGATGTGAAGGAGCTATATTAATGGGGTTCTCACCCCTACATCAGGATTTATTTCTCTGGCTTTTTTTTATTACCCCATCGAGTCACTGGGATCCACTACTTACCATGGCGTGCTCTCCGATGGCCTCGCTAGGGGGATAATGAATGTATCGTCTCAATGGCAAATAGTGTCTCGCCGTATCTTGCCCTTTTGCGGCTCTTGGGCTTTGATATGCCCATTTGTTTTGGACCCCGTCTCGGCTCTCCGTGGATGGGCATCCTATATATTTCTGGCATGTCTCGAGACAAAGGAGAGATGTTGCCGGAATGACTTCAGGAGGTTATACCGAATCATCCTTTCCCATGTTTCTTTTGACTATCCTACTGAGTCGCGGAGATCCACTGTCTACTATAGCATGTTCTCTGATGACTCCATTATGGGAATAATGAACAAACCGCCTCAGCGGTGGATAGTGCTCCATTGTTTCTCACCCTTGTAGCTCTCGGGCTTCAATATGCCCATGGATTATGGACCCCATCTCGGCTCTCCATGGATGGGTATCCTATATGTCTCTTGGCATGTCCCGAGATAAAGGGGAGATGCTATCAGAATTAAACCGAGTGGCTGTGCTATCCCATGCCTTCACGGGTATTCTAATCATCCTGTCGGATCACGAAGCCTCGTTACATATTATAACGTGAGCTCCGATAATCCCGCCAAGGGAATAGAACATTGATTGCCTTAAAGGCAAACAATGCCCCTATCCTTTCAGACCCTTCAGCCCATAGTTGCGTCGGCTTCCCCTAAAGCCTTTATGTATACCATGTGGTACCAAAATGGGTCGAAACCATTCGACAAAGGGTTCACTACCCACTGTTATATCCGAGCCATCATTTCAACATTCCTGACTTTTTGGAGTCCATCTCAGCTCACCGTGAACGGATTTCCTATACGTCTCCCCCAACATATTCTAGAACAAGGGGAGATGTTGTCGAAGTTCCATTAAGAATTTGTAGTTTAATCTCATACCATGTTTCTTGGATTTTCCACTCGGCTTTCACCCCTCCTTGTGGTAGCGACCTCACGACTACTCACATCAGATTATGGGAGCTATGTACCCAATTTATGGGAATAAATTATTAATAAGTGCCATTCTCGACATACATTGTCCCGGCAACATACAAGTCCACCCAAACGCGGTCATGCCATGTCCATACTAGTGGACCCATAATTTGAATTTTATTAAATAAATATGTAAATAAAATATCAAATAAAAAAGTGGTAACAACATGATCCTTAATTAACCATCATGAACATGAGGGAAGCAACTTCCATCTATATATCCACTCATAGTTGTGTGAGTATAAGTATGAGTGCCTGCATTCCTCGATTCCTTGGTATATCAAGTGGTGATTTGTAGAAGGTCAGATTACGTCCGGCTGGAAGCTATCACTATGTGTGATAGTGATCTTTGGATCTATGTTCTCTGCCCTCGTACTAGGAATCAGTTAAATAGAATAAACATTATTATATTGCTTGCCTGTGCATGATTGAGTCTTGTAAAATAGACATTATCTGCATGTATTCTTTTCAGCCCCAAGGGCTCTTCTACTTTGGCGATTAATCAAGAATTTTTCTTCTTTCGAAAGGATGTAATTAACGCCATAGCCTTTATGGTATGACGGACTTTTGGTCCCAACACGATCACCCACTATTGTCTGATTGGTCAGACAAGCGCATAACAAATTTTGTCACGCAAGTGACTGGCACGTCTACGAACATAATGGCATACACCGACGAACAATCCAATCTTTGAAAAAATGTGGAGGGACAAGGAATGCCCCCATTAGATCCCTACTGAGTCTTTGTTTTGAGGCTCATTCCCTGCGTGTTTTTACCGTGTTTCAAGTAAGGCGAGGCTTCAGATGAGTGCGTCTGAGGCTCAGCACGGTTCTAGTGCCCAGGGTTAGTTGTCAGTTGCCAGAGCCGGGGTATGTCCCGAGTAGCTGTACTTTTCTTTCTCGTCACTATACTAGTTGTGGACTACTGTGGTATTATCTGTTGTTATTTTATTATGGACCATGTAATCTCTTTAATGTTAAATTTAATTTCATGCTTAGTCATATAAACTGCTTAATTTCTACAATTATTTGTGATACTAGTGTAGTCTCCACACCATCCATTTTACCCTTCCGAATCTTCGGGCTCGTGGGTGGCGGTTCAGGATTCGGATTATCGGGCCTTCCCAGTATTCAGATTTCGGGTCGTTACACGAAAGATGTCCGAAAAATAATTCTGGACATAATGGAAATAAATTCTCTGAGAAAATAGATCCGGGACCCGAGAAGAAGGATCCGAAGGGTCCGGGATATTACAGTTCGGGGAAAATAGTCATGACCTCGCAGTCGTGTTACTGGAAACCCTAGACCTCTACGTCGGAAAAACACGAGAAAGCTACCTAAAAATCTACGTCTCGCAGATGAAAAATCAAAACTCGACTCACGAGAATTCACACGTCATGTGATGGGAGTACCTATCCACTAGAAGCAAGGCCGGATGCATCCACTGATGACTTAGTCTGTGCCTCAGGTGTCTCCCTACTCGCCCCAGGCGGACATTGAGACACCGTACAAGTAATCACATGACAAGGGTCTAGTCGGGGTCATGCTCATCAGCACGCATCTGAAGTCTCCGACCACATGTGCACACACTGACTGATTGCACTACATTAGGCCCTCTAGCTAGTTTTTCTCTCGGCTCGGACTCGAGACGCCACAGTGGGAGGCTGTACGGAAGCCAACCTAAAATTGTCGCTCTCGGGTGTAGCTCTTCACCTACTCCATGGTAGGTAGTCACACGTGTGCCCAGGCAGCTACGACTAGTGGGGGGTCACTAAACGTAAACGCTCTCCGTAGAGAGGAAACATGGAAGGTCACACACGCACCCATTGTGAGTAACACAGAGTACCCGGTGGCTTAGAGCCACCAGACTCGAGACAATCAACTAGACCTACTAAACCTAATGGTCTTTGAGTCACGTGACTCGGGTCAAGATCGTCGTACGGGACGACATCATGCTGTCAGTCTGCTAGGGTCAGAAGCCACAGTTAAAAGAACCCTCAAGGTAGTTCAGAACCGCCGAGTTCATTCCCTTTCCAAGGGAAACTAAGGAAACCCCCAACCCCTAGGCTGGGTCACTGAACTCACAGTTTAGGGCCATACGCTTAGCCCACATAGAAACCACTTTCCGAAGAAACCAACGACTTGCGGGGACAGCCCTCCACACTCATACCGATATACGGTGACTCGATTTAGTGAATACACAAAAGCATGGATCACACGGGGTCACTCGGACCCTCAAAATGACATGGGCACGTTAATTGAGGTAAACGATATCTTTAGGCACCCAAAAATACGGTCACAAAACTCACGGGGTGTCCAGGACATCCACAGGGCATAAGTCAACCATTGGGTCTCAACCGGGTCGACCGGGGGCCAAAAAGGGTTGGATTCTTGCATTTCGTTCAACCAATCTGCAGGGATTGGTCGACCAACTAGTTTGGTCGACCGAATTGGGCAGTTCGGTCGACCGAACTGGGCAGAATGCCTAGTTCGTGGCGAACGTCATTTTGGTCGACCGAAAACAACAGAGACCATTCCGAACCCCAACTAGGGATTCAGTTTCCACCCCCACTCAATCCCAATCGAGGGGAAAAACAACGGGGGCCATTCCCCGGGTCCCAAAACACAAAAATGGAAGGAAATAAACAGCAAAAGGCCGATCGATCCAACAAAATCGTCACATGACCTAAAATATGAATTTTAACCCCTAACGTGAAGAAAACCCACACATCATTTTAGCGGTCCCTATTCGTAACAAATTCCAAGTGTTGGCCACCAGGAGGGCCAACCTAGAAAGAGAAGAGAAGAAGCTGCTGGCTCCCAAGCCAGTAAAGTTCAAACAAATGTGGGTGCCCAAGAAAGCTCGAGGCCCGACACCAGCCCCAGAGAAGAAAGAATTTGTTACCATGCGCCCCAGGGGAAGGGGCAAGGAAGTTCAGATGGAAGAAGACGAAGTGGAGGTGGTCACTCCAGTGGCCACTCCGCCCATGCGTGGAGCCTGCACCAGGCAGGCAGATATATTTCGATACCCCTGAAAGATGTACCAGACTGCTTAGATGTCAAGACTGGCTAGCCAGCCGATGACTCAGAGCTACCTGCAGCCTCAAGCTATACCCCCGAGGCGCAGCCAAGAAGAGATGGACAAAGTTGTCCAAGATTGTTTTCACTGCCTGGGAATTTCATCCCTAGGGCAGCAAAGACAGCTCTGGGCCATGGGCGCCGAAGAAGAAGGAAAAGAGGATAGAGAAGAAGTTATGTTAGGGGTCTCATGCGCAGACTCCAATCAGTTTGAAGATGGCCAAATGGTCAGATATTCAGAAGATGCCCTACAGAGGGGAGGGGAAAGGAAAAGAGTGTCTGTGTTTGATCGTTTGACCTTCCCTGGTCACACTCAAAGAAAAGTTTGGAGGCAAGGAGGAAAATTGCAAGTCTTTGCCTGCAACATGACAGGAGTAATCAGCGGGTATGATGCTCTGCCCGACCAGTCGAAAGACATAATCAGGGTAGCTCAAAGGCTCGGGCCCGTAACAAGACGAGGTTAGGCAGCAAAAGAAAAACTTGCAACAATTGATAATTTGCCAGAGATCACTACATTGACTGCAAATGTGGTGACTTCTGAAGAAGAAAATGTGCCATTAATGATCTTGACTGAAGGGACAGCTAGTCAAATGACAGAAGAGATGCCTACGGCCGCAGCTATGGACCCAACTATCTTGATGATGTCCAGAAGGTACCAGCAGGAGATTGAGTTTCTTAAAAGGTAATTGAATGAGAAGAACGAGCGAACCCCCGTCTCCAAGCACACTGCGCTAGCAAGGGAAATTTTCAGTTCGGCTGAGGTTGTAATACCTGCTGCTTCCCATCAAACAAGTCACGGGAAAACTCCCTGTCAGCCCTTCCCACAATAGCCAATAGTACAACCTCCGACATCCCAAATGCAACCCTCTCTATCAGGAGTGCAGCCAAGCTTGCATGCCATTGTCATGACAACACCCTTTACACAACAGCAAGTGCACTTCTACCCAGAGCCCGTGGATCCTGTAGTAGTGAATATGCTGATGATTTAGAGGATGAAAGAAATGAAGCTGTTCGAAAGAACTGATAGTGATTTTGGCACTTTTGATGTCTACTGGGTGCCATACCCTCCACAATATGCTGCAAAGAGACTACCCCCAGGCGTTAGCAAACTACCAAAGTTTGAGAAATTCAATGGGTAAGGCTCCCCCAAGGAGCATATTGCTTATTATATGACAGTGATGGGAGTTTTGGCCACTGATGAAGCCTATCTACTGAAATTCTTTGGCTCATCCCTCACAGGGTTGGCCTTTGAATGGTATTCTAGCCTCCTGGCTGGGTCTGTAGCTGATTGCCCCGATATGCAGTGAAAGTTTCGAGAGAGATTCCATGTCACAGAAAGAGAAATTACTGTGGCAGAATTACATTCCACTAGGCAGAAGCAAGATGAAACAGCCTTGGACTATATTACAAGATGGAGGAACCTCGCCATGAGATGTAGGCGACTCCCGCATCAAGAGGATGCTGTTCAGATATGCAAGCGCCATTGGTCTGCGTATCAAAGAAAATAAGGAAGTGTATGAAGGGGAGGTACATCAACTGCTTGCATATCACTGGGATTGCCTGTTTGTTTTCATTTCTCTGATAAAATGATTGTTTTCTAAGTTTTATTCTTAAGGCATACCATGAAAATGATGGAACGTCCTTCATCCGTGCTGATTTCTTCATCCATTCAAGGAGATCCAAGGAAGCTCATCCCACAAGGAACAAGAAGCCATTGTTGCTGTGAAGTATTCTACTTGATTTCCATACAACAAAGGAATTATTTGTGAGCCAGATTTCACCTCACAGCACTAAAGCATTTACATGGTAAAGGCCTGTGAGACCAGTCCATAATCACTTCAGTGTGTTGTTTAATGGAACAAGCTTGTGTTGTGTCAACGATATATTTTGGTTTGAAGTTAGAATGGCATTCCTTTTCAGTTGAATGAATCAAATATTCAAAAATGGATTGACATTTATGAAAAATGAACTTTAGTCTCCAAGGCAGAATATTGCATACGTTTCATGAGCTGCTTACGCTACATTAGAAAAACAGTAAGCTTCAAGAAACAAAATAATAATATTTTCAGTATAAAATAGGCCAAAGACAGAGCACTACAAGAAGCACTCAATGGTTTCATATGCAGTTACAGTTAGAACCGTTAGTAAAATGAGCATTCCAGCATTAATGAGCCATATATGTAAAGCCCTCTCTTAATCCTTGTATCCTATGTAATCTGAAACAAATAGAAACTATTCCATATGAAGAATAGTATTAGTCTCCTGGGTGTTACCAAAGTTTTTCTAGTTGTCTTAATTATTGTTCCTGAGTTAGCGAGACAAAGCAGACTGAAAACTTTAAGGCATGTCTTCTCAGTCAACAAATACTGTAATTGAAAGGTCAAAACCAGGAACTCTATGCTCCAGTTTCATATACACGATTTTTATTCTGGACATTGATTAAATCAGTATGATATTGAACGCAAGCTCTCTGACAGTTCGAGCTCGATACAATGCACTGGAGCACAATCAGACGGACAAATGGTTTTTTCATGCAACATTACAAATGAACTATAAAGAGGCGGGTGTGTACTAAACATAGACCATTTATGCCCTTCCAACAGCCATTGCTACATGGATCCACAACGTCAATATAAAATCGTGGGCGCAAAACATCCGCACGTGGAAGGGTAGGTAAAACCACATGGACTTGTAGAACACGAATGACAGATGCATACTGATGCGCAAGCAGACGTGCCCAGTGTTCTTTATATCAAGCACAAACTCAGAAGAACTTTAGTTCCAAATTGGAAATCCGCACAAACAAAACAATCCAAAACACTTGGCACTTGACACGCCCAGTCCGATCTACCAGACCATCCCACCCGACAAAAATAGAACGAGGAAGGTGGATGCAAGCACCCCTCAGCTGTCGTTCTTTCTGCGCACAAAGCGAGAGAGAGAGAGAGAGAGAGAGAGAGACCTCGCAGGAGTAGCTTCTCGCTTCTCCGGAGCAGATTTCGCCAGCGCGCCGTTTCGCTCGGCCGTCCTGGCTCCAGCGAACGCACGGCAAAGTGGACGATGAAGAAAGTTGGGTGGGAGGAGCCGGTATACGTTTCGACATCGTACAATACGGCCGAGATCAGCTGCATCACTGTAAACAGTGGGATGTGCCCGTACGACATAATGGTCTTGGCGGCACCGCCATCGTGCGGAGTCCCCGTCTACTCACTGCTGCACTTCACAATTCTCTACCAGTAATTGGAGCATTCATAAGTCAAGTACGTAAATATATATATTTGAGGAGGATAAATCTGATTTGATCCATAAACATTTCAATAACGATAAGTCCACTGAGAATCGAACGCAACAAGTCTTCCCAATGAACGGGCACACGCGCTCGGCCCAATAAGAAGAGGCCCAACCCAGAAGGACATCAGATTTTACAACGCGTGGTGGCCGCGACCCAAGTGCAGTTATTACCGGAAGACTCTCCGACGACCGACCATTACCCCTACGACGCCGGTCTTAACCTCATAACAGACGAGCACGTCCCATGAGCGCCATAAGACTCACCCCGGGATTGACCGACGTCGGGATAATCGCCCTCCAACGAAAAATTCCCGTTAGAATAGCGGAGAAACGTTACTCTACTACGAGTGCCCTTCGGCATCAAGGGATGAGGCCCCTCGCTCCAGGACAACCCCATATAAAAGAAAGATCGACAGAAGAGAAGAACACGGTGGTTCATTCCACTATTACGCTACCTCAGAGAATAGAGCCACTAGTCCTGCTACACAAGGTGAAGAAAAGAGCGTAGTAAAATCCCCATAAATACTATAAATATAAGGGCTCAGAGCGGAGACTCCAGACTGTCTCCGAGCCAGATGGAAGCCGATGTAGCTCAAGTGGTGCTCCGCGTACGGTACTGACGGCTCGCCGATTCGTGCTTCTCGCTCGCTCTGGTGTCCACACCACCCAATGTGTTATGGTCTCATCCGGATTTGATGATATCTGGACCTCAAATCCAATTTTGTGAAGTACGTTGCATGGCCCAATGCGTCCAAAAAATCTTCGATAACAGGGATAGGGCACTTATCCTTAACTGTACTTTTGTTTATTCCCTGTAATCAGCACACATGCGTCAAGACCCGTCCTTCTTTTGTACCAACAGGACTGGTGAAGCAAATGGGCTATTACTAGGTCCGATAATCCCAGTCTTCAGTTATTCTGCCAGTGTTTGTTCAATGATAGTCTTGTGGTGAGGAGAGTAGCAGTATGGGGTCAAGCCGTTAAGGAGATGATTTTGGTTTCGTCAATCAAATGTATAGGATGGTCATGACTTCTGTTTGGGGATAGCCCAACAGGAACATCAAAAACCTTTGAAATTCCACTATCAATGCAGCTAAATCAGGTTGCTCAATGGCTGAAATATCCATATTGGCATGTCATGTGTGAGGGTTTCTGATGTAGAGTCTTTGATATGCATTTGGCACAGATAGATTGCATTTGTTGAATGCAATGTAGGTGAAAGATCCTGTGCAGATGATAACTGCACATTCATATGGGTAATGCCTTGAAGGTGGTAAAGAATATTGTTGAGTGTGAGTTTCATCGACAACTCGGCAAAGTCCCATTGAATGAAACGTAATGACTTGATCCCAGTGGATCCCAATATCACATCAAATGGCGAAGTGTCCAAAATAAAGAAGTCCAAGACTAAATGTAAATTGCCAAAGTGTAGAGGTACCTTGGAACAATAGCCTACAATAGTACTTTGCTTTCCAGCCACTACTTTAGCAGACAAGCCCTCTACTGCCTGAATTTGAAGATGAGTTGTCTCGCCATATTGATATCCAGTAAATTATGCATTGCCCCTGTATCTACCAAAGCCAACATGGATAAGGATGAAATATTACCAACTAGCTGCATTGTGGGCTCTGATTGCCAGAATTTGTTGTCCATGACTGTAGTTTCAGTCATTCAAGAAACTGAAATAGAATTAATACTGGTGCCAGAGTCAAATGGTGCGATTTGAATGGTGCTGGTTATCTTGAACTAAATCTTGTTCCTGCACAGTCTCATGGCTACCATCCTCACTGTCAGGCTGATAAACTAACTGTACTGTGAATACGCGTTAGGGGTCACACTTGTGACATTTTTCCCATTTATCATCGCACATGTAACACAGACCTTTCCTCCTCCTTTCATCTAGTTGTTCCTGGGAATAACGTCGAACAGTAGGTTTGGTAACGTTGGTAGCTAGTTTGAATGTGTCTGCGTGTGGTGTTTGTGTGCTGGGGGTAACCAGGGTCCTATGTTCAAACCCCCTATTGGCCTGTATGAACCGTGGCTTGGTGGGAACTAGTCTTGTTGCAGCCATTGCCTCAGCCAATGTGTGAGGTTTCTGTAACAACACTTCGTATCAAAGTTCTTCCTTTAAACCGCCCAAGAAATGAGCGAGTAAATGTTCATCTAGGATGCCATCTATATCATCACAAATCTTTTCAAACTTTAATTCATACTCCTCAACATAGCGCAGTTGTTTCAATTGCCACAAATCCATATGGGGGGTTTTCCAGTGTTTCCGTCCAAATTTAGCTTCCATAGCCACTAATAACTAATCCCAAGATCTGAACTGTTGATCCTTGTACACCCGGCAAAACCATTTCATGGCTCGGTCAATAAAAGAGTACTGGACATGTAGAAGCATTTGTTCTTGGTTCAATTGGTAATATTTGAAATATAGTTCTGCCTTAAATCTCCAATCCTCAAAGTTTGATCCATCAAACAATGGTAACTCCAGGGGTCTAGGACGAGGTACCTGGAATACTGGAAAATGCGGCAAAGCAACCTCTTGCTGGTGTTGCTCCATCACATTTAATGGCTCATGGCGGCCCTGGGAGACTGGTCGAATGGGTCTTCAGTCGGTAGAGTGCATTTGGCGACGAAGTCGGCGAGAGCCAGAGCTTTGATAGCCGTCCTTGGACGGAACTTGACGCCAAACTCTCCCAGCTCAATAGCCCACTTGACCAGCCTGCCTGAGGCATCTGGGTTCTGCAAGATCTGTCGGAGGGGCTGATTGGTGAGGACGATGATGGCATGAGCCAGGAAGTATGGCCGCAGCTTGCGAGCAGCCGTAATGAGCACGGGGGTGAACTTCTCGATCCACGAGTACCGAAACTCTGGGCCCTGTAATGCTCGACTGACGTAGTAGACAGGGTTCATTACTCCTGATCCTTCTCGGGCGAGCATGGCGCTCATTGTCCTCGGCGTCACCGATAGCTACAGGAATAACTCCTCTCCCTTCTGGGGCTTGGCGAGGACCGGGGATGATGCCAAGTAGCGCTTCAACTCTTCAAACGCTTGCTCGCACTCCTGGTCCTAGTTGATTTATCACTTCTTCTCGGGTACTTGATTAGCCTGCTTGATCAGCCGGAAGAAGGGAAGGCACCGTTCGACAGCTCAGGATAGAAACCGAGTCAGTGCCGCGATGCGTCCAGTGAGACGTTGTACGTCTCTGACTCGCCTCGGCCACTGCATCTCGAGCACCACTTGGATTTGGTCGGGGTTGGCTTCAATCCCCCGATGGGTGACGAGGAAGCTGAGGAATTTCCCGAACCGTAGCCCGAACGCGCATTTGGCCGGGTTGAGCTTCATGTGGTATCTTCTGAGTGTGGCGAAGGTTTCCGCCAAGTCGTACAGGTGCTCGGCAGCTCGAAGGCTCTTGACGAGCGTGTCGTCGATATATACCTCCAGGTTGCGACCGATCTGTGAGTCGAACATATGATTGACAAGTCACTGGTATGTTGCTCCCGCGTTCTTTAGTCCGAACGGCATCTGCGTGTAGCAGTATAGTCTGTGGTCGGTGACGAACGCGGTCTTATCTTGGTCGGGCCCGTACATGCTGATCTGGTGGTACCCAGAGTAGGCGTCCAGGAAGCTCAACATCTCGTGCCCGGCCGTTGTGTCCACTAGCTGGTTGATTCGCGGCATGGGGAAGTTGTCCTTGGGCATAGCCTCGTTGAGATCAGTGTAGTCAACGCACATTCTCCACTTCCCATTGCTCTTGGGAACCAGCACGACGTTGGCCACCCAATCTGGGTACTGGGTAGGCCTGAGTAGCCCTGAGCGTAACTTCTCGCTCACTTGCTCTTTGATGACTGCTTGTCATTCGGGGTTGCAGCGCCTTCGACGCTGCTGGACCGGGCGATAAGTGGGGTCCAACCATAGTTGGTGAATGATAACCTCTGGTGGGATCTCGGGGAGTTTGTCCTTGAACCAAGCGAACACATCTTGGTGAGCCGCGAGGAAGTCTGTATACGCTTGCCTCTCGTGCTCGGATAGGTTCGCACCTATTCTGAGCGTCCTACTTGGATTTTCCCCCACCTGTATGAGGAAGAGATCTTCTGCCGGTGCACTCGTGCTCAGGCTTGGATCCTGCGTCCTTGCTTTCTTCTCAAGCTGCGTCTCCCCAGGGTGCCGATCGCGCGTAGAGATGAGATAGCACCTACGGGACTCCTTTTGATCTCCCCAGACCTCTCCCACACACCGAGGGGTGGGGAACTTGAGCTTTTGGTGGTAGGAGGAAGGGACCCCCCTGAGCGTGCTGAGGATTCCTCGGTCGATAATGGCATTATATCCTATCATCGCCTTAACTACTATGAAGTCAGCGAGGAAGATCACCTCTTTCGACGCAGTTCCAAATGTGATCGACAGTGAGACACGCCCTTCTGGGCGGATGGTCGTGCTCGAGAATCCATACAACAGTGTGTGTAATGGTTTGAGTCGAGACATATCCACACCCATGAGAACGAGGCAGTCGTACGCAATAACATCGGGTCCGCTTCTGTTATCCACTAGAATACACTGGACAGTACATTGATTATGGTCGTCGAGACCACCAATGCATCGGAATGGGGCGTCGTGACGCCCTCCAGGTCGTCCTCGGAGAAGATAATGGGATTCTCTTCCAAATTTTTTAGATAGATTTATTTTATTCCCATGTTCTATAACTTTATTTTCCTTTAGCCAAAACACACTCAAATTTGGATCCTTCAAATATAAGGGTTTTCCAACTTGTTATTAATTGAAAATATTCCTCTCTGTGGGATCGACCTATTCTTACCACTCTACTTGATTTTTTAATCTTTTTAGTGAGTGTGTGTGGTTACTTTTGAAATTGTGGCACAACATTTTTAACGACGAGTGTTTGTAAACATCACTAACCCCATGCCAACGAACAAACTACTTGGACTCGAATGTTGTATTTCAGCCTATGAACAAGACCCACATCGATCACTTTTGTTTCAAAAAAAGAGGGGGCTCAAAATTGAGGTGCCCCACAGGACTTGTTCGATATCCCACCAAATGAGGGCAAAAATGGCTAAAACTTGGCTGTGGCGAAAACTCTAAAGGGTGCTGCGGGCAAAATAGGGTACCCTACCATGTGAAACCCAAAAGTGCACATGGGAAAAAGTAAGAAGCAGTTGGCTCCAATAAAAGCCCGCAAGGGTGTTTGGGTAAGTAATATAGTATATGTATATAAGTATATAAAAAACATTTACATGTCATGTGGGGCACTTCTCCCTCTACTCAGAAAGCCCTTCTTGGCACCCTGCCTGGGCTGAACAACACACCCATACCTAATCGGTATCGGACCTTCCGTATCTGCCGATGAGACCCCTGTCCAAGCATGTCCACCTACAAAAATCCCTATGTCCCACCATAGGTGAAGAACCCTTGTTTATGTCGATGAACAAACCACCTTCAATTTTTGCCATCATCGGAGAGATTGATGAACAAGCCTTCGACTCGGGCCTTTCATCCCTATCGATGAACAAACCTTTTTGCTTCAGTATTTAAAGAATGTCAATGAACAACCCACCTTTGATCTTCAACATCATCGATGAGATCGATGAACAAACCTTCGACTCGGGCCTTTCGTCCCCATCGATGAACAAATCCCTTTGCTTCGACATTTAACCAATGCAGATGAACAAACCACCTTTGATTTTCACCATCATCGACAAGATCGATGAACAAACCTTCGACAAGGACCTTTCATCCCCGTCAATGAACAAACCCTTTTGCTTCAACATTTAACCAATGTCGATGAACAAACCACCTTCGATCTTCGCCATCATCGGCGAGATCGATGAACAAGCCTTCGACTCGGGCATTTCATCCACATCGATGAACAAACCATTCTGCTTTGGCATTTAACGAATGTCGATGAACAAACCACCTTCGATCTTCAACATCATCAACGAGATCGATGAACAAGCCTTTGACTCAGACCTTTCATCCTCATCGATGAACAAACTGTTCTGCTTTGGCATTTAACCAATGCCGATGAACAAACCACCTTTGATCTTCACCATCATCAGCGAGATCGATGAACAAGCCATCGATTGAGACCTTTCATCCCCGTCAAAGAACAAACCCTTTTGCTTCGACATTTAACTAATGCCGATGAATAAACCACCTTCGATCTTCACCATCATCGGTGAGATCGACGAATAAAACTTCAACTCAGACCTTCGTCCCTGTCGATGAACAAACTCTTATGTTTCGATATTTAACCAATACCGATGAACAAACCACCTTCGATCTTCACCATCATCGGCGAGATCGATAAACAAGCCTTTGACTCAAACCTTTCATCCTTGTCGATAAACAAACCCTTTTGCTGTAGCATTTAACTAATGTCGATGAACAAACCGCCTTCAATCTTTGCCATCATCTGCGAGATCGGTGAACAAACCTTCAACTCGGACCATTCAGCCCCGTTAATGAACAAACCCTTTTACTTCGGCATTTAACCAATGTCGATGAACAAACCACCATCGATCTTCACCATCATCGGCAAGATCGATGTATAAGCCTTCAACTCAGACCTTTCATCCCCGATGATGAACAAACACCTTTGCTACGATAGTTAACCAATGTCGATCAACAAATCACCTTTGATCTTTTCCATCATCGGTGAGATCGATGAATAAGCCTTCGACTCGGACCTTCCATCCCCATCGATGATCGCCTATAGCTCTGCGATACCCCAAAGATTTCATTTCAGCAGCGAGCTTGGAGGCATCAGTGGCAATTGTCAGACCTGTTCAGCCGATCACGGCTTTGGAATCCCAGCCACTCATTGCTGACAGAGAATTACTCCCAAGAGGAAAAGACATTTCTAAGATAGAGGCGGGAGAGATTATGGAAGAAGCGGCTGGGGTCTCCATGGCTTTAACATTTACCGCAGAGTCAGCGTTGGTAGAAGCTGGTCAAGTTGGGGATGAAGGTCAGATATCATCATCGAAGCTTATAGCGTGGCTCCATTGCTAGAAGTTGGGAGAGAGGTTGCCGCTATCGAGACTCCCTCTACTGTGCTAGTCACCGAAACTAGCTCTAGTGTGGGCGCCCTACAGGACGTGCCATCGTTGTCTTCTGAATCGAGTGACGACATCTGGGCTGCAGTCGATAGTCGAGTAGAGTTTCACCTTCTTGATACGCCATCGCTTGGTTTGCAGTCATCAAGCGATCTTGTGTGGCAGTATCTGGAGACATTGCGACAGACTGTAACAACCCGCCTGGATTTGACTTATGCGCAACTGAGGAGCCTGGTAGAGCACCTCTCCCCCACATTGCTGGCTTTTGGCTGCCCCATGGAAGACTGGATGCAGCGAGTAACCCTGCTGTTGAAGTATGTGAATTTAAGGGAGTTCCTCGGCCAAGGAGTAGCTGATCAGCTAGCGGCCATAAAGTTCGAGCGGGCGGAGTGTCGAAGCACTCTTGCATCTCTGAGAGGAACCACCTAGCAGATGCGGGGTGCAGCTAACGTCTCTACCCAGCGCTAGACTTCCTTGACAGTTAGGATAGTTGAACTTCACGCTGAACTCTCCCGGGCTGAAACAGAGTTGGAACTGGCCAAGCAGAAGGAAGTCCAGAGTATAGAGGAGGCAGAGTTGGCAGAGGGACATGCCACCTCTCTCGAAGAGAAGTTAATGCAGTTGCAAACTGTAGAGTCTCGCCTGCAGGAGCTAGTTCGTCACCCCTCCTTGGGGATCCTGGAGTTCGAGGACATCTTTCGACGTTCGCTACAGTAGCATTTTTTGTTTTCTTCTCTTTTGGTGAACTTCCATGTATCTCAGGGGATGCCCCGAGTACCATCTATTTTGCCCTTTCATGCAAATGAAATATCTTCATTATCTGCTCAGCATATCTATCGCTGAATCATAGCTTCATTCTCCTTCTCCTTTTAGCTAATTTGTTTAGCCCGAATATATGAATTGCTAGGGTAGGATAGCGCTCACGCCTTCAGTGAACGTATGAGGAGTTTGCTCCACCGCGGTGTAACTGTTTCCAGGGCCTAACTTTAGCTAGGATTGGCTGAATGTCTGAGGGTAAAGGTGTAGCGGCTGCTAGGGCCAGAGGGTAAAGTTAGAAAGTTTGTTTGCGGACCTCACCGATGGTGACAAGGTTTGTAAATAACATTCTTTTCAGTGAGCTTGAATGCCAAAGACAAGGAGCATGTTCATTCCTTGACAGGGACGAAAAGCCTGAGCCAGGGGTAGTTTCATTGATTTCTGCGAATAACGAAGAAAGTCGAGGGTAGGTTTGTTTATCAACATGGGTTAAATGTCGAAGCAAGAGGTTTGTTTATCGACGGGGATGGAAGGTCTGGGCCAATGGTTTGTTTATCGATTTCATCCATGGTGACGAAAATCGCTGATGATTTTGTTCATCGGCATGGGTAGATGCCGAAATAGAAAATTTGTTTATTGACGGGGATGGAAGGTCTGAGCTGATGGCTCTGTTGGTCGATTTTGTCGATGATGATGAAAATCGATGGTAGGATTTATTCATTGGCGTAGGTTAAATGCCGAAGCAAGAAATTTGTTTATCAACGGGGACGGAAGGTCCAAGCCGATGGCTCTGTTAGTCGATTTTATCGATGATGATAAAAATCGATGGTAGGATTTGTTCATCAACATAGGTTAAATGTCGAAGCAAGAAATTTGTTTATCGATGGGGACGGAAGGTCCAAGCCGTTGTTTATTGATCGATTTCGTTGATGATGACGAAAATTGATAGTAAGATTTGTTCATCGGCATAGGTTAAATGTCGAAGCAAAAAGATTTGTGTTATCGACAAGGACGGAAGTTCCGAGCTGACGGTTTACGGATCGATTTCACCGATGATGATAAAAATCAATGGTAGGTTTGTTCATCGGTATGGGTTAAATGCCGAAGCAAAGGGATTTGTTACGGCATGGGTTAAATGCCGAAGCAAAGGGATTCCTGTGGCACGTGAATAAGAATTGAGGTAGCAACATCATTTCATTATCATTTTTTTTGAACCACATTGCTGACTCAAGTGCCCTTTTAGGTTTTCACCGGAGCCAGCCCCCTCTTGCTTTTGCCCACGCACCCTTTCGAGTTTTCACGTGACAGGGTACCTAATTTTGCCCACAGCGCCCTTTCAGGTTTTCGCCACAGCTAGGTTATAGTCATTTTTGCCCGTGTCCAGGATGTCTGGCCAAGTCTGGCGAGGCATCTCTATTTTAAGCCTCATTTTTTTTAAAGTAAACATATTTGTCATCTCCCCAATGAGGTGTCTAGCAGTGGTTTGTTCTGACTATTGTCGTCGAGATGATGCTGAAGTGAAAATGAGTTTAGTTGTCAATGGGAGTTTATTTGTCGGCATTGGCTAGATGTCGAAGAAAGAGGTAGGCTTTGTCCTCAACAAGGATGAAAAGTCCAGGTTAAAGGTATGTTCACAGATCTTGCCGATGATGACAAGGATCAACGTTGATTTGTTCATCGACATTGGCTAAATGCCGAAGCAAAGGTAGGTTTAATCGTTAATGAGGATGAAGGGTCCAAGCTAACGGTATGTTCACTGCCCCCGCTGATGATGACGAGGATCAGCATTGGTTTGTTCATTGGCATTGGCTAAATGCCAAAGTAAATGTAGGTTTAATCATTAATGAGGATGGAGGGTCCAAGCAAACGGTATGTTTGCCATCCCGCTGATGATGACGAGGATCAACGTTAGTTTGTTCATCGGCATTGGCTAAATGTCAAAGCAAAGGTAGGTTTAATCATTAACGAGGGCGGAAGGTCCAAGCTAACAGTATGTGAATAGGAGATTTTTGGTGGGACTTGCATGAATTGCGTTGGACCAGGTTCATTCGTTGGCAAGAGGCTAATGCCAATGCAAGAAAAAGGTTTTATGCATCGATTCGAACGTAAGGTCCGTAATGGCGATAATGTGTGGATATCGGCTGGGGCATGAAGCCTTGTGCCGGGAGAGGGTATATTCATTGGCAAGAAGGTAATGCCAATGTAAGAAAAAGATTTCATGCGTTGATTCAGACATAGGGTCCGCAATGGCGATAATGTGTGTATATCAGCTAGGGCACGAGGCCTTGCGCCAGAAAAGGCATATTCATTGGCAAGGAGATAATGCCAATGCAAGGAAAGAGTTTCTGCGCCGATTCGAATGTAGGGTCCGCATTGACGATAATGTGTGTATATCGGCTAGGGCATGAGGCCTTGCACCGAAAAAGGGTATATTCATTGGCAAGAAGGTAATGCGAATGCAAGAAAAAGATTTCATGCACCGATTCAGACGTAGGGTCCATAATGGCGATAATGTGTGTATATTGGCTAGGGCACGAGGCCTTGTGCCGGAAGATGTATATTCGCAGGTGTGGGGATAACGCCAGCGCAAAGGAGATGCTCTATGCACCAATGTGGACGTAAGGTCCAACATGGTGATGGGTGTAAATGTCAGCTCGGGCATGAAGCCTTTTGTCGAAAGATGTGTATTCGCAGGCGCGGGGATAACACTAGCGCAAAGAAAGTGGTTTATGCACCAATGTGGATGTAAGGTCCAACATGGTGATAGGTGTAACTATCGGCTCGGGCATGAAGTCTTTTGCCGAAAGATGTATATTCACAGGCGTGGGGATAATGCCAACACAAAGGAAATGGTTTATGCACCAATGTGGACGTAAGGTCCAACATGGTGATGGGTGTAAAGTGGTAGCCCAGTGGGACTATGTGGGGTTCTCAAGGAACTTTTGGGATTGGTGTCTATTGGGGAGGCTTCTGTAATCATGAGCCAACGGCCTCAGGTCTGGTTTGGGCTGGGTATGTACGTATCAGAGAGCTCGGTTAGGGCGGGGTGCCACTAGACCAAGGTAGATTTCGGTCATTCTTCGCACGCTGACAAGGCTGCATGGTATAGCTTCAAGTGTTTCCCATTGAGGGGGGAGAACTGAACTACCCCCTTGTGGTCTACGAGAATGTAGGCACCACCTTCATAGACTCAGTGGACGACATACGGTCCTACCCAATTTTCAACCAACTTCTCTTTGGGATTAGAGGCCATTACTTCTCTTCTTTTGACCATGACCAGTTCACCATTCTTGAATTCTCACTCCTTGACAGGCTTGTTGAAAGCACGGGCCATGCGAGCTTGATAGAGTTGGATGTTCTGTTGCGTCTGGAGGTATTTTCCTTCGATCTTAGCAAGCTCCTCCAGTCTTCTTTCGATGTTTGTTTGTTCATCGCTTGCCAAGCCATGCTGGATAGCGACTCGCAGTGAAGGCACCTCCAGCTCTATTGGCACCACTGCCTCTGATCCATACACCAGGGAGAATGGCGAGCAGCCGGTCGGGGTTTTGTAGACTGTACGATTTGCCCATAGTGCCTTGTACATTTTATCTTCCCAGTCACCAGTTCCAAAGGAACAAAGTATGGTCCCTTGTTCCATGTCCTAAGAATCACTCCGTGATCGGAACAAAATAGATTTTCCGAAATAAAACAAACGATCAAGGAGTGGTAACTAGGAATAAGGCCAGGCTGGTAGCCAAAGGCTATAGCCAAGAGTTAGGGGACAGGAGAGAGAAATATATCTCCTACCAGCCTTTGCATTCTTCTTTTTCTTCCCTTTGATGGCTGGCATCTGCTCTTACAGTGGGTTACTTGGTGCATTGAACACCTCCACTTTTTCTTTAGTTCTTTTTGTTGGCCCCCGGGATTCACCGCATTCTTGAAGGGCATGCTTCTCTAGCTGCACATGTTGGCTCTTGGGCTGCTCAAGCTTATCAGGGCCACTTATAATGGCTTGTGACTGCTCCATGGCTAGGTCGGCTTTCTCATGTACCCATGATAGGGTCTACTTCTTCTTTGTATTGTTAGTTGACCTTTTGATCACCACTGGAGGGGCTGCTGGAAGGCAAGTAGAAACTGCATGAGGTAGAGTGGACCTGTCCATGGTACTACAGTCTTCATAAGTGCACCAGGTGCAAGCCTTTGGCACTTCTTCGAGTAGTTGTTGGCATATATATACCATGTTAATTGATGCCCCCTGAGTAGGCATTTCATGAGGGCATGGGGGATTGACCCTGTATTCCCCCATTTGTAGCTCACCCCTTTTGATTTAGCCTTGGAGAATATCCTTGAATATTTTGCAATCTTCAATTGGATGCCCAAGGATCTGATGGTAGGAGCAGAAGTAGAGATCATATCTTCTCTTGAGATCATCAGGCCTCTTTGGCTTCAGAAGAGTGATCTTGTTATATTTGATACTCCACTCGAACAAGCTTGAGTTCTATCTCTGGGGAAGGCATTGAGCTTCTTTGCCTTGTTCTACAGGGGTGGCCTCTCTTGACATCGAGCAGGTTCATTAGGAGTAGGGTTATGCACCACGTTGTGCCTTTTTGTCTTAATGCCAATAGCATGGACTGCTTTAAGTATCAGCCACTTATTAGCCTGCCTGGTTGGATGGGTTGGGTAAGTAGAAGTGGAGGGATACCTCGTGAAGAAATCTTCGACCTCCATCACAACGTCATTTAATCGGTCGAAAGACTTGATTTCGATTCCGATTATCTTTTCTAGGATTTCTTTCTTTAGATTCTATTTGCATATTTGAACTGCATCTTCTTGATGTGGAGAGTGCAGACACTTCATGTTGAGATCCCTCCACCTCTTGATATATCCCACAATTGGTTCATCATTTCTTTGCTGAATTGCATATAGTTTAGCCAGGGTCACCTCTGCCTTAACAACGTGGAACCTTTCATTAAACTTCCATTGCATGCCTATCCAGTCATTGACGGACCCAGCTAGTAGGCTAGAATACCATTCAAAGGTAGGACTTGTTAGTGAGGACCCGAAGTACTTCAGTAGGTATGACTCGTTCACTGCCAAGTCACCTATGACTGTCATGTAATATGCGATGTGTTCTTTTGGGGAGCCTTGCCTGTTGAATTTGTCAAACTTTGGTGGTTTGTTGACGCCGAGCAGCAGTCTGTTGGCCGCATGATAGGTTGGATATGGCACTTCATATATGTTGAAGGGGGTATAATCATCACCACCCCTCTTTTCCAGTCTTGCCTCGATCATTTCCTCCACCATCACCTTACTCTTCATACCTGGCTTTGTTGGTTGAGGGTAGAGGTGAGCAGGCCGAACTAGTGGTATGGCCAAAGTTGTAGTATAGGGTGGCAAGGGCGTTGACAGAGGAGCTTAGTGCTGCATTTAGGAAGGCATTGGCCGTGCTGGTAGGGATTGTCGGGAATGTTGCTGGGGAGTAGCCTGACCACGACCTGCAAGTTGTGGAAAATCTTGTAAGATAGCATCAATGGGGTCAGAAACTCCCTACGATGGCTCATCTTGTGCCCCTAGCTGCTCAAGTGCCAGAGCATGTTCAACTATTTCATTTATTTTTTCCTTCAGCAGTTCTAGCTCTTGTTGGTATCTTTGTAGCATCATCAGGATGGCATGGTCCATGGTTGTTTTGTTGATAAATTGGTTGCAACCCTTTTCCTATCATGTTTTTCATAGATTTCCTTTAAATTTTTTTTAATTATTTCAATAGTTTATCGGGGTGCTACACAATCGCTTCATGCGCCATCCCCTTGAACAGCTTCACCCGACCCAGGGGAAGCTTTCAACCTTAACACAACAATCTGGTCGACAGCACCACGGGAAGCAATGAGTTCCAAACTCTCCCGAGTCTCAGCAAGGTCAAGCTCTCGACTTACATCCATCACACCACTTATTCAGACCCGACCATCAAGTCCATCGGACGACTGGCGCACTAAACCATACACATCACAGGGAGCCAAGACAACTCAATTAGCTCCTTCGACTTCTCACGACTGCCTTATGGAATCTCATCCGCAATCACGAATCCTCGGTCCATCAAGGTCAGTCAAAATGCCAACTCAATTCCTAACAACATAGACTGGCACCTCGCACCTAACGGAAGCCACTTAGACCCGAGGACAACGCCTCAGACCACATCAAAACCTTAAGCACACTGGACGGTGGTCACAGTCCATGTCCAGATCTAATGACCTTATCTAAGCCTCCAACGGGTCCCCAATTGACACCTCTACTGGACACCCTGCAGGTAATTCCACATAACTGTTGGGTGCTAGGGGTCCAATCAGCCACCCCGATATACACAATACTCCTACTGGGACCAGAGCCACTTTTTCAATTACATTCAACACTGAACCTCAAATTGACCTAGAGAATACCATCTAAATCGAAGGTGATCAAACAACTCCTCACTCCGGAGCCACACAACACATATTCGCTTTCTCGACAACAAAACCACTGGCCTATACCTTCCACACGGCATCAGTCACACCATGGCTCCTTCGTGGACCACACACGCCAATTTAAGGGGAGCAACTAGGGCAACTAGAGTCTCCACTCAATAGCCTTTGACTCGAAAGCCTCGAATTCTCAACCCCACCAATGTCGCTTAACACTTGCCTAAATAATGGCATGCCAAACAATGCTAATCTTGTGGCGAATGCCACTACATACGAAAGGCCAACCTTCCCCCCTTAAGGTTACCCGACCGACCTTCATAACTCTACTCACCACCAGGGTATCCTCAGATCGTACTTGGTATCGATCTTGGGCCCGTCGGCCATGGGATTGCCACGCTTCTACTACGCAACTCTACACACGATACCTCATTAAGGGAAGATTCCAGTGCCTACCACGAAACATTCTTTAACCCCACTGACCAAATCTAGAAAGTAGTGTGGGAGACTCTAACACCTTAAATCTGGAGCACAGACTTCCATGTTCAGCCTAGCAATTAACATGCCGAACCAAAGATCTAAGCCCAACTTATATCGGAGAAAGTAAGGCACCAGCCACATGGCACAACACATGTAACTCGGCTGGTAACTAGACTCTTTTTATTACAGTACCAATGCGCCATGCGAAAAAGGAAATGAGAATGTGGCTCCACTGTCGCTACATAGGATACCGCCTCGAACTCCTAACACCCGCATAGGAACCCACAAACATAAATTAAACAAGACGAGGAAATAACAGAACCCACAGAGGTGCACCAAAAACACAATTCAACATCTCAAAATTATACCTGCCACGAGGTAGGACACCTCCTTGCTCGCCCGACTGCACATCTTGCAACATCGAAAGTCCAACCTCGCCATCTTAAATGTTGTTGCAGTTGCTAGGATAGCCCTTCCAGGCCACTATGTGCCAAAAGTCCCGCCTGATTGAACCTACGGCACCTCCCAGTATTAGAAATGACCTCCAGAGTCTGGGGCAGACCCTAGACACATGCTCCTCAGAACATGAAACCCAATAGGAAATCACAAGGAATAGCGAAGATAGACAAAAGGCCAAACGAAAATTGAAGTTGTGCCTTCTATGCATAAACCCCTCGGCCATGGTCAAAATACAGTTGTAGATGCCTAATTTTGAACATCCCTCGGACCTTATCTAGCCATCATAGAAGTGACACATTTTCTTGGTTGATTGGGTGTGTCAAGTCTCATCCTTGTTTAGGTAGGCTCCACCCTGCCCCTTTGTGGATCCAACTTGGCGCAGCGGCTGAACGAGCGCTCTGGGAAACTGCCAGAAACGCCCTTGTCGCAGAGATGGAGCGCCGCCGTGCCGAGGCTCAAGCAGCCATAGACGCGGCCGAACAGGAATTCATTGCCCGACAGGAGCAGGATCCTGGATGAAATAAAAGCAAGCTTTCAGTAATGGCAATTTTACAGGAAATACAGGTGCCTCTTCTCGCCGTCAATGACACCAGTCTTACTGTGGTGGAAATAAGTTTCCTGCAATAGTATGTACTAGTAACCAAGCCTGGTATATTTAAGTACTACTTTTATAAATTAGACTCAGAGAATTGGGTATCTGTGTTCGGAGTTCCAGCAAAAATTAATGCCGAAAATGGATGGATAGGATTCTAGTAGACTGTAACTATGCTGCTGTTGGATAACTGCTACAAGTAACTTCTTTAGGACTGCCTTCAGCATTTCCATTTCTTCAGGAGTCCGATGTTGGATAGTAGCTGATTAGCCATGTTCCTATATGCTTCTTGTGTTAAATGAATCCCATCCCAGCTAATGAATTTCGTTGGATCAGAACATACAGGAACTCCTGGATTGCCACACATACGGTTCAAGTTGAAATTGTAATCGCTGCCAACTCCGCAACAAGCTTTCAGAAGGGAGCTTTTGTCGAAACCTACTCATAGATTAAAAAAAGTTGAAATCAGTTAGATGTTTTGTATCAATAAAATTATGATGGTGTCAAGGCTGTGTAATTCTCATGATTCGACTATACTTACCATAATTATGGGCTCCATCAAGCATGTACAGGAATGTATTATAGTAATCGGCATAAATTAGAGTGACATCAGGGTGATCCTTCTTCAGATCATCGAGGGCTTTTCCTAGATGCTGATTGTGGGATTGGGCAAAATTGTTCAGGTCCTTTAAACAACCTCTCTCATCATAATCGTCCGAATCCTGATTTTTGAATGCGGTTAGGTAGCTGGGGAGGCACCCGATGGGGAAATTACCGGGCACGATTAGCTGAACAGCACCAACATCTATCACCTCCTGGGTAACATTTATCCATGTCAGTAACTACCATCAAATTTTGTCCACCATGAACAGAGAGTCTAAAAGCTATCCAGTAAATGCTGTGAGAGAAATTTGATACCTTTGCAGCATCCACAATTTTACCAACCACTTGTGGCACATAGGTCTTCACCTCCTCTATAGGCCTACCTTGCATTAAGGGATAATTATAATCATTCCCTCCTATCTCTCCCACAAAGAAGAGTGCCTTCTCCAGTTTCTTTGGACAATCTACGCTAACCAAGAAACAAAGACAAAGGAAAGGTCAAACCCATGAGAAGAAAAATCTTAATGAAAGCGGACGTGAGAAAAAGACGCAACCTTGTTTTGAGGGACACACAGAGGAGTTGAGGTGATCGTTGAACCATTGGAGCTGAACATCGAGTGAGCTACCAGTGGACGGCGGGACGCCTTTCGTGAGGAAGAATGACTGGCCAAGTGCAGTAGCTCCAGCGACGGCAAAGTTGACCCCCTGATCGAAGTTGGCAGACTTGTCCAAATATGGTGGCAGATAAGGGAGGCCGAGTGCAGTGGCTGCAACATGGGTGACATTAGAGACCTGAAACCTTTATAGATTCGTGGAGAACGCACACTGCAGACGAAAAGTTTCTAATGGCGCGTATAGACATTGACGTTCTTGAGCATGGAAACAATAGAACGCATATGGCTACAGCATTCTTTTGTTAACCCGTCCCGCAGATCGCGAGAAGACACCCATCCACATCTATATGAAAATAAGATTTTGGGCATCTTACACAACAGACAAATAAGAGTGATACTCCTAATTTGAATAATAATTTGGCAGGGTGACTTGTCTAGGTGCAAAACTCGACGGTTTTGACGAGCGGACTGCGGGAAAAATGAAAGTGTCGTTATTTTGCTATTATTCTCATTCCGAGCTAGGCGTGCAAAATTTAACTTGACCCAGTAATTTGATCCGATATGGTTTTTAAAAGAGTGGGTTAAGATCATAAATTTTGAGACTAGATCTATTTTTGGTCGAGTTATTTTTGACTCCGACTCAGCTTCACTAGGAGAGGGAAAGCATAGCACGTAGGATGGGATATTAAGTTACATGCGTGATAACCAATCTGCAAGTGAATCTTCGAGCTTAGCAAGCTTATATAATGGTAGAATTAATGAGTACTGACTTGAAAATAGTCGGACCTTATAATTAAAGCTTTTTTTAAACTTTTTTTGGGACTTTCCTACTCCATTTACATAGATTGATGCAGAATTCATATATATATCAACTAGAACCAAGGAGATGATTGAGAAGTCAGATTGTCATGCGGATTCTCTCCATAGGTGACACGAAATAAGGTCAAAATTCACAAGCATTCCTCGTGGTACACTGCTTCCCATCTCATTTAAACTGTTGGGGGACTGCTTCTGAAGGTTTGAAGATGGGAGGTCAATCTGTGCACAATTCAAGTGTCCTCTGCGAAGGGACTTTTCTTACTAGCTCTTTCACGTTCTCTGGCAACCAACGGATTCCAAGTTAACTTTTCTCTCTCTCTCTCTCTCTTGACAACTGGCTCAGCAGTTTGGAAACCCTGGGAGACGGGTGGGGAATTAGAAACCCAGCGCCCACAAGTGATGCGGGCAGGCTCCGGCAAACTGGGGGAGCCGGATCGAACCCATGACCTTTCCGATTGAGGAGAGGCGGTGTCCACCGAGCTACATACTCAGGACGGATTCCAAGTTACTTGATGACACTCTTCATGCAGTGCTGTGATAAACCATGAAATGAACTTGGTCCAACCACACCCTATCATCCGACACATCCTGGTGTTGGGTTGAAGAAATTTGGAAGAACATATAAGAAAGGGAAACTCAATGATTTTCTAAAGAGTGCTATCTCAAGTGTTGTATTTTGTATGGGGACTTTAGTCCCAGATTGGAAAAGACAAAAAGGTGAGAGGACCTTATAACTCTAAGGGTCCCCTAAATTGTGTCTTATAGGTGATAGTGAAATTATGCTAGATCCTATCACATGCACGCAACGACGTAGACCTATCCGGCTTGCAATGGCACTTTTTTAAATTTTATTTTTTTTTTATTTTTACCCTTTCTTGGAGAGAAAGAGGTATGTCTTTGACTGGGTCTCCGAATCGATGGTTTGGAGGCGGCCCGTCGCGGGCGTGGGCGCATAAAGGGGTGATTAAGATTCTCCTAATCACTATTAACCCTAACTCTCCCTCGCGTACTTTCTCTGTCTCTCTCGTCTCCCTGTTGCGATCGCGGCTCGTCGTCGTCGTCGTCCTCGCCGCACGCCGTCGCCGTACTTTCGCCGCTCGCTGTGTGCATCCGTGGACGTCGTCCCATTCTTTTGCTCTCCAGCGGCCCTCTCTCTGCAGTCTTCGGTGCTTGCTCTTCAACCTTTGCACTTTTGCTACGAAGAGGTCTAGGTTTCTTACTTAGCATGTTTACGAGGTTCTCGAGAGTGCGCTTGATAATCTCGTGGTGGTAGTCGTATCTTGAGGGAAGGCCACCATACCCGTCGCACCATTCTAGTGGGGGCCATATCTTCTCTAAGGGGAGTCTCGTTGAGACGCTTCTACTTCATTTTGTGTGTCTTAGACTAACTGTTCTATCATCATGTTAAATTCTGTAATCATGCTTATTTATTTCGCTTCTTAGTCGTTCTTGATTGAATCAATCTCGTATGTACTTTTGCTATGATTTGTCATGTACATGTTGATGTCCGGTTGTTGCCATGATGTTGTCCTATTGCAATGCTCATTTCTAATAGTCTTAGAGAAGATATATTTCATGGCATTGCAATCTTCAATGAGTTTTGGGACCTGAGTGGACATGTCTGGGATGTTCGCGAAGTTTTCCAGACAACACTTTAAGCGTTGGCAGCAACGCATGAAGATGTGGTTCACTATGGTTGGCCTAATCTTGTTGATAGAATCGGACCCCCCTAAGTTGGATGAGAATGACTCTGAGAGTGCTAAAAGTTGGATGAGAATGACTCTGAGAGTGCTAAGAGGGTTGAAGAGTGGAACACAAAAGACAGGTTAGGACATGTGTGCATTCTAACTACGCTGTCTGATGTCTTGTTTGATATCTATAGTACTTCCACTTTTGTCGTTTCCCAAAGGAAGACGGTCCACAGTGGGCCATTTAGAATAGAAAGGTCCTTGGGCCACAAGAAAAAGGAAAATGGTCTCCATTGGGCCGCTCCACCACAAAGACAGTCCTCAGAAACCCGTTTAGGTTATAAAGATGATCCAGTGCTAACCATAACTAATTTGGGCCCAGCAAGACTAAAGCAGTATACTTAATGGGCTCCCAGCCCGCCCGAGACTTGGTGGAACTGAACCAGGGTCCAACCCACACCTCTAAGGTCGAGTTAGAGGCTATAGGTCCACTCAAACATGGCTAGGTCGATGGAATTCAAGGAAAAATTAACTAGCAGAACTCGGCACATAGCCAGCTAGATACGGTCACAACAGGGCCGCTGCAAGATCTAGGCGGTCACGTCTGGGCCGCAACCACATGGTAGCGGTCCCAAAAGGGCCGCAATCATCAAGACAGTCCCGATTCCGGGCCATAAAATCATTCGATCCGAACGAGTCATTAGGTGCAGGATTTGGGGGTACAACCCACCCGACGTCCTAGTGGAAATCCCAGACTCGCGGGGGCTTACAGAGGTCTCATAATAGAGATCCTAGTCCAATGGAAGGAATATTCGGCGGAGAGTCCCAACTATTACAAGATTAAGGGCTAATAAAACATCAAAAAACGGTGTATAACGGTCAGCTAGCACCACCGGAGTGGCGTGACTGTTAGATCAAACCTAGTAATTTTCCACATTGTAACATTATGATCAATGTAACAATAATTTACAATTTATGCTTTATTAATTGTTGTAGAAAAAATGAAATATGATTGTAAATGGACAAGGTAAAATTCAGTCATGAACATAGTTAAATTAGACCTATTTCATATATTCCAATTTTTCTTTATGTGGGTTTCTATCCTACACGTGTAATTTAGCAAGAGAAAACAAAAACTATTAAGAACATCAAATAAGCATAATATGAGCGACCATGGCGGTCTGACTAGGGCCACTACCAGAGGGTAACGGTCCATCAGGAGGCCGCTTCACGATAAATCCTCACAAATTTAAAAGAAATAGAGACGGTCTATCGAATGACTGCTCTGAATAGAGGCGGTCTGTCGAGTGACCGCTCTGAATAGAGGCGGTCTCGGCCAGGACGTAACGAGCCACGATAGTCCAATGGAAAACACGGTCTATCGCGAGACCGCTAAGTCCCAGTGTGGTTCCTATTGTGACCGCAACCAGGACGAAGCGTCTGGTCTCCGATGAACTCTAATAGACCCCAATTCTAGGAACTAATTTGGGTGATGTAATGCATAAAAATTACATAAAATGGTATGAACGAAAAGCAGACATAATAATACACAGTATATCATGTTTAATTAGAGTTTGGGCCTGCCTATACCAAGCATTGAATCGATCAAAAGAATAGGACAGAGTCGGAACCCTAACTGTGACATGCTGCTACTAAACCAGAAAATACGCATGATATACTAAATAAAAATTAGGGATTTTAATACTAACAGGAAGAGGACTCGAAGATGCTTCTCATGGTATATTTTACTTCGAGTTTAGACTTAGATTACCTACCTAAATCGAAGGAAGAAGAGGACAAAGGTTGCCGGGTTTGCGAGATGAACACCCTCCAGAACTCACTGAAATCCATCCTTGATCGCGCTCCTCGCCTGCCGCCACAGCAAATAGGGTTTCTAGGTTGGGTCTAGGGGTGTCGATAAGGCTGGGAAGACTCCCACGAACTTGACGTGTGCAGATTTCACATTTGACCAAGTCGTGCCGTCATCTCTCCCAAAATTGGACCTCTAGGTTTAGGGTTTTCACACACAATGAGAGGAGAAATGGGCTACCCATCAGGGCCGATCGAATGGACCTGGTTTGGGCTCAAATGGTTACAATTTGGGCTCGAATTTGACGATCTAAGGTCTAGTTAAACAAACTCCATTTTTAGCCCTAATTCTCTTAATTTGGCTTGGCTAGAATTTTGTTTAGGGTTCGACCAAGAAGACAAATTGTCTAAACTTTTAGTCCTCTACAAGATTATAATTTTCTAAATTTTTATAAATTAGTTAAAACTTCACCTCATTTTCTTACCCTTTTGCGTTCGAGAGGGGTTTAAAACAACACCAACCAGGTGTGTGTTTGTTCATACTTTTACCATTTTTTCATCACAAGGGATTGATTACTACGCTATTTTTGTTCTGATCCATTTGGTGTTCATTTCATTTTTTGCAAGGGTAACCCAAGAGAAGGCCCTCTTCTTCGGCCAGCCGAAGGAAGAGGAAGAAGGAATCCACACCATTTCCCGCGTCTGAGGCAAAAGTGATCACTTTTCCTTCATTTTGGGGCCTCCAGCCCCTGGCGATCACACAACCCAACACACATGCCCTCACCCGTGCCCTTTCATTTCTTTCCTTTTCTATTAAACCCGCGGCGAGTTACGTCCCGCAGTGGTTCTCCCTCCTCCCTTTATTTTCATTCCGCATAATTTTCATTTCTGTTAAACCCGTAGTGAGTAACGTCCCGCAGTGGTTCCCTCTTCCCTTTACTTTCATTCTGCACAATTTTCATTTCTATCTAAACCCACAGAGAGTCATTTCCCACAGCGGTTCCCTTTCTACCACTTTAATTTCAGTTATTTCCCCTTCCCACCACTTTAATTTCAACACTTTAATTTCAGTTATTCCCCCTTTCCACCATTTTAATTTCAGTTATCTCCCCTTCCCACCAGTTAAATTTCAACACTTTAATTTTAGTTATTCCCCCTTCCCACCACTTCAATTTCAGTTATCTCCCCTTCCCACCACTTTAATTTCAGTCGATTCTCTTCCCCCTTTTTAATTTCAAGCACATCCCTTTCATTTCATTTCATTTATGTCTAAACCCGCGGAGAGTAACATCTCGCAATGGTTCTTCATTATGCAATATCAATTCTACTCATTTCCATTCCATGTATTTTCCGTCTAAACCCCATGGGGAACCAACTCTCGCGGCGGTACCATATCTGTCATCTCTCTCCTCTTTTCTGCGTTATGGCAAGACGCGCGCGTGCTCCACGCACTCCTTTCCCATGACATCGTTCATGGGTCCTTCTTGGGGAGGGACACCCTCTCTTCCTTTTCACTAAGCTTTATCTTGTCCTTAGTTTAGGATCGAGTCAGTCAGTAGATTGGTGTCAGAGTCATAGTTTATATTATCCTTTTGGTTTTGTTGTGTCATCACCCGGTAATGCTTGATCACCTCAACACCTTCACCACCATCCACAAATGGCATCATGATGATCAGATGCTGCCTCCGAATTACAAGTTGTCTCGAGGAATTCACAACGATGCAAGGTACCTTTATAATTTTGCATATGAACTTATCTCCATATTTTCATTTTCTATGCATGTTTAACAAAGAGGGTGTTTTAAGCATGATCGTAAGTAGTAATCTCAAGATAGGGTGAATATGAAATTTCACTTCCACAACACTTAGGCTAATGATGGCTCCACGCTAGGAGTCTGGAATCCCCTCCCCGATTATTAAGGGTGACCTTGAGCATGGTTTTCCCACACTACACGGCAAACTATAGCTGATCCCTTTGAAACATACCGTCATTGCTTTGGGCATGCTTGGGTACACACAAAGGTCTATTCTCTTTTGTGCTTGGCCATGTGCAGGGGCAAGAGATGGAAGGGGTAAAATAACCAACCTAGGCACCCCCGACGAGAGGAGGTCTCAAATAAGGACAGTCTTAAGGACCTGAAAATATGAGCTATCATGAGAAATCTGGCCAACAATGGCTATTATACATAAAAGTAAAATCAAAAGAACATTATCAAAGAAAATGCATGGCAAGAGTGACAGTACAGTTTTCTGGCGGGACATCATGAGCCCGATCGTATGAGTGCCTTGAATAAAATCGGTCCAAAAAGTAAAGACACAAAGTCCCGACGTAACAAACGGAATCTCCAAGGGTAGTGACAAGGAAGGAAGTTGAACTCTAAACGTCTCCCAATCTATGATAGGCTTAGACCCCAAATTTTCTTCTCTTTCTGCCTCTAATGCTGGGTTGTGTCCCAAGTATAGCCTTGATAGGGGCATAGTTTATTAAGGGTAGTTGGTCGTAGGTTGCCACCTTATATGCATGCTTTACTCTAGGAAATTCTTAGCTCAGTTAGTCCCCTTCCATGGGATCAATGAGGGCAAAAATTGCCACCAACCTAGTTGAGGTGAAAAACCCGTAAGGGCGTCTTAGGAAAAATTGGATAACCCCTCGGTGTGAAAACCCGTAAGGGCGCACCCAAAAAAGTAAAAGGGGACCAGCTCTGGTGAAAACCTACAAGGGTGGTAGAGTTGGTAAAGGGACTCACAAAAAAGAAAGAAAGAAGAGAGGAGTAGACCCCCTTCCTCTACTTCTCACTGACAAATGTCATCGACTGCGACCTTTCACTGATGGCAAAGCTCGACATTACTCTACGATAGTGGTGGCCAGTATACCATCGAAGGTCAGTCGTCCCCAATTCCAGCTCCAGCTCCAATATTCGGCTACACACCTCAATGGTTAGCCGACCAGTCCCAGTCCTCCAGCCACTACACGTCAGTAGTTGGATGGTCAGTTCTAGTTTCTAGTTCCAGCCTTAGATCCAGCTCCAAACCTTGTACCAGTCCCAATCCCAGCTCCAATCCCAGTATCCAGCTACAACACCTTAAACGGTCAGCCGGCCAGTTCTAGCTCCATTTGCAACACCAATCCCAGTCCCAGCCTCTGTCTACAACACCTTAAACGGTCAGCCGGCCAGCTCCAGTTGCAACACCAGTTCTAGCTCCAGCTCCAGTCCCAGCTTCTAGCTCCAGTACCCTTAAGGGTCAACCTCCAGCCGCTAGTCTCCAGTCCCCAATCCTCCTCAGACTATTAAACTTGTATGCACTATCCCCTAGTTTCCCCCAATTCTCAGCCAGTCATAGTTGACATACCCTACTTGGGTGAACCCCCAGTACCAAGTCCCCAATTCCCAGTACCCAGCACTTAGCTTCTAGTACCCAGTCCCTAGTTCCTACTACCCAGTACTCAGTTTCCAGTACCTAACTTCCAGCCTTCCCTATCCAATACTCAGTCTCCGACTCCAGTTCCCAAATGCGGATACCCAGTCCCCTGCCACCAACACCGGCATATAATAGAAGAATCAACCACAACTAACAAAACGTGGTTGCCAGCTCATGCACCCAGCATTGTTCCTCAAGACAAAGAGATGGAATGACACAAGAAGTGACAAAAGACACTCAAAATTGTGTCATTCATACTCGATAAAAGGAGCACGAGACATGCCCCTGGGGCAATAAAAGTCTGTACAACCAGGCACATGGCATAATAAAAAGAAGATACAATCCATCACGGCTCGCTCCCCTCCAACTCCAATAGGCGAGACTAAGCAGCCGCAAGCTCTACCTCAAGAGTGGACAAGAGCTGAGCACTGGCCTCAACTGTGCTCCTAGCCTTTCACCACTCATCCCTGGCACGCTCTGTGGCCGACTGCTGCTTCTCTAAGGCCTTCCTCAAGGCCTCAGTCCTGTGCTTAGCCTCCTCGAGCTGAACAGCCCAGCCTTAGAACAGTGACTGGGCCACCTTAGCGCGGCCCCTCTACTTGGCTACAGCTGCCACAAGCCGATCCAGTCGCTCCTGCTCCTCCTGGATGGCGGCCAGCCTCCGAGCCATCTACTTCTATGCCTGACAAAGTAGCAAGTACTCCACCCATATCCCAGCCAGCACGGACATCTAAGGCGCCCATGGGAAGCTGAGGATATGGTAGCCCCGGGCACACTCCATCAGATGCCACCTTAAGCCCTCTAGGGAGAGGAGAGGGTCACTCTGTAGGTATCCTCGTGCGTGTAATGAAGCAAGGAGGCACCCACACTCTTGTCCACCAATGGCTCCGGCGGTGGGGTGGCGGTAGGCCACTCGACCCCCAAACTCAGAGAGGAGTCACCCATCTCCATCAGCACATCAGCAGAGGTTGCACAATACCAGAAGAAACAAATGGAAAGTGAGAAATACATATGAAACTTTCCATAAGAAATAATGTGGAAAAACCTGAGAAAAAAATTTTCAGCTCTTACCTGGAGTAGGCCCTTTTGCTCCTGTAATGTCACTCGCTGGGGTCGGGGAAGGCAACGACTCCTCAACAACTAGGGAGCCTTCCACCATAGCCCTATCCCCTCCAATAGCTAGGGACGGAGCAGGAAGCTCAACATAAAAAATAAAAAAGGAAAATAAATAAAATAGTAAAAAATATAACAAATAACAAAAAATACATTTTGTGTGATTACATTCGTGTGCTACACATTTAATTCCTCATTCGCCTTTGTATGCTTGTGTGTTGCATTGCATTTATTTACTTTTGCCTTAATTGATAAAGGCTTGGCCCCTTGACCTGTTGTCAAGGTTAGTCCTAAAGGAATCATTCACTTATTGAGCAGGGGGCCAAGTCATAACAGAGAGACTAACTTGCTTGTCTAAGTAGTGTGTGCAGGTGGAAAGAAGTAGAGAATAAGAAATTCAACATTCTTTTATTCCGAAAGCCTCCCATAATTGATAGTGAGTACATCATGCCACTCTAAGCCTCACCCTCTCTCTCAACAGTGTTCTCACCACCACCCTTCAGGTGAGGATCCCTAGAAGGTATCATCAGGCCATGAGAGGCAGTACTCTTATCGCCCTGCATTTCCTTCTCAACCTCCACATTTGGCTGTCGTTTTGAGGGGCTGTAAAGAAGTTATTGACACAAAAATCGTGCTTATGCGCCCTTCGATAGCGCTCCTCACCATCTCTCAGCCACTGTTTGACAATGCCGAGGATGGTTCGGAGCTCCAATAATTGGGCCTCCAAGGCCCTCTTCTCCTCTCTTTCTGCCAATCTCTCGGCTCTTTCTATTTCTCTGTTCCTCTCTTTCTCTACTTGCTCTCTTTCTCTATCCTTCCTCTCTAGCTGGAGGGAGATCCTCAACTCCATGATGTCCCGAGGGAGGCCATCATCTAAACAATGCCGCAGTTCCTCCTCTAGCTCCACTATCCTCGCCTCACCTTGTGCGGCATGGGCAAGCGTCTCTTGCATCTCTCTTGTCTACCATTCTTACCATTGTCAGGAATGTGGCATGGCATGAACAACAGAACTTGAGTGGTGAAATTCTCACCTATGTAGAAAGCATCCCCTCCGCCTCTGCGACATACTACATGGTACGAGCAAGTTACTCGTGGAGGAAAGTAACTTCTGAGGAAGGGACCCACAAACTAGAGGAGGCACCCCCTGCCCCCACTACTACTGATGCCCCATCAAGCTGGGCACACTGTAACACACATGAGGTGGCAATTAGTGGCTAAATATTGGGAATCCATGATCATAATTAGGATCATGCATTGTATATACACTCACTAAGGAATTCAATGCTGCACGGGTGTCAGTCAACTGTTGTTCTGTGTCTACCAAGCGAGCTCGCAAGTTTGCTATCATGGCCTCACAGGCATCCTGCACCCATGGCATACCAGTCAGCATCACATATATATATAAAAAATGCATTTACCTCCACAAGCCCCCTAGGCTAGAGTCGCTCTACATATGTCACCCTGTAGAGGCACAGGTACTCCTCACTGTCCTGCACGTGTGACTCCACGAGCATGCCACCCTGCTGCCAGTCTTCATATTGCTTAGGGAAGTGCACCCACCAGTTAACACGAGCTATCCTCCCAAGTGTCTTCCTCCCAATGCAAGATGGTGCAACCACGTCCACTCATTCCTGGGCAAGTCCTAGGGTCCTCATCGCCAATCACAGCTGAAGTGGCTCAATCTCATTCAGGCCATGGACCCAAAGGTCCCATCAAAATCGGGCACAAGTTGTTATAACCCACAGCTATTCGGCATCAACCATGCCTAAATAAGGTCTCCAAACTGCCCACATTAGCATGCATGTATCTCATTAGTCACAAAAAAGGGAAAGATCCTACTATCGCTACAGGAAACTCTTGCAGCTCGCGCCTTAGTGCCATCAGCTGGTAGGATAGAAGGGCGACGCTCAAGATAGGCTGCCACCACCGAGCCAATGGCACTGCTGCCAAATGCCAGTGTCGAGCTCTCCCCATTGGGATATAGTAGTAACTCCACAACTACATCATCGCATATCATTAGCATTCCAAAAAGTAGATTAGTTGCATGAAATATATAAAAAAAAGAAGAAGAAAAATTTTACCTAGAGGAACGGTGTAAAGCCACTCACAGTCACCTCTCGATCTGTCCCTTGAAACAGACTGGCAAACAAATGCACCAGCAAGGTAGCCCTCCAGGCATACTGCCCTACTCTCTCGAGGTCTACTAGGAGCTCCAGGAAATGACAATGGATGTTGTCTCCATTTGAACCCAGTAGTGGCCTCCCTAGTAGGAGGAAGAGGAATCTCCTCAAGTCTCTGTTAGACCTCTCCTAGTTGCTCGCATCCACACAATACACAGCACGAGACTCCCTTTCTGTGCTCTCCATGAATTCCTCCAAGGATTCATCACCATGCAGACGAGCGTCAATAAGCCCCAATGCCTCCATGAGGGATGTCCTGGCTACTGACCTGTTCCTTCGGTCCTCTAATGCCAATCCTAGTATCCTTTGAGAGCCCTCTCGATAATCGGGGTAGGTAACCCCGGTTACCACCTCGCCATTCACTCTGAGGCCAGTAATGTGGACCACATCTTCCAAGCTAGGCACCATATGCCCCCAGGGCATAAGGAAAGCCCGACTCATTGGGTTCCACCTCTTGCACAATGCTTGGATGAGAGTGAGGTCGAGCTTAATCGGTTCAATCCATAGGAAGGCCCCAAACCCCATCGTGTCTATCTGGGCTTTCTAAAAGTCCAGAAGACCCTGATATATGGCCACCACCAACTCCCATGAAAATTGGGAACTCATCAAACGTTGTGCATATGTGCAAACAATTGATAAGTGGGGTGCATTGTTGAAGAAAGAAGAGAGGTCGAAAGAAAAAATGAGGGGGAGTTCACTTACAAGCTGTGACTAGGTTTTCTCACTAAGGTGCCCTTCCATATCAGAGAGCCTCTTGGAACCATTGTTGGACCCACTTCTCTTTGAGGAGTGGGAAGATTCACCCTCCATCCTGAAACTAGACTCGCCCTCCATCTTGAAACTCAAGAAACTCTCGCTCCTTCCCCATCTTAGAAGCTTTCACTCTTCAAACTAGCTTCCATTGCTCTAGGTCTTCAAGGGGAGCAAAAGGGGGCTATTTATAGGATGGGGGAGAGGTCTGATCCAAGGCTGTCACTGTTAACTCTAGCAGTGGCGCTCGTGATGGGACACCCTCCTTTCACTCACATGTGTCACTTAGCCACTTGCATGGAGTAAATGATTTGGTGGCGTGACATGTTAACTTCTCCCCTACGTAGTCTAAAGATTTCCTATGCTCGTTGTCATGTTGTAAATAATTTTGAGTAAAAATAATTTTAAATTATTGAACGCGCCTAGTCAACTGGACGCATTCATGTGAACGTGTCCCCTTGACTGGACGCGTTCTTCTCAGTTTCCCCTATAAATAGAGGACCCCCTCCCACAAAATGAATGCAGAGATAGATAAGGGCTTCAAAATCCTTGAGAGGAGGGGGAGATGCCATCCAATTCACTTCTGAGCTCGTGAGTTTTTAAGGGGAGGTTCTATCAAATTTTCGAGCATTCGTAGGCTCGAAAGAGAAGGCCGTCTCTTCCCACCGTGCATCCACGCCGTCCTCACGATATCGAAGCTCTCCTCGAAACTCACCATCGGTTCCCTAATAAACTTTTCTCCCCCTTTGCTCTCCTTTGTATTTATTTTTGTTAGTCGCATGCATCATCTTTCACTTGTATTTGTATTGTATCTCTCTTCTTGAGAGAGCTCCATTTTATTCTTTTCTGCCTAAATCTTCATTTATCATAGTATTTTTCCACCCTTTGCATCCTAAAGGGGTTCAAACAACACCAACTAGGTGTGTATTAGTTCATGATTTCATCATTTTTCATCACAAGGTATTAATACTACACTACTTTTGTTCTGATCCATATTTGGTGTTTGTTTCATTCCTTGCAAGGGTAATAAAAAAGAAAACCCTCTTCATCAGCTGGTCAAGAGAAGAGGAAGAAGGAATCCACACAAATCTTCCACTTCTGAGGTATAGTTGTGATCACTCTCTTTCATTTTGGGGTCTTCAACCTCTTGCAATCACACATCATGCTCCACACATGCACTCATTCATGATTTCCATTTTCTTTCCGCATATTTCCATTAAAACCCACGGAAGGCAACTTCCCGCAGCGGTCTTTTCCACGTGTTTCTTCCTTTCCCATGACGTCGTTCACATACAAGGGTTAGAAATCTGTCTCCTTATCTCCACCGATGATTTTTCGCGCCGAGGATGCCACTTCCATGCAAAAATGAGCCTCGAACTGGCGCCGACATCTCAAATCTATGAATGGGAGCATGTCGTACCACCACCCCACTCCTTGCTCCATCCTCGCCGCTCGCCACCCCATGTGCCTCGCTACCTCACCCACCTCCAACTCCATCAGCCACCTAGAGAAGAGAGGGTGAGAAAGAGAGAAACGAGAGGAGAGAGGGAGAGAGTGTGAGAATGTGGGTGAAAGGGGTGGGGGTTGTATTTATGTCAATTATTTTGGGATTCAAAAATCCAAAAAATATAAAAAATGGGAAGAAATCACCACCACGATCCTCGGAAGATGCACAACGCGCCTATAACATCCCGAAGCCTGGAAAATCAACAGTTCACCCTACACGGGGATCCGAAGGTCTGATAGCTAAAAATCTGATTTAATTACAAAATGCAATCTAGGACCCACGAAAGTGCTCTGAAACCTACGGATTCTGATCTAAAAAATCCTGGGTATTATAATAGCTATGAAGTGTACCCGTCATTTATCCTATCTCATGCATGCATATTGCACGTTTTCATATCTCTGTTCTTCTGCATTTTTACTTCAATCATATGCACAAACACACACATATATCTTTTGTTCCCTTCTACAGGGGTTAAAAAACCCTCCTCGGTGCGGTCTTCCCCCTATTTTCATGTTTGCTTTCTATATGGGGTTGATGCTATACACTTCTTGTTTCTAATCGGTTTTCTTTCTCTTGTTGCTTTGTTTCACGGGATAAGCAGGTGTAGACGTGATGACCTTGCTTTTCGGTCGACTGGAAGGCAAGGAGGAGCTGAACCACAAGTTCTCGCATCTCCATGTTGAACGCGGTGGCAGGGCAGTTGCCTTCATCTATGCGCAGTCCGGCGATCAACTGCATTCTGAGCCAGTAGCCTGTAGGCTATTTCTGTCTATTCCTTCATCTTTCCAAGGTACGTAGCATAGTTATCAGGCTTCTATCTTGCATGCTGTTATCTTTGGTGGCGATCACGGTACACACGTCTATCTCTTCATCGCCCCTCCCCCTCTCTCATATTATACGAGTGCATTTACTTATCATTCCTATTCGTGGGCGGATTTATTGCCTATAGTTGCCTCCCTAGGGAGGTGTTCCCAAGATCGTAGAAGTATCCCCGCATAGTCTGGGTGATGTCATCTTGCCCATTAGCAGGGCAAATCTTAGGTGGCAGCACCCTCTGGCGTATCGGGGGCCTATAGGCGAGCCACCCCCCTTTAGCCGTCCCATTGTGATTCTTATAATATAAAGAAATATTTGCCTGCTATACACAGACCTGAAAAATTGATTTACGAGATGCCTGTGGACACACTTTTGGGACATATTCTTTTTGTGAGTTTAGTCATCTTTTCATTCGTTTGTTCAGTTTATTATTGCAAGGGCGTGCCAGTCACCTAGGTGACGATTTATGCGGACTTGAAGAAGTCCGTGGTACGCTCGATCTGACTAATCAGATGATTGTGTAATTTGTGTCGGGACTGAGAACTCACCGTACCATAAAGACTATGATGTTAATTACATCCCCTCGGAGAGGGAAAAACCCTTGATTGATTGCTAGGAAAAGGGGCACGATGGCCCTAAGTTCATAATAATGAAAGCGAGAGTAGAATCTTAGGTTGCGTCTAAACAAACCCTGCATTGGGGCGTAAACGTTCACAGATATGCATATCAGTCACTCATGGAAAGTTCTTTATTCAGACAGAAGTCCATATTAGTAGCGTAAGAGACGGTGACAAAACCGTACGAATGTCTGCCGTGAGAATGACAAGTTTAATGCAATTACGGGATTAGATCTTGATGTATGTCGGTCACTAACGGACCATTCATTGTTTTGGACGAGAGTCCACATTTGAAGTATCGAAGACGATGATAAAACCATGCAAATGTCTGCCGTAGACATGTCAAGTTTAATGTAGGTGTGGGATTGCATCCCGGGAGAAGCTAGTCAAGCTGGGGGTCTATTGTCCTAAAATGGTTGCGGACTATGACCATATCGGGATCCCTGAGGTCCACGTCCGATACCATGGGGCATCGTTACTTTTCTCTTCATACGCGGTCCGAAGGAAAGAATTGTTAAGTGTGGAGCCCACACTCTCCATCGTGCACCCTCACACACGGATCGACCTGAGCGGTCAAGTTGCGAGGATCTTTCTATTTTTTATTGGCTGTTTATTCCCTTTTTTTGTGTTAAGGAGGCACGCCGGGTGTGGCTGCGTCAGAATAGGGAGGTGAAAAGAGCGCGCCGTATTAAAGGCATGTGCGCCAAGGGTTGATGGCAAAAGAGGGCACCGTTTTAAGGTGTTACAAGGGGAGCATCCCCTAACATTGAGCAAGCCGTATTAGAGCACCCAATGAGGGCGCGCCATATTAAAGCATCAAAGGGATGGCGCCGGATTAGGAGCTACAGTGAGCGCACCGAAATAAGATGGGCAAAGGGGAGGCACGCCGTAATTGGCCGTGCCAGAAAAGGATGTGCAAGGGAGAGCGCACCGGGTTTGGGGTGAACAAGGTTGTGATACCCCAAAATTTTTATTTAAATTTTACTAGTGAATGACTGTTTCCTGTGACCCAATATAGTGGGTTTACTTATGGTACTATATCTCCATCCGTAGATATAGTCTCACATTTCTCGATGTTTCACGCTTACCCCACCATTTTTCGGTGATGAATGAGCCCTCCACGGGATATTCCTTCCTTCGAACTGGTGATTTTATCAGAGAGACCTCTGTAAATGTACGTGAAGTCTTGGATTCTCTCAAGACCGTCGAGCAGGTTGTACCATTAAAACCCATGAACACTTTTTGAATTACCATGTCACTCTAAAGAAACATGGTAGAATGGCCCTCATGGTATGCTATCTAGCTTCCGTGAGAATATATCTTAAGCATATGGAATGGGCAACCATACCATTACTATCACTTAACGATTTAGTGCCTTCACGTAGACACAAATTCTTTTTACCTTATCATGTCTACAGACAAGCAACCAAAAACATATGGGCACTTATTCTAGAAATCATGGCACCCACTAGGGAGCCAATTCCACCAAGTTTTCCAATACGTATCGTGATTGAGCAGTTTTAATCGTAGTACATCCCTACGTGAAAGTTCTATCCTTGAGTTCTAATTCCACAAGATCTACCTTGAGTTCTTACGAAGTTCATTCCTTTGGAACTCTACATTGGCTATAACTATAGTGGATGTCAAAAATATACATGACTCAATACTTGCATATATAGGGCCCGATCTAGTCCTAGGAGGAGCACCTGAAAGTACTTGTGCCCATGGGAGCTATTATTGATCACGGTGTGACATTGCACTGAAGTACATGACTTACTTGATTGATATTCCACAAATCATACTTGACTTGACTTGACATGACATGACTTGCGTGACCCGGAACGGATATTTACTTGCTTGATAATGTGATAGCCAATTCACATGACATGACTTGATAAATTTACATGCTTGACCATCTTGATGCACTTACATGAAATCTTGAAGACTTGCTAGTTCATTCTATTATCTCTTACAATACTCTCTCTATTGTCGTTTCATGTGAACATGCATAGCTAACAATGCATCCATGCAATATGTAATTTACTTGAAGCATGCTAGCACTTGAGATATAATTCCTCCTGAGCGTTCGCTCACCTAGTATTTTCTCCTATTTTTCAGGTAATTTCGATGACGAAGATCATTCGGATGGGAATGGACATGAGTGAAGAGCTTAGAGCCATTCCAACCATCAATGTCGTTATCTAGTCCTATCTTTTCTATTTTCTTAAGTCATCCTTTGTAATTTTTTTTATTAAGTCCTAGTTCTTTCTTTAAGAGTTTGTAATAAAAGTACTTTGAAGTTTATGATGAATAAAGGACTTGGTTATCTCTACTTGTGCATGCTCTATCTTTGTGTCGAATACACTTATGCTCTGATTGACATAATTGATATATAAACTCGTCACGTCTATGGGTTCCTTCCGCACTCGGGGCGTGATAGTCTGGGGACAACCAGAGGTAGAATGTCGACACAAGGAGTCAACACCTTTTTAACAAGGTTCTATCTGGCGTCTACAATACTCATGGCATCAATGTAGTGAGCCAGTCCTATAGGCCAAGCTACTATAGCACTCCGAGCACTGTAGCAAATCGAGCTACTATAGCACTCTGAGCACTATAGCAAACTGAGCTATTGTAGCAAGTTTGAGCTAAAGTTGGAGAAAATTGAGCTACTGTAGCAGTCTGAGCTAAAGTTGGAGAAGGCCAAGCCACTGTAGCAAACAGAGCTACTATAGCAGTCTGAGTATTGTAGTACTCCTAGCACTGTAGCAACCCGAGCACTATAGCAGCCTGAGCACTATAGCAGTCTGAGTTAAAGTTGGAGAAGGCCGAGCTACTGTAGCAGTCTGAGCCTCTGAAGAAGTCCGAACACTGTAGTAGTCTGAGCTTCTGAAGAAGTCCGCGCACTGTAGTAGGCCGAGCTACTGTAGCAGTCTGAGCTTCTGAAGAAGTCCGCGCACTACAGCAGGCTGAGCTACTGTAGCAGTCTGAGCTTCTGAAGAAGCCTGAGCACTGTAGTAACCCGAGCTTCTGAAGAAGTCTGAGCACTGTAGCAGTCCGAGCTACTACGAAAGGATGTGCCGTTCGTTTGGACTGATGAGTGTGAGCAGAGCTTTATAGAGCTAAAGAGGTTGCTCACCTCGGCACTGGTGTTGGTGTTGCCTTCTAGATCAGGAGGCTTTGTGTTATGTACAGATGCTTCCAGGGTTGGTCTGGATGCTGTGTTGATACAACACGGTAGAGTTGTGGCGTATGCTTCGCAGCAGTTGAAGCCACATGAGGAGAACTACCCTACCCATGACCTTGAGTTGGCTACTGTGATCTTTGAATTGAAGATTTAGAGGCATTACCTATACGGTGAGAAGTTTGAGGTGTTCACCGACCATCAGAGTTTGAGGTATGTGTTCACTCAGAAGGACCTTAACCTCAAGCAGAGGCGATGGATGGAGTATATAAAAAATTATGACTTCACCCTATCTTATCAACCAGGTAGGATGAATGTTGTTGCCGATGCCTTGAGCAGGAAGGTCGTGGTCAGTGCCATGATGTTCAGGAAGTGGAGGCTCTGGGAACAAGTGCCAGATGTGACATTTAGGCTTAAGGTTCCCCGAGAGCCATGGTCAGCTGTGCTAGCAAGCTTGACTATCACTCCAGCCATCCGTCGTCAAGTGACAGAGGCTTAGCATGTAGACCATGAGTTGCCCTAGATTTTGGCTATGGCCGATGTGGAGCTCGGCGAGGACGGTGCTGTGAGATTCTGAGGCAGGCTATACGTCCCGGTCGAGGAGCAGGTGAGACGTGCGGTGTTACTAGAGGCTCATGGGAGTAGGTACACTATACATCTGGGTGCGATGAAGATGTATCAAAACTTGAGGAGATAGTTCTAGTGGCCTGGTATGAAGAGAGATATTGCTGAGTTTGTGGCCAGGTGCCTGACTTGTCAGTAGGTAAAGGTGGAGCACCAGCGACCTGGAGGTACACTTCAGCCCTTGGAGGTTCCTGCATGGAAATGGGACCACGTGACCACAGATTTTATGGTGATATTGTCGAAGACTCCGTGTGGGCATGACAACATTTGGTTGCTTGTGGATAGACTGACAAAGACGGCTCGGTTGTTACCTATCAGAGTCAGCTGGAGTGTGCCCAAGCTGGCACGTCTTTATGTGGAGTGGATCGTACCTTTGCATGGAATCCCCATTTCCATCATGTCGGATCGAGATCCGCATTTCACTTCCAGATTCTGGAGGAGTTTCTAGAGAGCTCTAGGTACTGAGTTAGCCTTTAGCTCGGCCTATCATCCTCAGTCGGACGGTCAGTCAGAGAGGACCATCCAGATGCTAGAAGACATGTTGAGGTCTTGTTACCTGGAGTGGCAGGGGAGTTGGATTCACCATCTACCATTGGTGGAGTTTGTCTACAACAACAGCTATCATTTGAGCATTGGGATGGCTCCCTATGAGGCGTTGTACAGGCGACCGTGTCAGACTCCACTTGATTGGTTTAAGATTGGTGCGCGTGTTATGACAGGACCAGACCTGGTGCAACAGTGCGTGAATGTGGTGCATTTGGTCCGTCAGAACATGTTGGCAGCTCAGAGTCGGCAGAAGAGCTATGCTGATCGGAGAAGGCAGCCCCTCAGTTTTGTTGTTGGCAACCGAGTATTTTTTAGGGTCTCTCCTATGAAGGGGGTGATGCGCTTTGGCTGGCGTGGGAAGTTGTGTCCTCACTATGTTGGCCCTTTTCCCATCATAGAGCGCATTGGCGAGGTTGCGTATCGGGTGCAGTTGCCCCGGGAGTTAGCAACAGTGCATGATGTTTTTCATGTCTCGATGTTGAGGAAGTATATACCCGATGACTCTCATGTTTTGGAGGATTCTGTTTCGCTCGAGGTGACTCCCGATCTGTCTCTTCCGGAGTTTCCCATCCGTGTTGAGGATCGGCGAGAAGAGCACCTGCGGAACAAGGTTATTCCCCTTGTTAAGGTGGTGTGGCAGTGGCACTCTGGCGGTGAGACATCCTGAGAGCGTGAGGATGAGATGCGTCAATAGTTCCCTTACCTATTTGAGTGAGTTTTCCCCCCTCTTCTTTTTCCCCTGTGCTTTATTTTAAATTTCGAGGACGAAATTTGTTTAAGGGGGGGCGATTACCCTTGAAAGAAAACAAATAAAGATAAAAGAATTAGATTAGCCAAAGATGTGTAGTATCAAAGTTCTATGGAAATATTCTTATGCAAATAGGGCATGAACACACCTTCTATTTGGTTTTAAAACCCCTAAGTGGAGTAAAGGGATGGGAAATATGTATGCAAAGAAACTATAAAGTATGATGATAAGATGAAAACGTGACGAATGAAATGATGATTTGCAGAGCAAATAAAACAAAATAGAGAAGGGAGATGGGTCTCTTTCTGCTCCTGTGAGCAGGAAAGAGGGGGGAAAGCAAGCTCGGCGTTGCTACTATGCTGCGGCTATCTTGGTGTTGGTCGTGATGAAGGGACACAGCAACGACAACAGAGACAAGGACAGTGAAGGACTGCTAAGGTAGATGAACCTGCTTGGAAAGAATTTTGGTGCACAGGAGATTAACTTAGTCGAAGGAACCCTGAGTTGATGAAACAAAGGGTATTTATAAGGGTGAAGGTCCTGATTTCAATAGGATAAAAACAAGGAAGATACTTCCTGGGACATGGATCTCCTTCCATAATCGATCAAGGAGCCAAAACAAGGAAGGACACCAACTTGGAAGGTTGCAGGGGAAGAGGAGACGAAATCGAAATAGTGACTTTAAGACGGTCGCTCTTCTAAACAGCACCCACGCGACGGCTGCTAATTCCCAGAAATATTAGACTTTCTATTTTAAATGAATGGATAAACAACATCCGCTAAAAAAGGCTTTCATCAAAGAGCGCCCTCTTACAGGGCATTATTTCCTTAATTTTATTTCAAATGAAAATCAGAATGATCCCAAAATAGCACCTGCGAAAGCGGTCGCTCATCTATCAACAGGAACCAATACCTCAGGGAAATAACGACTATGTACAAAAGCATTATTTAAATAGCGCCCGCACTATGGTTGCGGTATCAAAAAAGAAAATAGAAAAACCCACTTATTAAGCCAGTAATGAGGTCTACTTTTAGGGCATTACATTATGGCATGAAATTTACTCAACATAGCATCAATTTTAGCATGTCTATAGTCACATGCTACCATCCAAGGTTGAACATCGCATATCGATCCATCACCATTTTCTTTACTCTTGTTGCTAAAAAAGAAAAAAAGAATAAAAAAATGAGGCTTAAAATATAGATGCCCCGCCGGACTTGTTTCTATGCAAGGATAAGGGCAAAAATGATAATAACCCAGCTATGGTGAAAACCTGAAAGGGCAATGAAGGTAAAATCAGTTATCCCGCCACGTGAAAACCCGAAAGGGAGCGTGGGCAAAAGCAAGAGGGGGCTGACTTTAGTGAAAATCCGAAAAGGCACTTAAGTCAGTAATGCGGTAGCTAAAAGTTCCTCTTTACCTTCACTCGCATGGAACTCGGGATAGGATATACACCACAAGTCCCACTGGAGAGCCGCTTCACTCACACCACCATTGACCCTTATCATCATCGGTAAGATCAGTCAACATCCCCTTAAATTGGACCTTTTGTCCTCGTTAATGAATAAACCTATCTTTGCTTCAGCATTTAGCCAATGTAGATGAACAAACCAACATTGACCCTTATCATCATCGGCAAGATCGATCAACATTCTCTTAACCTGAACCTTTCATCCTCGTTAATGAATAAACATATCTTTGCTTCGACATTTAGCCAATGTCGATGAACAAACCACCATTGACCCTTGTTATCAACGGCAAGATCAGTCAATATCCCTTAACCTGGACCTTTCGTCCTCGTTAATGAATAAACATATCTTTGCTTCGACATTTAGCCAATGATGATGAACAAACCACCATTGACTCTTGTCACTGTCGACAAGATCGGTCAATATCCCCTTAGTCGGGACCTTTCGTCCTCATTAATGAACAAGTCTATCCCTACCTCGGCATTGAGGCAATGCCGATGAACAAACCCTCGCCCAACTTGGCGTCAGTTCTGCAAATCAATATATTGCCGAAAGCCCTGGCAAGGGAAAATGATTATTTGAAAAAAAAAATGTGGATTAAATTTGGGAGGCAGCAACGGAAGAACGGAAGTGCGGGGGGTGGTTATTCTAGATAGAACATTTCAAAGAATATAGGTAAAACCTAAAGGGAAGAGGAGGGACAGTCAACATGAAGAGTTGTTGCTCTTCTTGGTCTTCCTCATGAAATTTTGGATCCTCCTGAGTGCAACTTCCAGTGTCTGCTGGCTCATGTTGGCGAAGCAGACTCTGAACCATCCCGCTTCAGAGCAGTGGCAGGACGAGCCGGGAGATATGTTGAGCTTGACCTCATGCAGCATCGAGTTCCAGAGTCTCAGCTCGCCGTCTCTGGTGGTCTCGTCAAGCAGCGGGTTCAGATTCATCCAGCAGAAGAGCCCGGCGTTGCCCTTCAAGCACTCGATCCCTGCAACCCGTAGCCCTTCGATGATGGATTCATACCTCTTCTTCAACCTTTGTCTGTTGGCCTTTATGTAGTTCTCCGTGAACCGGGCATCCGATAGCATCGATGCCAACATCTTCTGGGTCTGGGAAGAGACCAAGCTGAAGCTGGACATCCTCCTCGCCGTGGTCACCACCCTGTCGTTGTAAGAGTATATGGTGCCGACCCTGAAGCCGGGCAGACCCAAGTCCTTGGAGAGGCTGTAGACGATGTGGACTCTCTCGGAGTGCTGGTAGCCCCTCGCTTCGAGCACTTCGGCCACGCTGACGAACTCGTCTGCGGAGAAGACAGAGCCGGAGTAGATCTCGTCTGATATGAGGTGGATGTCCTTGCGGATGACGAAGTCCAAGGCTTCTTCGAGAACGGAGCGCTCGATGGCGACGCCCAACGGGTTCGATGGGTTCGTCAGGAGGATCCCCCGGACCCTGATGTTCTTGGCTTGGGCTTCGGCGTAAGCGTCTTCTAATGCCTGCGTTGTGATCCTGAATCCGTTTGAGCTGTCGCAGTGGACGGGGACGATGTGAACTCCTGTCCTCCACCTCAAATCTCTGTCGAAACTGCAAGAAGGAACACTTCTTCCTCGTAAGTCTCTATGATAAGTATATAAAGGAACTCCAAGTGTTTCCACAAGGTGATCCGAGTTCTGTCTGGGAGAGGTTACCCTGGATAATATGGAGTTGGAACGAGCAAGGCTTCCCCTGCGTCTGCTAAGATGAAGGTTAGGAGCTCGTTGGCTGCGGTTGCACCCGCAGTGAGGACGATCCTTTCAGGGTCGAAATGCACTCTTCGTCCTCTGATTTGCTCCATGAATCCGGCCATTGCCTGCAGGGAACACATAAGTTCAGTCACACTATGTTAGCGACGCATTGATAATATAATTTAATAGCAAATATTGGCAGTTCATCTGCTTCATGGAAAGCAGAATTATGTTATATACAACTAGAGGGAAGAAGTGAAAAAGTGGTTTCTGTGGCTGGTGTGAAGGGAATAATTACCTTTCTGAAGATTTGGAGACCATGATAGTCTTGAAACAGCGCATTCTCCCTGAAGCTAGAAACTCCAGTATTACCCCAGTTGGAAGCCTCTGGGTGCTGCTCCAGATACTCCTCCAGTAGGTCAAATGATACCTGTCAAAAACCAGAAACAGGTATTCATACCCAAGTCGAGCAGCACGACTGTTCCTCCTCCCACTGATGATCGATTGGCTACCCATCCACGAATAAATCTTTTCTTCCACTTCGATCATATGATGATCTGATACTTACTTGGTTTTCGGCCAATCCCATCTGTATGACTCCCGAGGGGTTGTTAACAGCATCGTAAGGGTCTTCATCATACGCTTTCCAGCCGGCAAAGTAAGGGGAGTCCTCTCCATGGGCTGAGGAAACGGCGATTTTTGACAGCCGAACACGTTGCTCAACACCCTTCGCCATGACTAGGACTTCAGGAGGCGAAACGGGATGAAGACCGACGAGAGATTGGAGGAAAGGCTGTGGAGGGGAGCCGATACGATGCACAGGCCTTTCCTTGCCACCCATATATATATATATATGTATATGTAGTACACAGCATGACAGAACGGACAAAACTACAGGGTCTCGCCTTTAATTAATAGGTAAAGGAATTAATAAAGATTTGGGAGAAGATGATGATTGGCTCTCGGGAATGTATGCATATGCGAACATCACAACACCTTTTCGAGCGGGCTAATCATCCTGTGATACAGCTGTTAACCCCTTGTCAGTTTCATTGGAAGCTTCCCCCCTTCCCCCCTTCCTTCCCTAACAAATAGCAGAATATATATGGTAGTTGATAAGAGGGTATATATGCATCTCCCATTTCTTTTAATTAATTTATACACAATTGCTTGGCTAAAAACGCAACTATTTCTTAACGGATTACATCATATGTATTATCCTCCTCTGCTCTCCCGTTTAAATTATATGGTTACTTTGTTTCTTTACGAAGAGGAGGCGCCGTTTAATTACCAGCCCATGATGGCTAAGCATTGTTACCTTCACGAAGACCCGAGGCAGAGAAGAAGAAGAAGATTTTTGCGGATAAGACGAGGATGCGAGGTGCTGTTAGTCTCTTAAATGCTCAAACAGTACTAGGCAAATTAAAAACGAAAGTATAGTAACAAAGATTAATTGGTCAAGCTCAATTATCTCCAAGTGCTAAATAGGAAATTAACGTATAATCCTTCGAGCATTATGTTCTGAATATGAAGTCGACGCCCGTATGTACACGTACATGAACGTATATATGATTTTTTTTGTCGTTTTTGTTGACGGAGAACCTAGAACGGTTAAGTTATGTGTACGTATATGTTGATCCACAGTTATATAAACATTGCGATCTGATGATTATGGCACTGTTCCACTTCATATCTGTAGGGTTCTAAACATCAAAAAAATGTGAGTTTAATTACACAGGCACCAACTAGCTAGAGCTTCAGAAATTAAGCTGACCAGCAACGGTGGCTGAAGAAACAAATCAAAGTGGAAGCGTGACACTAGCATCCACCATGAAATGATCGTCTTCTAAAATGTCACATCTTTAGAGAAAATACAACAGGGTTTAGCTTCCAGAACAAGTAACACGTATCGATGGGCAGGTCCCTGACCTTCGGTTACTTTTAAACAAATGAGAGGATTTAACTCCTCATTCTTACTTCTAAAGGCGCCCCTACTATGATGCCAGAAGCTTATACGTTGTTTCCGATCGACGTCGAGATCTTCAAGTAGACGCGCCGAACTAACACCAGCGATAAAACTAACACTAGAGGAACAGTGCCAGGAGCCCGCCGGTGCAGAGCATGAAGTGGGTTTTGAATAAGTCACACATGATCCTCGTGAAGAATTATTAAAGGGGCGAGAACTGCTGGAACAATGGTGACCCAGCAACAGCGTTGAGCTTTTCTCAGGTCACAGCTGCGGGTGCTCTTAGAATAAGCTCGACCTCTCCGTGAAGAGTGATCTTCTTTGTTTATATCCATTCATCATTTTAATCAATTTAGTAATTAGTCGATCCGGAGAAGCGTGGCTAGCCGCTGCAGATTCGATCCACAAAGTATTGACGGTAGCAGGCCTGCAGCAAGCTCTTACAGCGGTCAGGAAGTGATGGAAGTCCTCTTCTACATCATTTCAAAACAGGGGCCTGCCTGGCTGGCTCCTCGTCGAATGCGAGCTTCAGGTCTCTCCGGGCCGCCGTCCTCCTCCCTTCCCTGCCGTCAAATTCTTCCCATGGGCACAGAGAAAAGTTCCAGGCTGATGGTATCAGGAGTGAGTGGCCTCACGTGGTCGTGGGGTTGGGGGCCTCAAAAGCGCCATTACACCAATCATAGCTAGGCGGTCCAAATGTACTGCGCATGCAGCAGGGCGTCGGCATGTAGTTGGTGGGGAAGGGGGACCTCTTTCGGCTTTCGACGAGGAGGTTCGACCTTCTGTTGGGCATGTTTGGCCAAACCGCGTGGCTGGGGGCTAGGGTTTTTTTTCGCGGCGCCGTCAACGCATGAGTTGTCCCCAACACGTGGCGCGCTTCCATTGGTCGGATCGAGCGGTTCGGATGTATCGAAGGGTGTTTTGAGTTGCCAAGAGCGTAACTTAACATTAATGCGCGCATGCAATCATGCAGAATGCGTATCTGCTTCTGCAAGTCCCACACAATGTTTAGCCATCCACCTACTTTGTAGGTCCGTCTGTTGAGAACCCCTCCAAATATTCTCGAAATCTGTAGACGGCAGCCAATTCGTATGATATTATGAAACGGAAGATCGCCAAGGAGAACATGTAATCCAAGGTGGGGGTTCCTATTGGCTCTCCCGCGACTAAGTTTCAAAGATTTGATTGCGCTAAGATATGGGAGATGCATATCCTTCCTGCCGGGCTCGCTTCGTTCTAAAAAGTTGTCATCTTTTAGGAGTCCAAGTCGGTGCGAGGATCACATGAATCACATATTAAGTTGGTGGAGACCGGGCCGGGGGATAATAATACTTAGTGCACAGTCCTGCATTGTCCAACCAAACAAGAAGATCTGGTCCCTGGATTAGATCTGTCTGACGGAATTTTCTATGCTGCCCTTGATATTCCTTGAGATACGGCCACCCTTCCATTAATATACTTGTCTTGGATTGCTAGATATATTTATATAGATAGGCAGAGAGAGAGAGAGAGCTCAAGAACTTCTGTAACTTCGAACAGCCGGTGACACACGTGTTGGTAGACTTTGTCTCTTCTAAGAGGCGGGTGCAGGGACCACGTCTGCCGCATGTCTCTTTTTTTTTTCTTCTCTTGGTGTCTTCTCATTAATGCCCACGGCACAGGGGCTTTGGGGCCTTTGCCATGGAGGAAAGGGTCTATACCGGGCCTAAAGCTGCTAGGAAGGAGTATGGAGGACTCCAAAGGTTAACCTGCATCCCTAATCACCTGAGTTCACACCCTCCAAAAGAGGTAAGTTTGCAAAAAGATTTAATTTTTCTATACTTCTTACCCTCTTATGACTTTCTTCTCTTTTTTCCTTTCTTCTTTGCTTCTTCTCCAGCCTTTTCCTACCCCAAGGTGTTATTCCAAGCTGAAGTGGGTGGTTCCCATGATCAAAGAACTTCCTTTAGAGGTCCTATCAATCCTAAGGGGATGGCACCTTCAACCTCTAGTCGTCTTATGGAAGAACTTTCAGAAATTAAGCTTGGATTGGGCAAGCATTTCTGCCCTTATAGAACTATGGCATCCCCAAACTCATACATTCATCTTCCCTTCTTTTGAAGCCATAATCCTTTTGGAGGAAGTAGAAACTTATTTCTCTCTTCCTAAAACCAAAGCGGGGGATGAGGACCTTGTGTGCCATACCGTAGAGCCTATAGATCCTTCCTTGATTTTGAGCGACTTCATCCACAGTGAGAAAGATGTGAGGACCATGATTAGCCCTAAACATATTCATTTGATTCCAATGGCCCAATGGATAACCGCCTATTGTAAGAATAAGAGCGGTAGATTTGAGGCTATGGCCAAAGCGGTGTCGGTGTGCTTATGTGGGGTTTTTCTTTTCTCCACCACCGATCACCTGCTTGATGTTCAAAATCTGAGCATTATTAGTGGGCTATGGCGGGGAATGTCCATTTCTTAGGCGGTCCTTGCATACTTGTATGAAGGGCTCAGCTCGGCTTGCCTTAGGGGACCTCTATTCGGCTCTATGATATTACTTGAGTGCTGGGTGGGGATTAGAATTAAGTTCCAACACAAGGAGGACTTGACCACGGTGAGCCAGATTTTTGGGAGCCACCCTCTATTCTTCACTGGAGGGGCCTTCAGATTTTCCCAACAGGTTGAATGTCAGACAGCGGACAAGAAAACCTACGACGAATGGCGCCTCTTCCTCAACACCATGCCAATAGACGGATTCAAGATGCGCCCGAACGTGCTCTGGCATGCCATCTTCAGAGTACCACGGTGACTAGGCCTAGACCTTCAGCTAGTGGGGGACACTACCCTGGCGCTCTACAACCCTCACCGATGCAATCTCCAAGTTGGGCTACCTCGAATCGATGCTCCTGCATTTGCACACTACCCTCCCCTTCAAGCTAGGAAGATGGGGACCGAGGAGGATGAAAGAGCGGCTCGGAATGCACTGACCATGTGGGAGATCAGCAAGGCACGTCTGTGGCAGGAGGACGTAGAGGAAGACGACGAACATTGCTGTGCGTACGTGAAGGAACTACAAAAAATCTGGCCTCAAGCGGACAAGAAAATGAATGTACTTTGATTTTGCTTCTTGATGTAATGGGAAGAGTGGAATTTCAATTATTTGATGTACAATGTAGTTCAAGGTTGAATAAGAATGAAAAGCTTCTCCATTTGAAAAAGATTCGAATTAATCATGTTATGGAGCGAGTTGGTTTTGGGAAACAGAGTTTCTGTGTGAAATAACGGACTTAATCTAACCCGTCACAAGAGAATAACAGACCAGTCATCATCCGTTATAAGAATGACTCAGAAAAAGTGATCCTTTTATCGCACTCTGGAAAGATTAACGGACCAGACATAGTCTGTTAAGAATATAAAGGACGTGTTAGGGAGCGTTATATGACCATTTTCTGAGAGTCCAACTTCAGGCCCCTGAGGAGTATAACGGAGTGATGTTGGTCCGTTAAATACATATAACGGTCTGGTATAGGTGCGTTATGTGGCTAGCAATCGAATCTTTGGACTTGGAACCTGTATGCTGCACACACTTAGACAAGAAAATAAGTCAGATCTGTTCTTGGACTCAACCCCTTGCCTTGAGCAAGTTAGAAATTGACCCTTCTTGATATTTGGTCAAGGGGTGGAGCCTTTATTAAATAGGCGAAAAAAGAATATGAAAGGAAAATGCAATGGATGCAATGTGACATGATGGTATTTTGCCCGAGGGAAACCGCTCAGGTCACAGACAGACCATGACATAGTCCCCAACATTAAATTCTCGGCATCGCCTATGAATGTTAACAAATTCTTTGTATCTAGCATAGCTCTTCATAATTTTTTCTCGGATCTCTTCATGCAATGTGTGAAAGTGTGATGCAAATGCAAATGTTGAATCTGAGACTCTAGATGCATGGGAAGACATGCGTAAGAGATCTACAGGCTATCTAAGTCTAAACCCATGCACGACCTCGAATGGACTAAGAATAGTGGTCCTGTTAACAAATGAGTTGCATGCACATTCAACTGTGGATAGGGTCAAATCCCAATTTCGAAGGTTCTCCCCAACAAGACACCAAAACAAATTCCCCAAACTTTGGTTAACCACTTTAGTTTGCCCATCTGTTTGTGGGTGAAAGACAGTAGAGAATTGAAACTTTGTCCCTAATTTATGCCACAGGGTTTTCCAAAAGTAGTTAGTAAATTTCACATCCATGTCAGTCACCATTGTCTTAGGCAACCTGTGGAGCTTGACTACATTGTCAAACTAGAGTGTGGCCACTCGAGACGCATTGGAGGTTTTTGAACAAGGAATGAAATGCGCCATCTTCGAGAAACGGTCAACTGCCACCAGAATCGAGTCATGCCTCTTCATGGTTTTAGGCAAGCCTAACACAAAATCCAAGCTAATGTCTTGCCAAGGGCAGGTAGGAATAGAAAGTGGAATGTAAAGACCTGAAACTTGTTTCCCTTGGTTGGCTAGCTGAAATGTACGACATTGCCCAATAGTCTTGGCAACATCCCTTTTCAAACTAGGCCAATAGAATCGATGCTCAACAGCTTCAATGGTTTTCTTCTGGCCGAAGTGGCCAGTCAAGCCTCCAGCGTGCAACTCCCAAATGACGAATTCTCTCACAGATGTGCGGGGAATGCACAGTTTGCTGTGCCTAAACAGAAATCTATCATGGATGAGGAAACCCTCAATTTCGCGCTCATGTCCATCCCGAAGCTTGACAAAATTTTTCCCAAAGTCGGGACACTCCTCATAATCTTCCTTCATCCGGTCAAAGCCGATCACTTCCGCGCTCATATTCGTGAGAATGTTAAGCCTACAGCTGAGCACACCAGTTGCCTTGTTTTCAACACCTGTCTTGTGCTTGAGGACATATGTGTACTCTTGAAGGAACTTAACCCATTGGGCATGTCGCGAGTTTAATTTATTTTGTGAGTTTATGTACTTCGAGGTCTCATGATCCGACTAGATGATAAATTCTTGAGGCAACAGGTAGTGTTGCCAATGCTGCAAAGCCTGAATAACGACATAGAATTCTTTGTCATAAGTGGTGTAATGTAGCGGATGCTGTTTAGCTTCTCGCTGAAGTAGGTAATCGGGTGACTTTCCTAACTGAGAACACTACCAATGGTAAGCCCCGAAGCATCACAAGCCACCTCAAAGATTTTGCAAAAACTAGGCAAACGCATCATAAGGGCCTCAATTGTCCTGGTATTGATCTCCTCAAAGGCCCTAGTGGCTGCAGCTGTTCACTTAAACTTTCCCTTCTTCATGCATTCGGTTATCTGTGCCATGATCTCACTGAATCCCTTAATGAACCGATGGTAGAAAGTGACTAACCCATGAAAAGCTACGGACATCTCTGACGTTACGTGGCAAATGCCACTCCCTAATGGCTCTCACCTTCTCGGGATCTGCCGAGACTCCCTTAGTAGATACTATGAATCCGAGGAAATTGACATGGTTAGTGCAGAAGACACTTCTTTGGGTTGGCATAGAATTTCTCATTCCAAAGTGTGGTCTAGGTGTTGCTCCCGGCTCCAACTATAAATCAAGATGTCATCAAAGTAGACAGCCAGAAACTTATCCATGAAAGGCCGAAACATGAGTTATGGCCCTCATGAAGGTGCTTGGGATATTAGACAGACTAAAAAGTATGACCACCCACTCATAGAGTCCATCCTTGGTCTTAAAGGTCGTCTTCTATTTATCCCCAGGTCGAATCCTAATCTGATAGTATCCACTCTTCAGATCCATCTTGAAAAAGATGGTGGCACTAGTGAAAATATAAGGACCGTGTTGGTCCCTCGTTGTCTGTTACAGATTTAGTGGCTGAGAAGATGAAGCCCGAGGAGGACTTCATATTATTCGCTGATAGGTGGAGGGCTCTGGCTGAAAAATTGAAGGACACATTGTCGGAACCCGAGCAAGTTAAACTCATTATTGCTAATGCTACACCACAATTCCGACATATACTGGCCATGAACAAATTAACCACTATGGAAGAGCTCTACGAAAGGGCTCGCTACATCCAAACGCAAATGAAGGATTCGCCCATCATGGGCATGTTCGAGCCCAAGCCGAGGCTCTTGAGGAAAACAAACATGGCGAATTCTCCCGGCCCCACAACAGAAGGAACCGTAACGAATGAGCAAGTTGGAGTAGTTGGCAACCCTCCCTTCCGTCATCCACCAAACCCACGTCCACAACACACATTCCAACCTCCGCAACAACAAACCTATCAACCACCACCTCCGCAACAACAAACCTATCAACCACCACCTCCGCCCGCACAAGCTTTCAGGCCTCCACCTCCTCCACCACAACACCAAAACCCTGCTCCTCCACAATACAATAATGTTCCTCCACCAAACCATTATGAGCCCCAACAGCCAAGGAGGCCCATGGGCCCAAAGAGAGCCGAATACCCTCCACTCCCAGAGAGCCTTCCTGATATCTTCAACGCCCTAATGGCCGCCAACTTACTCCACTTGCCAAAGGAAAGGCCAATCTGGCCGCAGAATGTAGATACCTCCCGGTATTGCGTCTTCCACCGACAACCGGGTCATAGCATTACCCACTGCTTCCACTTCAAGGATTACATATATGATCTGAATGATCAAGGGGGTATCGACTGGGAAGAAATGAAAAAGGTGGTGGCCTCCATGAAAGCAAGATGGCCTCCACGTCAGCAACAATAGCAACCACAGCAACAGCAGCAACAGGGTCAGCCGCAGCAGCAGGCTCCTGCTCCCCAGCCAAATATGGGGATTGTCAATAATCCATTGCCGGAGCATCCGGCGCCAAACCAACAGGTTAACACCGTCTCCTCAATCCACGAGGTGGAAAGAGGATAGGGTTGGAAAGAAGAAAACGCCTCTGTCGGGGCAATAAACCAAGAACACCAACAATCTCCACATTTATTAAGAACTCCCCCCATAAATTCTCAACCTTCTCGTCCCCTCATTCGTACCCTTACCACCACTCCTTGACCCCTTCTCATTCGCCAATCTCCACATATGCCATCCACGACCAACCCCACTAATACCGCACCAAATAGGCCCCTCCTCATTCGCCCCTTAGCGGCAACCGTTCCATCACCCTCTCCTTCATTATCATTCGCCTCTCTACAACCTCCACCACTACAAGCGTTGCCACCGCAACCAACACTACCTTCCACCACGATGCCTCCACGGCCCCTTCTACTCCGCATACCACCTTCACGGCCGAACCCCCCACCCTCCTTGGTAAGGCCGCCCTCTACTTCTATCACCCCTCCTATTGCCAATCCTCCGCTCGCCATTAACACACCAGCTTCCACTTCCCTTCAACCCCCGTCCGCCCCGACAGAGGCGTCCCAGACAATGGTGCTCCGGAGTGGGCGCATGTTTTAAAGAGTATTCCCTCAGCGGGAGCAGGAGCCCGCCCAAGAACAGCAAGAACAAGAGCCAGAATCCGTGCCGGGCACGGAATATGATTTGTTGAAGCATCTGGACAGAACACCGGCAAGAATCTCAGTTCTGGAGCTTATTAAACGGTCTGTCGTACATCAAAGAGCCTTGAAGCAATATTTGGACCGGGTTATGGTCAATGAAGACATTGTGGCAGACCAGATCAGTACAGTCTTGGCTCCCGTCAGCAGTTTGCCGGCAATCACTTTCTATGAGCACGAGTTGGCTCCACAACCGGCAAGAAAATATGCCTTGTGCATTTCCGTCAATATTAACAGCATATCAGTAAAGCAATGCCTGATAGACACAGGCGCCTCCGTTAATGTCCTGCCACCGAGTACCTTGAAAATGTGTGGCATCCCTGAAAGCCAGATACGGCCATCTACCATCACAGTCACAGCATATGAATCTCCTGCAATTCTCCCAAAAGCAGCTCCATAAGAGTTTTTGGAGAATCGACCGTGTTCTTCTGCTCGTGTCTATCTCTCTCATCGAGAGAAAATCGAGGATGCACAAAAATCGATGTCTCTTTGTCACGTTTTATTTGACTTTAATTTTGTTGAAGATTTTAATGATTGAAATTTCCTTTAACAACTAAACCAAACACAGTCTAGAATAAATTCTACGATACTTAAGTCAAATCGTGAGATTTGAGAACGTAAGAGTAGAAATAATTTCCAACGTTCGATATCTTGTCTTGTGTCCCTCCCTTAGCTTGACGTTAGACTTCCCTATATATAGTGGATGATAGGCTCTCCCCCTTCTGTGTTTCTTGGAGGTCGTGGCCTTAAACGAGGTCATTAGACGTGAATGTTATCACATATTGTGATACTTATTATAACCGCTCGGTAAGTGATGAGCCGTTAAGGAGTAATGTAGGGGCGCAATAACTTCTTATGACTAAGCTAATGGTCGCTCCTTATTTGGTCTGCATAATCTGATATAACATCTAAACTAATGTCTTCATATTGGAATTATATATACTCTTTGAGGTTGAGTTATAAGGCCATCAGAGAAACTATGACTACGAAAGTTGAGTTATAAGATCTTACTCTTAATAGAATTAAAATTATGATGACTTAGGCCGCGTTTGGTTTCAATCGGCCTTTTTACTTTTGGTTAAAATCTACCTACCGTATTAAAGCTGCAGAAGAAGAAGGAGACTAAATAATCATTACAAAATCCTCTAATCCACTCCAGGGTAGCTTCCGCAGATTGTGATGTCTTACTCGAAAACCAAACTGCACAAAAGCCTAAAACTGCTCTGCTCATTTGGTTTCACTTAAATGTGCCAGGGAATTTTGCATTGAAAGCAACACTCAATCCGAAAACCAAACGCGGCCTTAAGATCGAGTTAAATTTGTTTCGAGAGCCTTTCGATCTAACACTTGGAGCTTCTTCGTTAGTTTTTAAGTAGTTTTCTCTCGATCTCCTTTCAATTTGAAACACGGCGGAGTGACCCATTTGACACACGAGATGTGACGGATTTGATAGCTCTTATTTGAGCCCTCAAATAATCAAGTTTTAAATTAGTTGAGCAACCATTACGGGGCCTCTGATCTACCACGCTCAGCCTTTCTGTTGAGAACGAAGAAAATCTCCACTTCAATCGGAGACGATAGTCAAACTGTACGTGTAGAAATCCCACTGGGACCAGGACAGCTCACCTGCTCCAACAGCAAGGTGAGTAGACCCATGCACGCCGGCACAGCCCCCTATCAGTATAGATTATAGAAAATGACAGCACCAGGCCGTGTCACCACCCCTCGTCACTCCGCGTTGTCTGGAGTGCAGATGGAAACGCCAACGACACCAGTTGGACTAACAATGGGTCGAGTTGGTCCCACAGATTTATATATTTGACTCAATTTTAAATCGAGTTGTAAGATTTTTTCGACGTGTGAATGTCTAATCGAGTGTAAGAATTCGATCCGATTAAGATCATTAGTCGGATTTGGACGAAAGTGTTAGTAAACTTGAGAGATATAAAGGAATGAGTAGCTCTAGTGTCAAAAAGTACAAATGCTGGCTTAGAAAGAATAGTAAAGGTACCTTCGACAATACCTCCTTCCTCGGTAGCCTCGATCTCAGTCTCTGCATCCTGAAGGGCTTGGAGCTTGCCCTGCCGCTTGTGATTCCCTTGCGGCTTGTCAGATGTGGTTGATTCATTGATAAGGGGACACTCAGGGATTTAGTGGTCCTTGTTACCACATCTTAAACATGTGCCTAACTTGCGCCAGCACTCTTCCATCTTGTGACCCGGACGGTCACAACACTTGCAAACTATCTTAGATGACATAGTCAGTCCAGCCTTCTTCTCGCCTTCCTTTGGTTTCTTGTTCTTCGAAAAACTCGGCCCGCCATTGGGCCTCTTCTGGCCATTACCAGGTTTAAAGTTCCTGGAACTGGTAGTCTGTTCTTTCTTCTTATCCCGACCTCTTATCCGGTCAGTCATCTCCATGGTGTCCTCCAGGACTTGTATCCGGAATCGAGGAGTGTGAACTCCTTCACCCCCATTTCTGGATTTATCCCATTTCAAATGGAGATTGTGTCATAGCGGATGTTAAGTTTCCCCCCTATTTTTATGGTATGATCGGTACAGAGTTGCGTAGAAAAAGCGTGGTGGGCCCATGACCCATAGGCTCCAAGATATAATAGGTGGTGGTGAATGGCATGTGTTTCAATGGCAAGCTAGTCCTGGAGGTTTTTGTAATCAGCTGTAGAGAGTTGCCTTTGGGTGCAAGGCTATGTTGGCCATGTGAGTAGCCTAGGTTACCGTGTGTCGGTAGCGTTATCATGCTGAATGGCACTAGTAGAATTGAGAATTGGGGAGCTTAGGGGTGAGAGTTATCGGATGAGGATAATTATGGCACCAATCCTTTTCGTGAATTGTGTCATGTCGCTCAGAGTGGGGTCACTTGGCGATTGATATTGGGGACAGGTTGTGGCCATTTGGGCCGGTTATAAGGCACGTGTGCATTGCTCAAAGTTGAGACAATGATTTGACCGACCTTGGTCGATACAGATGTTCCAAGGGTGGATCCGAGGAATCAGAGGTGTTGGTGTTGAGGATGAGACCTTGTATGGATGCCATGATGAGTAGTTGAGGGAGCTACTTGAGTTATTTAAGCGCCTTGATGTTATGTGGTTTAGTGTGCCGGTTGTTAGGCAGACGTGATCTTCAGGACCAGACAAGTGATGTAATGGTTGTGGATGAAGAGCTCGGTCATGACAAGACTCGAGAGAGTTTGGAACTCAGTGCATCTTGTTTTGCCACTGACTAAATTATTGTGCTAAGGTCAGAGGCTTCCCCTAGCTTGAAAGGAGTTGTGCAAGGGGACCGTGTATGAAGCGAGAAATTGTTTAATATGGATGGCGTTTTGTGCATGTGGGTGCTGGAAGTTGGTCGGTGTCGGTTAGCAATTAAGGTAGAACTATGGGGTTGGTAAGTGCAGAATAGACGGTTGTAATATGGAATAGTCGTCTCCTCCATGAAAGAATCCCTCGAAATGTGAATGTGAGATGGGAGCCCCGCCATCGGGAAAGGAGGTTGAGGCGGAGTGCCCAAGATTAGCATGATTGAGGAATTTGAGGTTCGCATGAGTGACCTCGTTGTTCTTTCTCCTCTCGAGAATCTAGATTTGGCCAAATGGCCAGGGAGGACCAAAATGGTGCCAAGCGATGTGTGTCCAATGTTTAGAGGGACTGATCGGTGGCCCTGCAAGGGAAGCAAGAGAGGATTATGGTCAGAGGACTTCTAGTCGAGGCGTGATCGACGACTAGCAGATGATTTCCTACAGCCGATGTATGCCCAATGAGTTGGCTATTGTGTGTTGTAGAGTTCAGACTATGAAGTCTCTAGCAATTGATTGTAATGTGTCCTACGGGTGTTGTAGGTGACCGGTGAGACATTGGTTTTAGGACTAGTGTTGTCCGGTCAGCATTTGAGATGTTCAGCTCTAGAACGTGTGTCGCTGGCTATGAGGAACCAACAGAAGAGTGGTAACCAGTTGAGATTGGCGGTGAGGTTGTCATCTGGGGATGAAGTATGATTGTGCTCCTTGTAAGGAGTACTCGACGTTCAACAGTTGGAGAAGTTGATGTCTTGAATAAGTGGCCAAGTGTGGTTTCCCTGTTGAGGGTTGTATGTTTCCTCCGCTTGCGGAGTGTTTCAGACATTATTTGTGCCCTTGAGAGTTTCAAGGAAGCTGAGGTGATGCCAGACTTGTCGATTTTGTGTACCCCGATCAGTCCGAGATTTGGCGTAAATTGTCAAGATAGAGGAAGAAGGCTTTATTGGTTATTTTGGTCTGGCAGTGTTCCTCAGATAATGTTGTGTGGTGAGCAGAGTAGTTGTGCGCTAATCATGAGGTCTTATCCGTTGGGTGACTTCTTCCCCGTGAGTTCTATGCATTGTCCCAAATTTTGAGGATGAAATTTCTGTAAGGGGGAAGGACTATGATGTCCCCATGTTTCCTGCTTTCAGTTCAGCGTATCACCCCCAGTCGGATGGACAGTCAGAGCGGACTATTCAGACTCTGGAGGATATGTTGATTTGTTGACTTGCCCCCTATGCAGTCAAATGGTTTCTTGTGCTCGTTGTCATATTGTAAATAATTTTAAGTACAAATAAAAAAATGGGGGACATCCACATGGGAAACAAGGACTAGGGGTTGGCGTCGTTGAATTTGGTGGTGGACTCCCTTTGAAAAAAAATGGCCACGGCCAGACACAATTCCCCATTTTGGGGTGAGGTTTTGTCAAACACATCATATGGGAACAGCGTAGAAGAGAAGAGGTGTAGAAGAGAATGAGTGCACAAAGGACAAACAAGTGACAAAAAAATAAATCATTCCATTCATAGATAATAAACTGTCATGTACATCATAAGTGAGGGGGTCGGTGTACAAATAACTCTCTAACTCTCATCACTGCCCTCCTAATCATCTCTCTCCCCTCTCCCAGGACGAGGATCCCTAGGAGGCCTCCTGGAGCTTTGCGAGGTGGTACTCGCCTCACCCCGTAGTGCCCACTCAGCCTCAGCGGCATGGTGCTCCTCTACTGAGGAAACTATGTAGCTACCGATAGACAAGGAGCCGGACTGACGGAGGCACATAGTGCTCTCTCGTCCCCTCTGATACCGCTCCTCGGTCTCTCTCAACCTCTGCTTTGCCGCGTTGAGGCCTAGTCGGAGCTCCATCACCTGGGCCTCCAAAGCCCTCCTCTCCTCCCAATCACACTCTCTCCACTCTCCTCTCTCCCTCTCCTCTCTCTCTCTCTCTCACCACTCTCTCTCTATCTACATCCCTCCTCGCCACCTGGAGGGAGACCCTCAGCTCTAATATTTCTCGGGGCAACTCCTCGATGTCGTGATGACATAGCTTCGCCTCTAACTGATGCGGCATGGGATGAGACTTGAGACCAATTTGATACGAATCTGGGACTCTAGGCGATGATGTGACTCATTGGACGACGCGACCAGCGACGACACGAACAACTTGGCACCTAAAGAGTTCCAGAAGAGGCGAACATGCCCCCAACAAGAAGTACGAGGTCACAATCATCCCTTGCAAGGGAAATGTGTCGATCTGCGTGGTTGAGAAATCGGCATAGAGTCAAAGGTGGTCGGCTCTTTTCACATGCTCAGATCGAGCCACAAGATGGGCCACGCACTCACTCTCACAACGGTGATTACTTTAATCAAGCTAGGACCCTATCATGCTCACGAGCAGCAACATCAAGATCATATACGGGATAAGCACACGCGACAAAGAGAGGTGGTATGCATACCTCCATGCTCGGGACGTGGGGAAGACGTCCTGGCCAAGATCCATAACTCTCGGTACAGTAATTAATCAATAATCACATAATTAAATCTATAGTCCACTCCATGCAGGGAGGTAAAAGGCTACAACAGCAATCCGGGAGCGGCGAGCTTGGGTTGACAGGCAACGTTTTGGGCAGTTTCGACGATGCTGATGTGTTGCTAATCGGTGCTGGCAAGACGGCGCGTGTTGACAATCTGGAGGATCACACTCTGGTCGAAAGGCTGATCAAGCTGGGAATGGTCCTATTGTGAAGCAAACTCCTAGAGGAACAATCCCATGGAGGGGATCACACTGGATCGCCTTGTGGCAGGCGAGGTGGCCCAACTTGTTGGACGCTGCTACTTGCTAGCCCGAACCAGTTCTGCAAATTCAGAACTGCGCGACCCGACGAAAATAATCGTTGCGATCAGATCTGATGCCGGATCGAAGTGAAACTGGTTCCATTGCGAAGCTATTTCAGAGTTCTACGAACCCATGTTGTTACAGGTATTTTTCTGTGGCGGGATTTTCCATGGTGCAATTTTGAACGCACTGGTTCCCTATCCCAAAATAGGCTGGATAGATCCTGAGTCACCGGAAGATGACAAAGGAACGAGGGGAAAATGTGGGATATGGAGGGCGGGGTGGCTATGGAAGATGGTGGAGTAAGTATTGATCAATCCCACAAATTTATAGGCCGATCAGAGGTAGTTTTGGGGGTGAAGTGGATTTTATGGTAGGAGAGGGTTGGATCTTGACTGCAGAGACAGAACCGGATCCAGTCTGATCAATGAATTTTACAGAGGGGTAAACATGCTCTATCATCTTATATCCCCAGTGGGTGGAAAATATCATCCCTATCATCAAGAAGGATAGAAAGGTACGTATTTGTATCGATTTCAGGGATCTGAACAAAGCATGTCCTAAGGTTGACTTCCCACTGCCTCGCATCGATGTTTTGGTGGACAATACCACCGGGTATGAAGCCTTGTCATTTATGGATGGTTACTCAGGATGCAACCAAATCTGTCTCGCTCCCGAAGATCAAGAGAAAATCTCCTTCACTATGCCCTGTGGCACGTATTGTTATGTGGTGATGTCGTTCGGTCTAAAGAATGCGGGTGCCACCTATCAAAGGGCGATGATGGCTATATTCCATGATATGATGCATATTTATATGGAAGTTTACGTGGATGACATCTTGGTTAAGTCGAGAATCAAGGAGAACACCCCGCTATTTTGGCTAAGGTGTTGTAGAGAGCTAGGGAGTACAAGCTAAAAATGAATCCAAAGAAGTGTGTTTTCGGAGTCTCTTCAGAAAAATTGCTAGGTTTTATAGTTAGCAAACGAGGGATCCAGATTAATCCTAACAAAGCAAAGGCCGTCATGGACATGCCTCTGTCTAAGAATATCACAAAACTTCGAGGATTGATTGGATGATTGTAGTTCATTAGAAGATTCATATCATAACATTCTCAGAGGTGCCGACCATTCTACGAACTGTTAAAGGCGGGGGCCAAATTTGAATGGAACAAAGACTATTAGAAGGCCTATGAAGACTTGAAAGACTATCTGTCTAATCCCTCAGTTTTACAACCTCCCGTTCCTGGGAAACCCCTTATCCTATACATTTCGGTCATTGAGGACTCCCTAGGGGCAGTCTTAGCACAAGTGGAAGATGAAGGCAAAGAGCGGGCAGCCTATTACCTCTCCAAGTTGTTTAACCCGGCAGAGACCAACTACACTACCATGGAGAAGACTTGTGTGCCTTAGTGTACGTAGCTCAGAAGCTGAAACACTACTTTCTAGCCCACCCAGTTAGGTTGATCTCTAGAATGGACCCGATTCACTATCTCTTAGAAAAGCGTGTCCTTTCTAGTAGGTTAGCTCGCTGGCAGAGGTTTCTCTCTCTGTTCGACATTACATTCATCGTTCAGAAGGGAGTCAAAGGATATGCCATCATTGAGCATCTCGCCCATCTTCCCATCCCCTACACTGATTCTATTCAGGATGATTTCCCTGATGCGCATCTCTCCGTCCTTACTCATCATCCGTTCTAGTCTCTGCACTTCGACGATGTGTTAGATAATCATGGTCGAGGGATTGGCACTGTTCTTCTCACTCCGGAAGAGGTGACGATTCCTCTTGCTTATCAACTCCATTTTCCTGCTACCCACAACATCATCGAGTACGAGGCTCTCTTGGCCAGATTAAAGCATGCCAACCTCTTAGGCGCATGCTACTTGAACATTATAGGAGACTCTCAGTGCGTTCTGTGACAAGCTCTGTCGACTTACCGCACTCGTGACCCAAAGCTCAAGCCATATCAAGATTTGGTCACGGTCTTAGCTAGGCAATTCCACAAGCTGATCTACAACCATACCCCACTATTTCAGAATATCCTCACTGACCCACTAGCATCACTCGCTTCCTCTCTATCTTTCCCTCTCAGTCGGAACACTGAGACTATCGTCGTCCAGAAACTGGACGCCCACTCTCTTCAGGATCCTTGGTACGCCAACCTTAGGAAAGCTGTAGAGGTGAGGGCTGAGAAGGAAGATCTGAAGGAGGTATCTTTATCAAAATTAGAAAAGATCCTGGAGGAAGAAGAATTACCCTAGTATCATGAAATCGAGTTATATTTTAGGGACAGATCATTCCCAGAAGGGGCAAATGCTGAACAGCGTAAGGCTATTAGAGGAGCCGCCCTGAAGTACACTATCATTGCTGGAGAACTCTCTAGGTGCACTCTCAATTGAATGCTCATGAGGTGCTTAGATGACGATGAAGCTTGAAAAGTGGCTGAAGTGGCCCATTCGAGTGAGTGTGGAGGTCATGTCAATGGCCAGGCTCTAGCGAAGAAAAATCGTACGCAGGGTTACTAATGGCCCACACGGGCATTCCCCAAAAGAGTGATTGGGGGCGGCATGTGGCCACGGTGCCTAATGTGATCCTGGCCCAATGGCTGAACGAAGCGCACGCCCGCGGCAACACCTCCATGAAGCTCTTTGACGAGGAGTTCATGCAGATGGTCTGGCAAAAGCTCAACGACTGCGACTGGCTGTTCCTCAGGACAGATCGCTGATGCTGGTTTCGCTTCTGCAAGGCCCAAAGCTAGACGCCCTGCTCCGGCTTGTTGATGCTGTCAGCCACATCGAAGGTGATGTCGCCGAGTGCGGTGTCTACCAAGGCGGAACGCTTCGGCTGATCGCCGAGAAATGCCCGCAACGTAAGGTATATGGCTTTGACACATTCAAGGGACTGCCCGCAGAAAGCTGGAGAGAAGGCGAGCCTCACAACGTGGGAGACTTCGCTGATACCAGTCTCGATGCTGTCAGTGCGTGTGTCTCGCCGTTCGGGAATGTCACCCTTCGACAGGGTCTATTTCCTCAGTCTGCTGCCGGCCTTGAGGATCGGCGCTTCGCCTTCGTTCATATCGACTTCGACTTCTACGAAAGCACGGTAGCGGCGATCGAGTGGTTCCTGCCCCGGATGGTCAAGGGCGGTGTCGTTGTCTTTGACGACTACGACTGGCCTAACTGCCCCGGTGTCCGTCAGGCGATCGAGGAGGGCGGGATCGAGGTTATCCGGACCGCGACAAACCAAGTCGCGCATTGGGTCGGCGGCGAACGGGGCGACCTCGTCTTGAAGTACAAGGAGAACGCGGCGAGGCTCCTGCGCTCTCCTGATGACGCTGACGCGCTCCTTGAGTCGTTCGCGCATCTGCTCAACAACAGCTCTCGGGCAAAGGCGGTCCAGTTCCTGCCGCTAGCGGCGCGGGCCTATTATCTGGTCCCGGACAACCCGAACACGACGTTCAACTACGCCTCGGCGCTTGCGCGGTGCGGCAAGCCTGAGGAAGCCATCCCGCTCTATCAGAAGACATTCGAGATCGGCGACGCCACGTGGAAGGCCCACGCGCTCTATCACATCGGCATCGCCTTCCGGGCATTGGGCGAGAACGAACAGGCCATCAAGTACTATCGGACGGCCGTCGAGCTCGATCCCGACAACGCCCAGGCGCAGCAGGACATTGCCATGGCGACCATGGCTGCAGGCCGGCTGAATGAAGGGCTGCGGCTGTTCGAGGCCCGCCATAAGCTTGCTGAGAAGCGGCTGAAGAATGGCTACGCGCCATCGTCCTATCAGAAGCTGCCGAAGGACGTTCGTCATTGGCAGGGCGAAGACCTGACAGACAAGACGATTACCGTGTTCCACGAAGAGGGGCAGGGGGATTTCATTCAATTCTGCCGCTTTATCCCTCGGCTGAAGGCAAAGGAAATCTATCTAGCTGGGCCGCACCCCGATCTCCTCGTGATGGCGTCCGACCATATCAGGGCGGATGGGATTGTCCCGCTCAGCGAGATCGATACCGACTACGTGGTCGGCTCGATGACGCTGCCGTGGCGCCTTGGCATCGAATACACGGACGTGACCGGAGCGCCCTATTTCTTCACGGAGCCGAAGAAACTCCCGCGTCGCTCCAAGGTGAATGTGGGCATGGTCTGGCGGGGTTCGCCTGCCTACGCCAACGATGACCACAGGTCCATGAGGTTCACGGATCTACTGCCGCTGTTCGATCTGCCAAACGTGTCGTTCAACTCGTTGCAGATCGGCGACGCCAGCAGGGAAATATCGAATGCCGGCTATGACGGGTTCGTGGCTGACTTGGACTGCTTCATTGACGACTGGCGGGACACGGCATCCATCATCATGGCGTTGGATGCTGTCGTTACGGTCGATACAGCGGTGGCGCATCTGGCCGGCGCTCTCGGGAAGCCTGTCTACATGATGATCACGGAATGCTGCGACTGGCGTTGGGACCGGGAGAGCGAACGCACTGTCTGGTACGACTCGATGCGCGTCATCCGGCAGGCAAAGCAAGATGATTGGGCGCCCTGCGTTGAGCGCGTTCGCGAACTTTTGAAGGCGATGTGATGGCCATCACCACGGTTGACCAGCTCAAGGAAGGGGCAAAGGAAGCCCGTTCAAACCAAGGGCGAGCCGAGCAAGCCCAATAATGTCATTTGTTATGAATGCAAGAAGTCCGGGCACATGAGAGGAGAGTGCCCAGACTTGAAGAGAAAGTTCAAGAAAGAAAAGTTCAAGAAATCCAAAGCCATGGTTGCCACATGGAGCGACGAAGAGGACGAACCATCTGATGAGGAGCTACAAGAGCTAGTGGAGAGCTTGTGCCTCATGGCACATGAAGATGATTCAACGGAGGTAAATTCTGACCCTGACATTATTTCAAATGAACAATGGGAGTCAGAATATGAAAAATTATATACAAAATATAAAAAAATCAGATCTGAAAATAAAACTCTCAAAAAGAAAATTGATGATTTAACTCATGAGGATACTTTTGTTAAGTTTGAGAAAATGGAACAGGAGTGGTTTGAGTTAACCGAAGAAAAAGAAAGTTTGTTGCAGACAATTTCAGCCAATGAGAAAAACCAAGAAGAATAATTGATGTGTAAATTATTTGAAATGGAACAAGTTTTTGAAAAACTAAAAAATGAAGAAAAAGTTCTGAAATCCACAAATTCAGAACTTCATTGTGGCTACTCCTCACACTTGTTTAAATCGGCTAAGATTCTATTAAAATTTTGTAATCACCCAATTTACCCCCCTCTTGGGTGTCATTGATCGCGGGACTTCATAAAGCAGTAAAACATTCCTCATGCCAACTAAACACTCGGCTCAGCGAGCTGGCAGCTAAGGACCTATACGTAATGCCCTCGAATCTCGAGAATGAACCATCGCACCTGAAAAGTAAGGATGAGTCTCCAAACAGAGACTCAGTAGGGGTCTTGTGGCACCCCAACCAAGAAAAACAATAGTAGAAAGGAAGGCTACACTCGCTAAGCAACAGCAACGATGGGAGGAGTACAACAACGATGAAGGGGACAGTTGTACTAAACCACATAAGCCAATAACCCATGGCAGTAAGGCTACTCCTACCAACAACAAAATGGGAAAATCCCGATCTCACAATCGGGAATCGGACCACTTTAACACCAAACCTATCGAGGAAACACTCACAACAACACTGCCGCAGAAGCCTGCCCACACAGGCATGACCAACTGGGACCGCATAGTCCCACACTGGCACGGTGAGGCCTCGGTAATCCCTACCAGCACCTCTGGCCACCGCCTCTGAAAAACACACTGGAATGATCCAGAAGCCACATCTCGCAGATGGGAAACAGAACCCAAAAATAAAAGAGTCACGACTCACGTGACAGGAGTACCTGCCCACTAGAAGCACAACCGGACACGTCCCCTGACAACTTACACCGCGTCGCAGTGTCTCCCTACTTGCCCCAGGCAAAAACTGAGACACACACACAAGTAACATTGACAAGGGTCTAGTCGAGGTCGTGCTCGTCAGCACGCGTCCAAAGTCCCCGACCACATGTGCACACACTGACTAACTGTGCTACTCAAACCCTCTAGCTGGTTCTTCCTCCTAGCTCGGGCTCGAGCCGCCACAGTAGGAGGCCTACGGCAACCAGCCTAAAGCCGTTTCTCTCGGGTAGCCTCGCCACCACTCCTTGGTGGGATCACATGCGTGTCGGAAGGCTACGACTAGTGGGGAGTCACTGATGTGACCACTTTTCGAGAAGAAACTCTGAGAACCACGCACGCACCCTGTGTGAAAGTCACGAAGAACCAAGTGGTGCTAAGCCACTGGACTCTGGACAGTCCTCTAGACTCACTAAATCCAATGGTCCTTGAGTCACGAGACTCGGGGTCAAGACCGTTGCACCGAACGGCGCCATGCCGTCAATCTGCCCTAACCCTAGGGTCAGAAACTTTGGCACGATGACTCACGTTCAGTTCATGACTGCCGAGACCATTCCCTCAAAAATGGAACCAAGAAAACCTCCAGTCCCAGGCTGGTAAATGGGACTCACAGTCCAATGGCCACACACACACACATGGCCCACGTAGAAAACACAAGAAGCTTGATTCCCAAGGTAGCTCACAAGTCGCCAAGCTGATTCTTAATCTCAGGGAAAAATAGGAAATCTTCAGCCCCAGATTAGGTGACTAGACTCACAGTCCAAGGCCTTACGCATGGCCCACTCGAAAATCACATTTCGAAGAAACTAACGACGAAGGGGGAAAACCTCACCGCACTCACACCGATACACGGTGACTCGATCAAGCGTAACACAAAAGCCTGGATCACATGGAGTCACCCGAACTCTCAAACCTATAGGCATACTAATCGAGGTAATACGGTACCTCTAGACACCCCAAAACACAGACACAGAATCTCCGGGGTGTCTGAGACACTTACGAGACCAAAGGTCGACCACTGGGTCACAACCGGGTCGACCAGAGGCCAACTCTACACTTAAACGGGCGTGGTAAACACGAAAGCCAAGAGGCGGCCCTCCCTGGGCCGTCCAAGAGCTAGGCGGTCTGGCTGGGACCGCAAAGCCTAGCATAGTGGCCCAGCCAGGACCGCATAGCACCAGACGCCTCCAGAAACTAGGCGGTCCCTCCCAGACCGTCGAGAAGGATGGCGGTCCATTGCCTGATCGCTGGGTGTCACCTAGCGGTCAGTCGTACGGCCGCTATTCTTCTCGACCTCGAGTGACTTAAAATCAAGAAAATGGTCACGCTCTGACCGCAAGAGGGATTGGCGGTCTATCGCCAGACCGCCCGATGGTAGAAGCGGCCACCACAAGACTGCCTCACCACGGGGGTAACAGAAGGGATGAACGGTCACCTCCTGGCCGTTTCACCCTAAAACGGTCACTCGGGGATCGTAAATGGAAACAAGGTGGTCACTCCATGACCGCTTAACTGGGAGGAAACTCACAACGGCCAAGACTTGCCCTCGGGGGTCGCGCCGGCCCCATGAGAAAAACGGTCGGTCGCTTGGCCGCCGCTGGAGGTGGTGATTAATCGCACGACCGCAATACCTGCCGACACTCCTTGGTCGACTAGCGGTCACTAGGTGGGCCACTTCACCTAGAAACGGTTCCTGGTAGGACCGTTTTCATTCCGAAAAATTGAAAACGGCGAATTCGGTGGAAAACTCCGTTCCACGCCTCGTTCGCACCTACGCGAAGGGAAAAATAAGGGGAAACTCGTCCCCAACCTCTCTAGCACCTAGAGGACTTATCCAAACCCCAAAATCGCGGTTAAAATGCTAGATCCGTCTCACTCCCCAAAATCGAGCATTTTTACCCCGGCGTGAAAATAAACTCACTCGGCTCGTCTCGAGCTACCAAATCCACAGAAATGGAAGTACACGAGCTGGGGATCCATCTCCTTATCTCCACTGAAGATTTCGTACACCGAGGACGTCGATCCACGAAGAAAACGTCACGAAACCCTCGCTGGTTCATGAACGCGCACCCGAGTTTCATCGCGCCATCGGCCCTCGATCCTCGACCCGTCCTCGCCGTCGTCACCCTCGCGCCATCGCCGCCTCGCCCTTGCCTACCGCGGTCGGCCGCCTGCGGAGAAGAGAGGGAGAGGAAGAGAGAAACAGAGGGGGAGAGGGTGAGAGACGTGAGGGAGAGAAAGAGAGAGGGCGGTTTATATATAAAAAAAGAAAATAAAATATATTAATTTATGTGGAAATGCTCGAGCCATAAAATTTAAAAAATTTAAAAAAAATGAAAAAAATTATCCCTGCGATCCTCAGAAGACGCACAACGCAGTGGTACTGTCCCGGAGTCAGAGAACGCAATAGTTCACCCTGCACAGCGTTCCGAAGGCCCGACCTGTAAAAACACGTAGAAACCGCTAAACTTAATCTGGGACCCACGAACATAATCTAAAAAAATATTCAAAAAAATCTGGGGCTTTATAATGGTCCACAGGAGGGCGTGTCGGATTGGATGCTTCCATGGGAGCGCGCCGTATTAAGTAGTGCCGGAATAGGTGGACACCAAGGGGGGGGAGCGTCGGTTAAGATGGCGTCGGAATAGCATGCACAGGAGGCAAAGGGCCATGGGGCGCGTCGATTTAGACGGCGTCGGATTAGATGGACACCAAGGGGCACGCCGTATTTGATGGCGCCGGGAAGATGGTGTTTGAATAGTAATGCGCGTCGTATTAAGGTGCGCCGATTTAAGGGCCCAAGAGGTTGAGTGTGGGCTAAAACGGCGCAGGGGAATAGTGATCGTGCCGGATTAGCCCGCACCGGGCTAGTTCTTGTGAGTTTTATTTCATTCTTCTAAGTTCCGATTCTTCTTTCTTTCACCCGTGGGTTTCTTTGTTGGTTGATTTATTCATCTTATTGATGGATTAAGCTTTCAGAGAGAAAGTTTAAGTGTTTTAATCACTTATTAAGGTGAATGGGCATGAAGATTTAAGTGTTTTTATGGAAGGGTTTATTCTTTGTTCTTTGTTCCTCTTGTTCTTGTCCCTGACAAAAATTGGGCAGCATCTCCCCCAGACTGTGAGTTGCCAGAGATAATAGAGAATCACCAAACGGAGTAATCCGGGGTGACACTCAAAGTTCGGAGTGACCTCACGGCGGTCTGATAACCCATATGTGAGTGTGGAGAGCTCAAGGGCTAGCCTTCAAGAGCCACCACAACTCACGGGTGATGATTCCACACCTGTTCATCCTTCATACGGGCTCCTTAGAAGGCCCTGCCATGGAGGGGCAGGCTTCCGAGGGCCCTGGATGAATGGATTTCATCTTCGAGAAGGGCTTGTATTTATAGGATGGAAAACTGGAATTTCCAGAAATATTCTTGTCCTATAAATTCTTCAATTGGTCCAGGTGTCAAGAAACTTTTGAGAGGATGTCAAAAATTGAATTTAAATCCACGTGGACACTCTGAGCTCTGCTTATGAAGTCCGAGCTTCATTTCATTGAGTCCGAGCTTGGTTCATGGAGTCCGAGCTTCGTTCAATTTGAGCTTCATTTAATCCGAGCTTCATTCAATCCGAGCTTCCTTCAATCCGAGCTTGATTCATGATCGACTCTTCTATAAGGATTCCGAGCTTAAAGTTGAAGACCATGCTTGTCCGACCTCATCAGCTCCCTATACAGCTATTTGTCAGCCTTCACAACCTATTTTTCACCCTTACTGCTCCATTTGTCACCTTTTTGTAGCCATTTGTCACCCTTAGTCTCAAAACGCCGTCGCCTTTGTCCTTCTTTCATATTTTGAGAATTTAAATGAAGATGGAGTCGGCTCCAAAGCTTCACGCAGTCAACGTTTCTTCTTCGCTCTTCATGCTTTCAGCCCTGTTATCTATTTGTCACCACTAGTGACCTATTTGTCAGACTTATTGCCTATTTGTCACCTTTAAGGAGCTATTTGTCACCCTTATTTGATGATAGCCATTGCCATTGTAGCTGCCTTCATTGTTGGGTTTCTTTGTACAATTCTAGCCCTATTGTCAGTGTAGCTTTGAAAACTTTGACTTTAATTTTGACTCAACTTGATCTTGACTTTGACTGGGCTTGATGTTGACTTTGACTAGGTCAACCTTAACCGGCACAGTGGCTGGCCTTGAGTCTTACTGGAATTGACTCTACTTTTATCTAGAGTCGACGTTTCTTCGTGCAATTTCTTCACACTTCTGAGCCCACCTATTTTTCACCACTAATGACCTATTTGTCACCCTTACCTAGCTATTTGTCACCCTTAACCGGATATTTGTCACTGTTGTGCTTTAGCTTGGTGAGTGTTCCTTGGTAGCTCGACTGGGTCGACGCACAAAGCGTGCTGCGTCGACGTAGCTATGTCTCCTCTGCCACTTATCTACCGGGTGAACTATTTTTCACCCTTAACAATCCATTTGTCACCCTTATCACTTATTTTTTACTTATAAAGATTTATTTGTCACCACTATTCCCTTCTGCCACTACCGGGTGTTCTTCCTTGTAAAACAGAACCCGAGTCAACTTCGGAGGCTTCTGGAGTCGACTTCTCTTACGAAACTTATTCTTTTTGCACTGTTCAACATTTGTTTACATTGAAAAACCATTGTTCCTATTTAAAAATCTTGGTTAAGCAACATTCTTCCATGATCATAACAGTCTATACACACACTTTTGTCATCATTAAAATGCAAACACTAAAATCAAGTTGGGGATCCAACACACCTATTTTTATCTATTGTGCTTTAATTTGTTGGGGAAGTAGCATAGGTGCTGGTAATATGAATTCCGGATAGCTTAGATATTGGCCCATAGATGAAGCACCCCTAGGGGTAGAAAGGAATTCTTTAGCTTCTTATTTTAGCACCATACTGCCAAAGGTAGTAGTGGCTTCCATGGCAATGGATTCTAGATATATATCTGCTTCATAGCATTCTTTAATTGCTTTGTTGACTAGATTTGAGACCCCCATTGCTAGGGAGCAAGGGTTATACGCCCTCACAACGGGGCAGGAGTAGTCATTCTTCTTTTCTTTCATAAGTGATATCTGTTGCCTGCAGCTCTTTTTGGGTTCGAAGCCTCCTTTGGTCAGCCTCTGATGTATCTTCGGGGGTCTGATGATGGATCGAGACCATATGAACTCCCCTTCTGCAAGTGCCCATTTCATGAGGGCACAGTTGTAGACATGCCAAAATCAATGCTATGTTGAGTAAATTTCATGTCACAACGTAATGCCCCAAAGTGGACTTCATTACTGGCTTAATAAGAGGATTTTTCTATTTTTTTAAGATTTATTTGGATTTTGCGACCATCATCTGGACACCATTTAAATGAATGACTTTCCAGAGTGTCATTATCTACCTACAGTATTGGTATGGTAGGAGTGGTGCAGGGCCATGAGCTACTGTGTTGAAGCCACGTCGTCATAAGACCACCCGCCGTTGGGAGCCAGGGGTTGAACAAGATTTACCTGAGCCAGTGTCGACAGCTGAGGTAGCGGAGTGGGTAGATGGTTTAGCATGGAGTTTTGGTGGATCCCGAAATCATGAATGGGCTGCTGCTACGGTGGCTGCTACTGCGGCTGCGGTGCTTGTTGCTGCACTTGCTGTCTCGGCGCTTGCCTTCTCTTTTATTTAATTTCAACAATGGCCTTATGCATCTCGGCCCAGCCAATGCGTTGCCATTCATGTAAATCGTATACCAGATCTCGGAACTGAAAACATCCTTCAATAGTGTGCCCGGGTTACCTATGGAACATGCAGTATTTGGATTAGTCAACGGTCGGGTTCCAGTTAGGCCGTTCCAGAGGCGGTTGGATCGCGCTCACAAACATGAGAGCGGAGAAAATGTCCATGAGGGACTTGGGCAAAGGAGGATATTGCGCTCTTTTTGGAGCTGGACATTTATTGGTATAGCCGTTGGGTGGAGGGACGATGTGGTATTACGGGGGTTGTTGTGGCTGTTGTGGAGCGGGGAAGGCATTTTGTGGAGTGGGGAAGACAAGCTGGGTGTTCTGTGGAGTGGGGAAAATGGGTTGGGAATTTTGAGGGGTGGAAATCTGGGGATTGCGTGGGGTCTGAGGAAAGCGGAGTGGAGCGGGCTGATTGGAGAACGAGAAGGCAATGGCTTGCACTTGCTCGTTTGATTGGACTCCTTCAGTGACGGGCTCCTGAGGTTTTCTATTGTATTTGGTCTTTTGGGCCTCAAAGAGAGAGTGGATGGGGGAGTCCTTGAACTGGGTTTGAATAAATCTTGCCCGACTATAAAATTGGTGCATGTTGGCGATATCGTTCATGGCCAATGTATTGTGGAAAGTGGGTGTAGCATTGGAAAGGAGCAATTTGACCTTCTCCTCCTCCGGAATATGACCTGGCACGCGGGCGGCCATCTGCCTCCATCTGTCGGCGTACGTAGCAAAGTCTTCATCAGCTTTCATCTTTTCGGCCACCAAATCTATAAATGAATATTCTGGGCTGACCCGGTCCTAAAACCTCTGGATAAACTTCTCCTTCACCACCTTGAAGCATTTGACATCTTCTAATGGCAAAGCATAGAACCATTCCAGTGCAACTCTATCTAGTGATCGGCCAAACAAATACGCCATGAGGCGATCATCATATTGGAACTGCACCGAGTCGTACATGAAATCCCTCACATGAACATAAGGATTGTTGTTCCCGTCATACTTGCGGTATGTGGGGAGCTCGGATTGAGGAGGAAATCGAATGTTGTGAAAATTGGGGACTGGAACGTCTGCCAAATATTGTAGGCCAACCCACTTTTGAAGGAAGTCGAGTTGTTGTTGCATGGCGGCCCATTTATCGAGGAGTTCCTGCTCCTGAGATGGAGTAGGTGGAGTAAAGGGGTAAGCTCAAGGCGAGGAGCTGAAGGATAGGCAGAAGGAGGGGGAGGCCCATAAGCGGGATATTGGGCCGAAGGATGACCCAAATTGGAATGGACATGGGCCGCCCCTTGCTGAGAGCGAGTGAAATCAGCCGGGCCAACAAGGACTTGCGGCAATGAATGGGCTGGCCCTGTAGGAATCAACGTGGATAGATGAGGGAAGAATGGTCTTCCCTTTATCAAGAACTTGATGGGTCGAGCTAGAAGACTGGCCCGCCTCCAGACTGGAGAATCGAAGGATCTTGGGCTGAACCAGGGTGAGGTCAATAGGAATGGGTGAAGCCCTGGGCCCATCAACTCTAGATTGTGAGATGGAGGTAGTGGACAGACCTTGTGCAATCGTAGGAGATGGGGCATTTGACCCCTATATGGTCTGATAAATGGCCTGGAGTTGGGCCGGATCCAATTGGGCCATCATCTGTAAGATTTGACTGGTGGGATTAGTAGTAGAAAGGGAGGGTTGAGCACCCTCCATGGAAGCAGAGGATGGAGGAGGGACGGACCCTTCTCTAGATTGAAGGGGCAAGACCCCGAGTGGGTCCTCCAGCTCGCCAGGTCGTCTCCTAGCCAAAGTGACGTCTGCATGTCCCGAGTAGTGCTGCGCGTCCGGTATCGTCTCTCAACTGTGTCGCGCTGGTCTCGAGCCCTGGTGTCCTCACCATGTTACCCCTGATTTAAGTACTAGTCGGTGTTCTACCAAGGAGGGGTAAAGACCCGGCATGTCCTCATAAGACCAGGCGAAAGAATCGCTATACTCTCTTAAGACCTTGATCAGATCTGCTTCAACTGCTGGAGGGAGATTAGCGGCAATGATAATGGGCCTAGGGTCTTCTTCATTTTCCAAATTTATTTCCTTCGTAGGTTCATCCACTGCGGAAGATGGCTCATCGAATCTCTTCAAGCCTTGAGAATATAAATTGGTAGTGTCATCTACGTTGCTGTCCTCAGGATCGACTGGGTCCTTCTCATCCATGACTTCGTAGACGCCCAATCCATCATCGCTCCACACCCCGTCTTGTTCTTCCTCATCATCTTCAATCACGATCACCGTAGCTATGAACTCTGGTTATTTCAAAAGAGCACGGCATTGCTGAGCTAGATCCTGCAAGAACCTATCAGGAATGGATTTAGAATGACGCACAAGTGGGCGCGGCTTAGGCTTGGATGGGTTGGACGACTTAGAACAAGACCCTACTTCTCTAGACCTCGACTTTACTTCCCCAGACTCGACAGACCCTACATCTAACTTAAGAGAAAGTAAACCTACTGGAAGGGAAGAAGCAGGGGTCTCGTGCCCCTTGGAGGAGGATAGATCGAAGATAGCGTAATCTTCCACAGAAATCTCCATTTCAAAATTGACGTTTTTTTGGAGATTAGTGGAAATCATACAGCAAGAGGAAGAGGAGGAAGGAGGAGGAGGAAGTGCCCGAGGGCAGAGAGAATAAAAGATGACATCAAAGAAAGGATCAGAGGATCAGAACCACATATTGGAAAGATCAGTAGGTGAATCAGGGGACCACCTGGATGTTAGATCAACCGGCGGGCAGTGGACCACAAGGCTACCATAAATGCCCTAGCGGCCTAGTGATGACCGCTAGGGATGCCTAGCGACCCTGTAGATGACCGGAAGGCCCTGACAGACCCGAAAATGCCCTGAACAGTAGGAAAATTGAGAAAATACTATCTAAACATGCACAAACTCACACCCAACTTGCAAAAGAGCATGAATAACGTGATGGGCGTTAGGTGTCCCACCGTGATCGCCAAAAAATTGTAGGTTGTTGATGTTTATTCCACCCCCCCAAACTATGCTATGCAAGTATATGCATGTGAACATGAACATGGAAGATGATGAACAAAGGGGGTGATAAAGGATGAAGATACTGACCATGATCGCCACCAAGGGTTAACAATGCCAAATGGATGAAGAGATAAAAGGAACGGCGCCGTGTACCTTGGAAAAGGATAAAGACTTGATCATGCTTAAAGAACGGGGTACGAGGAATGTCATGGATTCAACCTCCTCTCCTTCCAGCCGACTAGAGGAAGAGGGCCTCACGTTATATTCATGCTCTCCTGCAAAACAAAGACAAAACCACAAGAGAAAAACTCATTAGAACCATGAAGTGTAGTATCAAACCCACAGTGATAAAATAGGGCTAAAAATTGAGGGAGAACACACCGGGGGGAGCATACCCCGACTCTAGCAACTGGTGGCTAACCTCACTACTAGAACCTCACTGAAAATCAGTCGCATCCCACGACGATCCCACCTCACTTGAAAACCACTAGGGTGAGCCTCATTTCATAGGCTCAGTAGGGATCCCGCGGACCCCCACCTCGCACGAAAACACGGCAGGAAAGTAAGAGAGCAGGAAAGTACACTACCTAGCAGGAGTATGGTAGAACCAATAAGCTGTAATAAATAAATGGAAAAGCTGTCTACTCTAACAGTACCGTACTGCGGAGCCTCGGTCTGACAAAACTCGAGTCTACACCTGCCAGCAGACAGGAGCACCACCCACTGGAAGAATGACCAGATGCGTCACCTGACGTCTTGCACCGCATCACAAGTGTCTTGCTACAACGCCCCGGGCGAAAATAAAGACACACTCAGTAAGTAGCATATTCTTTGGCACCCCCCCGATCATCCAGCTTCATCTCGATTATTTGTTCGATAATTAGTTTGTTTGCCATTGCCGGGTCCACTAGTTCTGGGTAGAAATGAGCTGGCTGGTTTTAGGGTGTTGGCAACACTGCTGCGTGGGGTACCATGGTGGTGCCTTGGTGTTGAGGAGCCGGAGGGGTTATCGGGGCCGTGTCTCCAGCATAGTTGGGAATTGGCTGAGAAGCCATCATTTGGGGTGAACCCTCAAATTCATCAACACCTCGTCAGGATGTTTCTGGAGGAGCTTCAATCTGCTTTGAGGTAGAAGCATGCAGTGTTAATTCACTCACTTTCCTCTTCAGAGCCTCGATCTCCTGCAGGTAGGCTTGAAGCAACATCATCATTGTTGGATCAAGGATGGATGAGCTGGGAGCTTGGCCTCCCCCTTCCAGTGGTGTATCTAGAGAAGGTGCTACCCTTTCTCCTTCATTTTTGGTGGTAATTATGTTCGCCATCATGGCGACCACATCTGAACTTGCTTCGCTGGCAAGGGCTTGTATCACCTTAGCTGCGACTATCATCCTTCTGGTGACTGGGCCCGGGCTTTCAGTAAGCCTGGCCACTTCTACTTGATCTTCGAGGAGGGCCTCGTACTGGCTGGCCACTCCTGCCATATTGCAGGTATAAATATGCAGCTTCTTGTTTCTTTGGGTTGCTATACTGGACGACTGTCCAGGGAAAGTTAACCTGTCAAACACCGAAATCCTCGGTGTGGCTTCTTCACGGAGTGGTGGCCCATAACATCTCGACTCTGCATCTTCAATGTCTTCCAGGTTGACTTGTTGCCCCCGGTCTCTTCTGGAACCATTCACGACTTCTAGGAGCCGCTGAGTCCCCAAGAGGGTGTTTCCAAGGCCGCGGAGATATCCCCGCATGGCCTAAGTGATATCATCTTGTCCCTGGGTAGGGCAAACAGTTGATGGTGATGTTCGGGCTTGCACTGGCAGTTTATAGGCGAGGCACCTCTACTTGATCATCTTGCCATATCTTCTATCATGTGAATAAATGTTTGCCTGACGGCTATAGGCACGAAAGGCAGGTCTCTAGGACGCATGAGAAGGCGCCTCGATCTTTATCCCTCCATCTTATCTTTCTTCTACCTCTAGCCAGCCAATCTTGACGGGCTCTGGTTGAGCTGGGGCTGGTGCCCACCTCTTGGGCACCCATACTTGTTTGAATCTGGTCGGCTTTGGGGCCGACCCTCCCTTCTTCTTGGACCTGGTGCGGTCCTCTCGATCCTGGGCCAGTGCTTGAAACTGGTTGTGCACTGGTACGGTTGGTATCACCCTGTCGGGCGAGATCGTGGCCTGGAGGCCGTTCAGGTATACTCGGACTCCTCCGACCATGACGGATTTACCCGAGAGTGAGAGCTAGCCTTGGACTGTGTTGGCAGTCTTCTTTGCCGCCCTCCTGAAAGTTGGAGTGCGCTTCTTCCTTGCATCAATATGGTGGATGAAGTAGCCCACCGCCTTCATTTCTCCAAGTGTCACCTCCACGGGGGCGACAAGCTCGACCTTCTGGATCTCCAAGAGGTCCACGAACATGACCCCGAGGAAGTTGTAGAAACCAACGATGGGTGGAAAATCGCCGAATTGGATCATCACAGCCAGACAGCCATGCTCCGCATGGCTCGCAACCACCAATGGACCAAAAGTGACCGCTATTGGTTCCTTTGAAAAATCCCTCTAGTAATTTCAAATTATGAAAGTTAGCATTTTGAAAAAAGCCGTCGGGCCCCTAATCCTTGTCGAAGAGATGAGAGGAGATCTGGTCTCACTGGGCATGCCAACTTGTTGAACGCACTCAATGTTTTTTATATCATTTTTTAATATCATTATATTGTTTATCAGTTTATCATTTTATCAAGTGTGGGGCGTGCCAGTCACACATGTGACAATGTGTTCAGGCTTCGAGACTAGAGTGGTCCGAAGCCTGTAGTGCACTCCATCTGACTAACCAGACGATTGTGAGTATTACGTCGGGACTAGAGACCCTCCGTCTTGTAAAGGTCATGGCATTAATTACCGCAAGATGGTGGGTGGTATCTCAGGACATGGGATCGATCTGACGCCTAGTACGGGTGATCCAGGATGATATAGACACATTCCCCTATGGCTCGGTAAGCTCTAAACTCAAAAACTCTTATATGCTCTAAATGCTTCATTAAATGCTGACATTGACTCGATTGCCCTTTCAGGTACGCTGGACACCTTATCATGATGAGGGTCACGAGGGGCAGCCCTGGGTAGAGGCGGCCCAGGCATACGCCAGACGGGAGATTTGGCTGCACTACTTGAACATCATCGAGCCTCTGCATCATTGACTGATCATGAGGATGAGGGGAGTTCATCAACTAGACGTGGAGTTCCCGGCTCAAGACGACGAGTGCTACGGGCGATCCTTGAAGGGACTCAGTGGCGACATCGACTGGACCACTCGGGTACCTGACGAGGTACGTGATTGGACACGGAGGGGTTGGGTGGTGAAGGCCCGAGTGACTAGCGATGAGGCCTACTTGAAGGCCTACGCCCAGAGGTATGGCGAACAGGTGTTCCACAGTGTCTGACAGCCGGTATGAACTTCTAAACTCATGCTATTTCAATTAAATTACTTAATTATTCCTAAATGCACTGACATCATGATTTGCTATATGCAGCTAGACCCCCAGGGATGCATCGTGGAGCTTTAGGGACTCCTCCACACTACCGTGCAGCAGAGGGATGACCTCTAGCACACGTTGGACCTTCTGGTGAGCTTCCCTGAACCTTGGACTTAATTTATGCTTATTCTATGCAACTGACCTTGACTTTCTAAATGCAGCAAGCCGAGGGGGCACAGCGACAGGCACCGGATGCACCATCCTCCTCGTCACAACCTGTAGGGGGTAGAGCTGAGTGAGATGTAGACTTTGCTCAGGCGGTTGCTCGGGCTGAGGAGGCCGAGCCTACTCTCGCAGAGAGGGTAAGCAAAACCCTAAACCGAGTTCCTTAGACTTGAATGCGTATGATGATGCCTAACTATGCTGAATGATTATGCAGGCGAGAGAGCTAAACACAGCACTAGCCGAGGTAGAGTGCGCTAGAGCAGAGACAGAGCGTGCCAGAGCGGAGGTAGAGCGCACCAGAGCGGAGGCAGAGTCACTCCGGGTAGAGGTGATGGAGGTGACCCACCTTCATGCAGAGGTGGCACAGTTGGAGCGGCTCACTGTGGTGTAGTAGAGGAGACAGAGCGATTGAGAGTAGATGTTGTGTGGCTGAGGAGCGAGCGAGAACTATCGCGAGTGTAGGTTTTTGAGATGAGGGGAGCAATAGCAGTGCTGAAGGATGCCCTCTGACTTCTGGGGAAGAGGTCGGATGCCAGCAGGAGCCAGAGTGCTGCGCCGAGCAGTGGGTTCCGAGGCTACTTCACCAGCTCCTTCGATTACCAGAGGAATGAGGGGGAGGAGGAGCGACGATGTCGCCGAGAGGAGGAGAGCAGTACCACGGAGCCGCCAGCAAAGCGGCATGAGGGTTCAGGCGACAGCGGCGGCCCAGGAGAGGGACCGACTGAGTGATTTGTATTTTTTTTGACACATTTATACATGACTTTTGTTAGTGGAATGAAATCTTTTTATCTTTTTATTAAATTGTAAATGTATGGATGTGAATGCTGACCCACTGACTCCTACCCTAGGATTGATAGAAAGATAGAGAGATGGAGAGAGAGAGAGAGAGAGAGAGACAAACAGAACTGACGATTAAAAGAAAATAGCCAAAATCTGGCAGAAACTGACAAACGGTCTAACCTGAGACCACCTGAGGGTGAAAAATGGCCTAAACAAGGACCGTTAAGGGAGAAGGGTAAGGTGGTGGATGAAGGGGTGAAACGGTCTCATAGTGGACCATTTGTGTAATCCTAGCGGTCTTACGATAGACCGCTAGTGTAGAAAAATTGTTGAGTCCGAGCGGGACTCTTCCGTAAGAGTCCTATCCCGAGGGTAATGGCTTCTAACCTGCACTAGAACTCATCCTAACTTGAATTGGGGCTACCCAACCCCAATCCTAATGTAACAACACTAAAACCAAAGCCCTATAAGTGGGAACAAGCCCTGAATTCGTAGCCTGACCTTCATAAGTCGGTGGGTGGAACAACAGAAACTCTTTTAGTACTCTGCCACGGCCACCAGGAGGCAAATCATCTTGAGGAGCAGGATCAGCTTGAGCTTGGTCTGGAATAATTACTGGCAGAGGAGATGTACCACTTTCCTCCCTTAGACCACGACCTCGACCTCTTCTTCTACGAGGTGGCATTTTGAGCTAGAAGAAAGCACACAATGACAGAAAATCCATCAGTAATCACAGGAAACATCTAAAGTCAGCAATAGACGACTCACATGGACTTGTTCTGGACTGGGGCCATTTCAATTCCTTATACAAATCTTCAACACCGCTCTGATACCAACTGTAACGACCCAAGAGATCCGGATACCGATAACCCGATATCATTAGATTACTGATACTAGGAACTCAGGGAAGTCACCCAAGAGGCTGATGAGGCCCCGTAAGGGTTGAGGGAGTTTGTCGAGGGGATGCATAACGAATGGGAATTACACGCACAATAATAATTAAAGCACAAATTTAAACTATAGTGCCGAAGCAATTTAAATATATCAGAGTGATAAAATATATAATAGTCCAAATCCATGCCATACACAAGTCCAAATGTACAACTACACAGGACATACCCCAGTCAAAGGTACAAGAAAAGTACCAACTAACAAATCGACTACAGCTGGCAGCTAAGATTGACCGTCAGAAACACGAGGAACTTCGGAAGACGACTGGAGTAGCTCACCTGAAAGAAGAAAGGGTGAGTCACAGCCAGACTCAATAGGGGTCAGGTGGATCCCTACCTCGAATGTAAACATGCAAAAGCAGTAAAACATGGATCCAGAATAACAAGTATTGGCAATTAGAGGATGCATTTAAATCAAACATGCAATGGCATAATTAAACAATAATTATAGTAAAGCTACAAAACCAATCTGAACAGTCTACAACAGCTAACTATATGCCAATATAAAGTAAATATAAGTGTCAGGAGCTAAATCTACCAATAGAATAGACCTCAACTAACCAAGTGACTGGAGAAAGAAGAAGAGAGAACCCACTAGAAGGTAGAGACCAGACGCATCCACTGACGGCTTACACTGCGTCTCAAGCAACTCGCAAGTCAAAAAGACACAACAAGCGAGAGGCGTAATAGTACCATAAAATAAGAACTAGTCAGGATAACACTTGTCAGTGTCAGTCCAAGTCCCTGACCACGTGTGTACACACTGGCTCATTGCCCTGAGTCAGGCCTCTAGCTAGTTCCCCCCCAGTAGGATGCTACCGACAAGTAAGGGGGCCCCCGAAAACTTGCTTAAGAACCTTAAATCGGGACTACCCAACCACCTCTCCCCGGTGGGCCGACTCAACGGTCGTCGGGCTACAACTAGTGGTTCCGTCACAAGGTAGGAGAAAGTCACTCTATTGGGATCTAAAAGTATGTCACAGTTTATAAAATATTTTAAACATGGCGATAATGCAGCAATCAAAGATAAATGAATGAATATGCTAAGAAATTAAAACTGCATGACTCAAGCGGTTTGGACAAGCCCGCTTAAGGGGATACATGGTTAAGGCAGGGCCACTCAAGAGGACAAGCGGTTGGGCCTTAGCTGCTCAAACACTAACCTCAACAGGTTCTACGGTTATGGGTGGCTAAGAACCGGCCGCTCATGTGGTTAGGCGGCTAGGGACTGCCCGCTCAAGGTCTGTTGGGCGGTCGGTCGATAGGCCGTTCAAGAAGTTGGAACAGACCAGTGGGGGCCGCTCTAGTGTTGCCAACCTATAGTTCGAAGGGTATGAACAGTAGAGGGTATATTGTTCATGGTCTGGAGCGGTCTAAAGTGAACCACTCAAAGGGGGTTAGGCGGTCTGGAGTTGACCGCTCATGTTGAACGGTCTCAAAGGGGGCCGTTTTACTACTGCCACAGCGAGAATGGGGTCTCCACCATGGGAACCTGATGGGGACATCATTTACCCCCTCCACATTTTTCGAAGCCCGGATGGGTCGTCATCATGTACCATCGTGATCTTACATTTCTTTGAGTCATGTCATGTAGCTTTTATATTTTATTTGAGTCATTTATCCACGCCACATGTGGAAGGGATCCTACAGCCTTGTGGTGATTCAGAAGAAGAAGGCCACGTGGGTGTTTGATGGGGATGTTCCCCCTCCCCAATTAGTGAATCATTGCTTTCAAGGAAAAACACAGTGTTCGCATAAGAACATCAATCTTACCCGTAGAGCAGGGATGGGGAAATGTCACATCAGGCAGACCTTCCCCCACCCTCCTTGGGATAAAGGGATTGCGGCGACGCATTATCCATCCATTACACCATTAACTATAGGTTAAGCATGGCAGGAGGTTAATTCGTTAGTATTTAGAAGTTAGCCATGCGCCGGTGAACAACTGAGATTGTAAGAAGCAAATGCTCGAGTAATTGGTAGGTGGTATGTGGGACATAGACCATGCCAGAAGGCTCTGCGCCCAGATTGTAGGGGTGACCCTATTCTCTCCAATTCATAACCGTGAATGAAGAGATGGTGGGGAGCCAATCCTGGGGGTGAATGGAGATATGCATATACAAGTGTCTCCAGCGGTGAAATCCATGATGAGTACAAAGCATATTCGACATAATCGACTCACTGAGAGAGCCCCGGGTAGGGGGAAAATATTAATGTAGCCCTTGTTAAACCAAGGCGTGTTTGGCATCGATGAAAGAAATCAGAAGGCAATAAACGGTATGAAAATGAATAAAGTGGAGAAGGAAGAGGGACTCAAACACAGCTTAAGAGATAACATAACATCACATTTGGCCTGGCATTGTCACACAGAACCATTCCATTACATCCTTGCATTTAGACAAAGGAAAAGTATAGGAAGCAAATGCTAAAAAAATGAAGATGGGATTGGATAGGGGATGCAGACTCATATCATTATCCGTCCATTTACATATCACGGGAGAGATACTCTCAAGAAGAGGGGAAGGGAAGAGGTTGCAATCGCTCCATGGAACCCACCTCTGTTCCTCGTCGTGAAAATAGAGTACCGAAATGGGCACTCTTCTTCCTCGCACTAGGCCTCTCTCTTTGGTCGAAGGATGGCAGACGGTGACTCAGGAAGATCTCTCTCACCCTTTCTTTCTCCCCAAGCCTCTCTTCTCTTCTATCCTTCTCACCGTTGGCACGAATCTTCCCCTCCTCTTCTCTTATGCGCAGGAATTGGGCCTCTTTATAGGCTTAAATGGCATGGCTTAAACCAGCCTGGGGGGTGAGCGCACCGGATTAAGGGCTGTGATAGGCTACATTTGCATGCTGGATTCAGACAGCGTCGGTGGAGGTGAAGCACGTCGGATTAACCTCTTGCTATATTTGTTTGGGCCGGGGTCAGTTTGTGGGTCTCAGACTGGCTCCAGGAGTCGCCTTGATCTTTTAGCTCATCGTGGTGTTCTAAAGTCGCCATGAGAAGTATCGGGAAAACTTTTAGGCCATCGAACGGCCAATTCCGGAACAATTCATGCCTTTAGTTTGGACACTCAGGCTTTCCACTGACATGGCCTTCAACACCTTGTTCTGAGGGGCCAGAAATGTTTCTTCACCTCAGGAGGGCATCTTATCGGGTGGCGGGCCATCGGGTACATTCTCGTCCTGATCGGATGACAGATAGGATTTGTTCGGCACGACCGAGTCGATACCAGATCATTGGGCAGGCCGAATAGCACTGCCAGTTTGTTGTTGATTTCCTCTGACCCACATGAGATGGAGTTCCTGACATTTTGGTCAGATGACCTAAGGCTTCAGTAGTCCAAGAGGACCCTCGTGTATTGGTTTTCTTCAACTTTTACACTTTGGTGGGCCGCATCGTTTTGGTCGTTCGGGCGTGATTGCCATTGATCATATTTCGGGTGCAAACAAATGCCCCCCAGCAGCGAGTGCTGCAAGCGAGGAACGAGCGATACGGCACCGGCAGATGTACTCTGACTGAGCATATTCCTCTCCTGGTCAGCACAGACCATTGCTTCGGTGTAGTCGAGATGCTGTCAGAGCAGCACGACCCATAATGGCCTTGAAACGGCACGAAGACGGCTCTTTGGCCTTAAAATGGCGCGACCGTTGTCGATCGCTTAAAATAGCGCGGCCATGATTTGTATTGTTAAAGTCAACCCCTGGTCTCACCGGGTTGACCGGAAGTAGACACGACAAACACAAACAGACACACACAGTAATACACAAGCAGAGAAGACAGCACTCTGGGCAAAGCAAAACCACCTCTCAACCGCTAGGTGAACCCGGCAGTCAAGGGACAGCCGCTATGCAACAAGAGACAAGGACACAGGCAGTTCTAGATTGACTCGTTAGGGAACTGTCGTAGTCAGGGAAAAGACCGCATCCAGTCACCTAAACTGACCGATCCAGAAACCACAAACACATAGACACCGTCCTATAATACAAACCTAAGACAGACTAACACACGAACAGACACAGAACAGAACAACAAACAACGCAGAACAGAAGACCGACTATCACAGCCACAACAGGATTGTAACGCACCACCATAGGGGCGTTACCTGCTCTGACGCACCAAGGGTGGGGCATCAGGGCAACCAGGCCTAAAGCCTACACTCGAACGATGTAACAACCTACTATAGACGCGTCATAGGCTCTGACGCACCAAGACTGGAGCATCAGGACGAACAGGCCTAAAACTAAAACTCGGACCGTGTAACGCACCAATCCAGGTGCGCTACACCATCTAACGCACCAAGAGAGGGGCATCAGGGCCAACGGGCCTAAAGCCTAACACGAATAATGTAACACACCGGTCCAAGGGCGTTACACAACCTAACGTACAAGGGGAGGTCCGTCAGGGCTAACCGACCGATACGGTCTTCGAGGAAGACACGATCTTTGAGGAACTGACGGCTACAGTCCTTAGAAGCCACCAGAATGTAACGCACCCCCATAGGGGCGTTACAGACATGTGACGATCCAGTATTGGTCCATCACACGACCCCAACCTCGAAGGACCCAAAATGACCAACGGCTATGGCGGTCTATCGTAGGACCGTCACACAGTGTGACGGCCTCTGGTAGGACCGTTACACTAAACCGGCGAGCAAAACAATGGCATGGTCGAATTGGCTCGTTCTACGCCCCATTCATGCCGAAGCACAGGGGAAATGAAGCTACACGACCACAGAAGATGCCTGGAAGCTAAAAACGGCACATGCACACATCCGATAGCGAAAACGAGGCGATTCCAATGAATCTACCCAAATCGGGTCACCGGGTTTCCCAGACTCCTACCGGCCCCAAATGACAACCGATCGACACGAAACTGGCGAGTACGGGATCTTGACATCTCAACGGTCATTTTGACAGTAATTATACTATAAATCGTCACCATTTTTTGGTGAACCCTACAAACCCCAACACTCGCAGATGCCGATGCTAAGACCAGAAAATTACCAGCAACAACACGACAACAGATGACATCAAGGCACAGGAAGCCAAGATGAAGTTACATCGAGAAGAAGCAAACCTCTCGACCAGCCAGAATCTTACGAAAGGATCCTCGGCCAGTGGGTAATCAACCCACATGCTTCCGCTGCGCACTCATACAATGCACACAAGCAACAGAAGATATCGCGGTACTCGCATCTCAGTACACGCTCGGCGTCATCGCAATTCAAGAAAATCACAAATAACACGCCATGAGTACTGACCTAGCGAACAACCGATCACAAGAAGCCTAAGTGCAACAGAGATGAGAACTAGCTTCAGCACAAAGCACAAGGAAAGATGCAAATCTCAGCTTACCTTTACGTCCTGAAACAATAAATGAGCCCTCACAACACATCGGCCGTTGGACACGGCACGACAAATACGGAACACAACAGCTCTGAATACCATGATGGAGTCCAAAGCTAAGTAACCGTAAAACAAGGAGAAGATCAGGCTCAGAATAAAGCTGTCCACACTTAAGCAAACGTAGGACAAAGGCATCACCAAGATAGCAAATCCAAGGCAAACCTCGAGAAGACTCCACCAAACTGGATGAGAAACATCAAGCTCGACCAATAGAAGCTCACCAAGAAGGAAAAATCCTAGGTTTGCCCGAGCACCTCCTTAATCACGGAATCTAATCGAGCACTTCAACAAAAGCGAGACACATCAGGAGCTGAGCAGACTTAAGTTGGGACAACCAGAACAACGTAAGAACGTGAATGGCTTTGGTTTATTTTGATTTATTAAGGGGTTTTTGAGGGTTTTGGAGTTAATTGGGTTATTTACTTATTGAATTAGAGCCCCGGGCTCACCAGGAGTAGAGTCATGAGCTCGTGCGAGGTTCGTACTCGAGCACGGTGTTTATTATTCTTTAAGAAGTATTTTTATTAAGTCCACATCGCGAGTTAAAACATGGTGAAAATTTGACAGCATCTCCCCATCCCCGGAGGGTTGCCAGGGGAAAGCGGGGATATGTCCACGTAGTGGAGCAAACCCCTTAGAGCCGAGTGGCACAACGGCAGTCTGCGTACCCGAATGGATAGGAAACCCTGAGGACTAGCCTACTAGGGGCACCATGGTTCCGTGGGTTAGAATCGATCGGACATGGTGACCAATGGGGAAAGCGAAGACCCCGAGGACTAACCTACAAGGGGCACGTGACCCGTAGTTGACGCATAATCCAAAAAGGGGATGACTAAGAGGGAAGAAAATCCCGAGGGCTAGTCTACGAGGGGCACACATCCCATAGTCACCACAATGTCCTTAGGGAAAGTGGATTTGATATTGGGCTGAGGCCCTATCAATGTTCACCCTATGGCCCATAGGGATACTTGTCACTTACACATGGAACCCTATGACCGAGCGGCGGTTCTAAGATATCAATGGGGCATGTTCCCCTCCTCGGGGTACTGAAGGTAATGTTATCAGAACAACAGAGCTCAGCAATTCCAAACCGTATGTGGAATAGAATGGACATAGCAGTATATCACAATGGCCAATGAGTTGGAGGAGCGGCGCTCACAGAGGTTAGGCATGTTAATGCTCACGGGCCTAAAGGGGTTAGCACTTACAGAGATAGGCAATTAGTATGCAAGCTAGGGGGTTAGTAGATTAACATCCACAGAGGGTTAATGGGTTATCCCGTAACCAAAGCACATAAGATATCCGTTCAAGCAATTGGCATGCAATTAGCATAATTAGCATAGAACGAATGCATGTGTCTCAGGGGCGATCCCCATTCCCTCTGAGCTATGGAGAAGTACAGAGAATTACTGGGGGGGTCAACCCCGGACCAGAGCGGACAGAAATACGTACATAAATATGTTTCTGACCACAAAACACGCAGCACGTATGTAACCAAGCACAGTCATTACATTAGAAGGCCCCGGGGAGGGAGGGATCATGACTATAGCCTATGTTGGTTCAGGGCGTATTCGATGCCAAGAAATCAGAATTCGAAGGCTACACACATAGGAAATAGCCGGAGATACAAATTGAGGAGAGAATAGGAGAGACATATGCACAGCATTACGCATCATTCATTCCATTAACATAGATGGATCATCCCGTCAAAGGGGAAATGAAGGGGGTGGAATATCTCAAATATACAGCGCGATCGGCATCGTCGCTCGGACACCACGTAATTGATTATACATATGCAACCATAGAAGAAGCATAGGTGGAAGATAGTGAAGGGGGGAAGATGGGCTCATACCATCGCCCCCCCCCCCTCACTTACATTATCTCAGAAGAGGAACACGAGAGGGGGAATCATCGGAAACAATCAACGAACGGAACCCACATAGCTTCGCCAAAAATAGGGTATCAGATCCGGTGCTTCTTCTCCAGCTCCGGCGCTCCTCAAGCAGGACAGAGGAAGAAGGCGGCAGGACTTCTCTCCATGGAAACCCTGCTTCTTCCCCAAGGCTCTCCCCTCTCTCGGACGAACAGGTTGATTGGCTCTCAAACTCTGCCCCTTTCCCTTCGGATTGGTCTCAGGCTGGTTCCTTCTAATTCGCCCCTTTTTTTCTTTTTTCCTCTCCTTTCAATTGGTCAAACCAGGTGTGTTTTTATAGCTGCAGCCTATTTCGGCATGGAGAATGGCGCACCGGGGAAGCGGCTTCACCATTATGCCCATCGGGAAAAGGGGCCCCGGGAAGAGGGTGAGCCGATGGAAGGAGCGCGCCAGATAAGTGTCGTTTACTTGACACGGGCTAGACAGTGGGTCTCGGACTTGTTCCGGGGGTCACCGTGACCATTCATCTCCCCGCAGTCCTGCAAAACCTTGACGAGAAGTCCGTCATGTGTACGCCCTGGGAGCGGTTCTGAGGCGGGAACAGCGGCCCATCACCGTACTGGTCCACCAACGGCCGCAGCACGTCGATAGCGCAGGCCGGCAGCGGCACGACGTGGGCGCGCTTGCGGCCCTTCGTCTTTGCCGCCGGCATCGTCCAGGTGGCCGCCTTGAAATCAATTTCGCGCCCTTCGAGGCGCAGCGTTTCGCGGGCACGCTGGCCGCACGCGATCAGCAGCCGCGCCGCAGCCGTTGTCTCAGGGGCAAAGCCCTTGCCGTCGAGGCCGAACCATACCGTGCGCAGTTCGTCGGCCGTCAGGTTCCGCTCACGGGCCTTGTTGGCGGCCATGTCCCTGCGCACCATGGCGGCAGGGTTCGCCTTGATACCCCAATCCTCGCGCCGCTCGGCCGTGTAATCGTTTTCGGCCTTGATGCCCCAATTGAACGCGGCCGACAGATACGCTCGCGTGCGGTCGGCGGTCACTCTCGCGCCGCGCTTGTATGCGGTGCCAAGGTACGCGGCGACGTCGTTGCTGGTCACATCGCCGGCCAGGGTATCCCTGCCGAATGCATCGGCGGCAGCGTGCTGGCCAGTCAGCAGGGCATATTCCACGGCCTGCCAGCTGGTTTTTCCGGCGGCCTTCATGCCGTCCACATAGCTGCGGAACAGGCGGTCAACGGTAGGCGCGTCGGCCGTCCTGGCGGCGGTGCGGGGATTGCCGCCAGCCACGAGAACGTCGCGCACGTCGCGGCCGAACCGCTCGCGGGCATCCTTGAGCGACATCGCTGGATAGCGGCCAAGCCCCAGCTTGATGATCCGCCCATCGCGCTTCCACTTGCCGAACCATTGGGCATTTGGGCCCGTCGCGCCGGAGCGGATCACGAGCACCAGGCTGCCGGTCCCGCGACCACCGGCACCATCGTTCAGCAGGGTATCCTTGCCACCGCGCAGCGCCGCCTTGATTTGGTTCTCTGTGAGCATGTCGTCCGTCCGTTTGGCTGAATGATTTGCCCTTTGCTCTTAAGAACCTTCTAAACTGGCGAGTGAGTAAAGCCTGCTCCTCCCGATCAAGGTCTAGAAATCCACCAGACTCATCACTGCTACTACTACTGCTGCTGCTACTACTGTGACGAGATGCTCTCAGCGCAATATTCTTCCCTTTCTTATCACTTCCTTCTCCATTCCTCTTGAAATTCATCTCATACGTCATGAGGGATCCTATTAGTTCAGTCACAGACATGGTTGATAGGTCCCTAGACTCCCCTATAACAATGGCCTTGGTGTGCCATGCAGGGGTAAGCGATCTTAATATCTTTCTAATAATATCCCCTTCGGATATTTCCTTCCCAAAGCCCCTAAGACTGTTTGTGATCAACGAAAGCCTGGCATACATCTCTGTGATGTTCTCCTCTGCCTTTATCTTGAACAATTCATACTCAGAGGTTAGGAGATTTACCTTCGTAGCCTTCACTTGAGAGGTACCTTCGCAGATCAAGGCTAGTTCATCCCACATCTTCTTCTCCGTCCTGAAGGCCGAGATCTGGGCATACTCCTCTGGGTGAACTGCACACTGAATAATGTTTAGCACGGTCCAATTGAGAGCTGAAAGTTTTACCTGTTCTTCTGACCACGCATCCTCATTCGGAGGTAGCTCAGAAGGTCCAGTGGTGATAACTCTCCACAATCTATGGCTCTGCGCTCGTATAAAAACCTCTATCCTATTCTTCTAGAAGAAATAGTTAGTTCCATCGAAAAATGGAGGGTGACTGATAGATTGTCCTTCAGCCATAAAGCTATGAGGACCGTTAATTTCAAAATTTTCCTGGCTGTTGGACCACATTTCGGGGAACCTGCTCTGATACCAATTCACAGACTTAGCGGAAGGTGAGCTAGAACAGGAGGTGTTGAATAGATCACCGCTAAATTAGTCAAACTTAAACTAATCACAACGCCACAGACAAAAGAAGCCAACAAATTAGATCAGGACTACTAACAAAGAAGTGATAGATAGAACGATAGGTGTGCAAGCTTTCAAATAACAGATCAGATCAGAACAAACTACACGAGATGGAGGATTCTGATGAGTCCATCTTAGAGATGTATGCTCGTCTCATGGTTCTCACCAACAGTCTGAGAAGCTTAGGAAAAGTCTATACTGAGTACGAGATGGTTAGGAAGGTCCTTAGGTCCCTGACCCCTGTCTGGCACACCAAAGCCACTGTCGTGGAGGAGTCTAGGCTGCATATGATCCAACTCATCATTCATGTGAACATAAAAACTGTTGGTTGGTTGTCATAACTTCCAAAAGCATTTGACTAAGAGGGAGTCTGAGGGTTTGCAGTTCAGCCTAGAATTCAATGCAAATATTTTGAGCTTGCACTTCGATTTAGTTTGCACCTCAGCCTAGAATACATTTTAAACATCACTTGTGTGGTCTCATGCACTCTCATGCATTTCATGCTCATGGGACCCAACATTTCATGACTAGCATGTCCTACACTCTCAATGCATCATCATGTCATGACTTCATGATATATTAAATGGTGTTGGGAGAATGGCAGATTATGTCTATCTGGAAACCCACACTATGCGTGAGGTGATCCAAGGATCTAAGTTCTCCGCCTAGTACCATGGCTCTTAGTCATACTCCCTTGCATGTTTTTAGCGTCTAGTTTACATAATTAGTGCATTTAGAGAGGGGGAGTAAGTAACATGTATCCATTTGCTCATGCATGATCAATTTGCACATTTATTGTGTTTTAATCCAAAAGCTCATTTGAAGTGCAGACACCCGTTTCGATGGATCTACGAAGGCATCTTAAAACCCATGCACAAGCTTAGGGGGAGTCATCATAAAAGTCCAGGTTGCATCCCTACATACCTTGCTGATTTAAGGATTGAATGCATATTTTCAGAGGGAGCTTAATTTGATTTCAGAAACTGCTCTGTTTGAAAACTTTGTGTGTTGTCTGCCAAACTGCATCGATGCACAGGACTTGCAGCGTCGACCCAGCAGTTGTCTCTTTCATGTTCATGCCTTCTGCTTGAGCCCTCTACGTCGAGCCCCTGACATATCTGCATCAACGCATCAGGCTATCTGACAATTCGTTTAGTTCCTCCAATCCTAGTCTTTGAATTGATCAGTGCTCACCTTTGGCTATAACATCTATGTTCACAGCACATACTCAGGGGGAGTGCTTAGTGTCTATTTCTATTTATCCACCCAAGTGCATTCCACATATTGTTCAGCCTTTGCATCTTGCTTATAATTTGCTGTGTTTCATATTGGGTCTGAATTTCCATGGCATCCTTGAAGATCCGCCATCCATTTCCTGATGACTGACCGCGTACTCCAAATTCTTCGAATGCTTTGAATTCTTAGGAGAATCCCTACCTGTTACTGAGCTCATTTATCAGAGTAAATCTTAAAAGAGGAATCTTCTTTTATGGAGCTCTATGATTGCCTAAAACATGTTAACTGATGGTTAAACCTTATGATTTCTTGAGCTTTAAAATTAAAAGGTCTTGAAAGTGGCTGTATTCAGAATTAATGAACCTAAACCAGTTTTTCATGTTTTGTCATGTTATGCATTCTGAAATCTGAAAGTTTATTTTTAGTACAAAGGCATCTTTGATTGTGGAACTTTATTTTAGTATTATTTTTAAACATTTGCCTAATCTGAAGATTTCAAGAAAGGATCTTACAATGTCTCAAAAAGGGGTCACTCTTAATGAAAGGAATGAACTTCAGTCATACTGAGTAACTGGGGATATTGGCGTCTAATAAACATATATCCTCACATAAAAAGGTGTGTACTGAGTTCAATGCTCTAAGACAGAGCAATGTCAATTATTTCACTGAGAAATCGAGTTCCTTCATTAATGAAGTGGAGTGCATAAGGCCATGAAGTGCCTTGCTACCTCTGTTCTAATTGAAGCAGAACGGTAAGCTACATTGAGTAACTGGCGATGTTGGCATCTAATCAATGTGCATCCTCATGTTAAAAGGTGCATGCCACACCTGAATGCTCTTAAAACAGTCTCCGTACAGACCTGCTCGGACTTGGCTGGCTTAGCTAATGAGTCTACCCTGACTAGGAAATATGCACGAGCTTGTTATGTGCTCGGACATCAAGAGGACATACACTGACAAGGAAGGGGCCGAAGGGATCATGGAAATGGCCACCTAGAGAGAGGAACTCTATGCCTTCAAGGATTTCTAAAGGTGGTGGATCATCTTCCTCCAATAAGACAATTGGGCTAGTGTCTCGGGTGGGTTGGCCGATCTTCATGCCTGGAATAATGATGGGATGGGAGTGGACCGGGATGGGTTCTTCCTCCATGGGAAGAAGGAGGAGGATCTCACTAGTGTAGTGGCCTCTCGTGCAGACGGTAGTGATGGAGCCAACGGTAGGGCAAGTGAAGATAACAGTGCTAGACCTCGATGGCTTCTTGGCTAGCAGACCGATCAAGTGGACTTGCCAGTGTAGGCAATCCACCAAGTCTCCCACATCTTCCTCAAAATAGGAGGTTTGATAGGTGACATGGGGAGGCCGGAGGGGCACCATTTTGGAGTGGTGTCCCATGGGTAGGGGGTATGGGTACAAGCTATGGAGGGTGGGGTATACCTTGAGCCATTTGAGTAGGGGCCCATCTATAGTTATGGTGCCATATGTGAAGGTATGTGGCTATTGAGGATCTGGGCTATGTGGGGTGGGGGTGACTTGAGGCTCTTCCTCCCTATGGGTATGAACTTGTGTCTTCTTGACGGTGGGGAGGGGTTTCAGGTTAGCATCTATTCCCATGTGGTCAGGTGTGGGAACCATGGTTTCCTATACCAAGGTGATGGGAAGGTCTTTTGCGGGTGGGGCGATGATGGCCGATGCATGGTGCACTTGGGGTGGCAGGTAAGGGTAGGCTTGGGTTGGGATAGGGAGTGGAAGTAGCTGGGGTCTATGTTGGGGTTGGGTTAGGGTAGAAAGTGGGAGGTGGGTTGGGTGAGGGGGTTTGGGTTGAAGTGGTGTGCTCTTCATGGGGGTAGGTGGAGGGACAAAGGCGGGGCCCAGTTGGGTTTAAGAAGTAACGGTGATAGTGAGGACTAGGTGACAGGGTGTAGGGGTAGTGTCCGGGGTAGGAGTGGTGGGGGTTGGGTTATCAGGGTGGCCTTAGGCGGGCCAGATGGGGATGGAGGAGTGGGAGTGCTCCTCGGGCTCTGACTACCTGGGTAGGAGGGGGAGTGTAGGGGGGTGTAGACCTTCCTAAGTTCGGCCTTCATTTCCTCCCAAGTGTCAATCGGGGCTTGTCTGCGAATCCTCCTTAAACCCTCAACTATTAGTCAGGGAGCCTTGGCTTGCTTGGAGAGGTGCATTTTGGCCGATCTTACTTTCCTCTCTTCGGCCAAGGGGTACCAATCAAAGTATTGATCCATCGAAACCTCCCAATCTAGATATACACCAAGGTTGTGGGATCCCTCAAAGGCGGGGGTTTTGACTTTCAAGAGTGCCAAGAGGTGGTTATCCGGGGTTTCTCGGGGGCAACTCTCATTCTCCTTTGGTGTGGACCTACGTCCCTCAAGTTTATCGAGTTGGGCAGTGATATCATCAAGCCGCCCAAAAATGTTGGGCATGGCCTTCATGAGGGAGCTAAATTGGCTTTGAAGTCCACTCATTCCGTTGGCTAGACTCTCTTGGGCATTGGGGTTCATGGTGGAGGATGACAGATGAAATTGACAAGGGGTGCCTCTATGGGTAGTCATGGGTGACGCACGGGGTGATGGATGCAAATGCACCCTAGGACCGACTTGTAGAGATAAGTCGCGAACTTGCTCTGATTCCACTTGATGTGGCACGGGCAAGGATGCCACGGGGGTGACTCGACGCACCTAGGACCTAGACTCACAAGCAAACAACATTTGAGCAGCGGACTCACTCTAGGGGGCTCTCTCGCGTAGCGCACACTTTTGTCCGGAGGCAAACCGGTGATGGTGGGAAGGGTTCGAGGTGAGACCTCGCCGTTCCGGGGGTTTGGCTACTCCTGGACTGAGCCCTTAAGGGGCTGGGATACCCGACTCCGCGGGCAGCCAGCACGCCGAGGGCGTGGGTCATGGGGAGCTCTCGCAACTCGCTCTGTGGTGGGCACTCAATTTGCTGGAATTAGGGGATCGGGCGCTCACCTCACCGTCCGATGGCAACCAGAAGCGATACTAAACTAGCAAATGACAACTAGACATCATAATTAGCAAGCTACAAAGCATGCAGTTTCTCGGGCAATTTTCGATCATTGATTATATATAATAGGTGAGTCCTCGAGACATAATGGGATAATCATGAAATCCCCGAATGGCATTTCAACAAGCAAATCACATGACAATTCAATTATAGGCTCCTCAATGCATGCAATGAAATCCTCAGAAATGAAAGAGTGAGAAGCACCAGAATCAAATAAGACATGAGTTGCACAACCAAAAATGGTAACAGTACCTTTAACAAGGTTGGAATTGCGGCTTCGGTTCGCGTGATATGAGTCACTTTGCCTTTTTGTTTTCTTCCAGCAGTAGCAGAGGACAGGAAAGAAGACGCCACAGAAGCTTGAGGATAAAATTGTTAAGACGGCAGTGGTGGGAAAGGAGGCCTGAATTGAGGTTGAGATAGCTGGGGCTGGGCGACTTGAGACAACTGCACTAGCTTCAGTCGCTGGGGACAGTCCTGAACCACGTGACCCGACTGGTCACAACGAAAACACACCACCGGCAGGGAGCAAGGTCTGCCTGGGTGGCTACCACCACACCCCACACATCCCCTAACAGAACTCTGGCGTTGCTGGGAGGAAGGAGTTGATTGTTGAACCGCATCAGACGATGCCTACTGGTCAAACCACTTCTTGAACTTCTTCTTACCCTTGAACTTTCTAAACTGGGACTTGCCCGAAGAGGAAATACCACTGGCAACAGGAACGGCAGATGGGACCCCTGGTACAGGAGGCTGATAATAACCAGGTTGAGACGGAACCGTCGGTTGAACTGACACTGCTTGAGGAGCTTGAGATATTGCCAAATCCAATTCCAATGCTGCAGCAGCCTGATACACCTCGTTCATATTCGTTATTCGGGTCATGATCAGCGGTTGTCTCAGCTCGGCTCGAAGGCCACACAAGAACTACTCAGCCTTCAAAGCTTCATTTGCCAGAATATGGGGCGCATAACGGCCCAGTTCCATGAATCTGTTTCGATATTCGGGCACCGACATCCCTCGTTGCACAAGCTGCATGAACTGGTGCATCTTGTTCATTCTAAGATAAGCCGGGCTGAAGGTAAGCTCGAAAGTCGCGACAAACTCTGGCCAGGAAATTTGTCAGAGCGGATGAGATTGAAAGGCGATCTCCCATTCTGTATTCCACCAAGTCAGCGTCGTGCCCTGAAGTTGAAAGGTGCCAAGCATCACCTTTTCATCCTCCGCGCACTCCATGGACCGGAACACGTGCTCTGTAGCATCCAGCCACACCCTAGCTGCATCTGGATCGGTTTGGCCTTCAAAAGTCGGCGGATGAAACAACAAAAATTCCTTCAATGCACGACCACGACTACCAGGTGCATCCTCTTGTGCAGGAACCACGGGAGTTGGGTCAAGAACATTTTGAGGAGCAGGAACGCTGCTCACTTCCTGGGGAACTGGGGCTCTCCGACACCGAGGCGGCATATTAAAACTAGAAAACATGGATAATACACAAGAAAATCCATTAATCACATGGAAAACATCCTATTCCAGTAATAGACGATCCAATTAAGCTAGTTCTGGATAGTAGCAATGACATTTCAATTCCTTACACAATTCCTTAACTCCGCTCTGATACCAACTGTAACAACCTAGAGCTCCGGATACCGATATACTGATAACATTGATATACCGACACCAAGAACTGGGGATGCCACCCAAGAGGCTGATGAGGCCCCGTAAGGGTTGGGGAAGTTTGTTGAGGGTTGCATAACAAATTGGAATTACATTGAGCACAATATTAATTAGAACAGTGATTTAAACTGGAATGCGAAAGCAAATTAAAATATATCAGAGTGATAAACCTTATACAATAGTCCAGAGCTACAAAAATACAAGTCCAACTGTACAACTACACTCGACCGTACATACAAAGGACACACAGACTAAGCTGGCAACGCTAGACCCGGTCACCAAAACCTCATGAATCTCCGGTGGACGGCTGCGTCTGCTCACCTGAAAGAGAGAAGGGTGAGTCACAGCTAGACTCAGTAGGGGTCACGCGGATCCCTACCACGCGCTAAACAAGCAAAAAATCTATAACACCTCGTATATATGCACTCTCACCGGATGCGATAGCAAATTGTCAGAAGAATATGCCGGAGATGCTACAAGGTGAGGAGAGTGGGATTTTGGAAAGAGTAGTGTCCAAAAATTAGTGCAGCAAGTACTGCTACGCTAAAAAGCTATAACGTGTATTATTAACTTATGATCGAACCATACTGCCCATGTTACGGCCTTGCTCTCTGGTTGGCAGTCCTCTAACTAACCCCGAGGAAGCGTCATCCGAGGACATTCTCCGGTGCTCCGGAGAAGAGGCGTCCCCTCCTCCGGGAAGGGAAGAAGAAGAAAAAAAGTACTCGCAAAAGAAGCACCCCCCACGCGCCCCACCATTGCGATCCTCCTCCTCCCCACCCTTCCCTCCATTTTATGGGAGGGCGGTTCCCCTCCGCGCCAGCTGTAGCGGCCGCGGCTGTGGATCTCTGCGGCTTTGCCAGGCTCTCAGTCCCCGCGGACGGGTTCCCGAGGGCGAGCCTCCCCAAGTCGGCCTCGAGGTCCCCGTCGTCCCCCGGGGCGGTTCGGAGGGGCGCGGGGATTGCCGATCGGGACGTGGCCGGGCGGGTGGCGATGGACAAGGGCGGCGAGAGGGTCCCGCTCTCGGAGGTGGTGGCCGACTGCGTGAGGCGTTGGTTCCAGGACACGCTCAAGGAGGCGAAGGCCGGGGACGTGGTGATGCAGGTGCTCGTGGGGCAGATGTACTGCAGCGGGTATGGCGTTCCTCGCAACGAGCAGAAGGTAAAAGGCTTTTAGGTGGTGTGCCCTCCCTCTCTCTCTCCGCTATAGTCATTGTAGAGTAGGGTTTTGTCTTTTCCTTTATATTTCTTTTTACGCACCTTACTCGTTTCGATGTTATTTGATGTTGGGTATGCCTCAAGGCTTCTGGGTGGGAGGTTGGGTTTGCCACCTTTTCCCCTGTTACTAAAGGAATCTGTTGGGCTTTGTAGGATTTGACGGTTTCTGCTTTATGGGTTTCCCTGATGGTTTCTTTTTATTTAACTTCTATCCGTAGTAACTGGCCAATTTTAGGCTATTTGCATCTTGAATGATATTTGGGTTTCCATGGTCATCATTGCCAGTGTTCTTTAGGTAAGTAACTGAGATGGATAGTGTAGATTTGACCGGAGCTAGGCTGCATTTGTGGCCAAAAAAGAAGGATTTTACAAGATACTGTATCTAGGTCCCATTTGGTGTTTACTAGCATCGTTGAGTCTCACCATTTTTATTCTCAAACAATCCGAGTTGATTTCTAAATTCTAATACAATTTTCCAGGAGGATCCAAGAAATGAAGATGAAGAAAGTGAACGACAACTCTGTATAGAATATAGATGTTGGATCTGTAACTGTTTAAGGGGAAGTTAGTTAAATAATTCAAAGGTGGGCTTCCAAGAACTGTGGTAGTGTAAAGAGACTCTTAAGAGGGTGTAGGAGCTGACGTAGTTGTAAAGACAATGCAATTAAATAGGGTCTATGATCTTTATGTGACACAAACAGAATAATGAGCAAGACTTGATTGCATTATAAAGGCACTCATGAGAAAATTTCCTTGATGAGTGGGTTAGATGGAGGTGGAATTCATGTCTCAAGTGGTTCTTAAATGAGAACAACAGTGAGTTAAAAAGTAGAAGGTAATACAGAAAGGATTCCTGCGGGTGTTTGAAAAACCATTATCAAGAGGAAGTTAAGGCTTATCAAAGATAAAAACAAGTAAATATTGCGGACTAGGTGAATGCCATTTGAGGCACATAGTCACACTTTCACTCAATGAGCTATGGCCAATTCCATACATGCAATCATGAAATTGAAATATATGCTAGATTGATGTTATCAAAGACAATGGCCTTGCTTGCTAGGCAATGCGGCTAAATGAGTCGAGCCAAAAATGCCTTGCCTCACCTCATGTTTGCCTCACTCTGTTTCTAGGGTGTTACATCATGCTACTTCACCTGTGTCCATGTTCAAATATTGGAAATGATCAATGTTTCTAGGGGCCTTACATATCATCATTTTAGATGTTTTCTATATTTTCCTCCTATTTGCATTTCATTGCATAAAAACATGGAGGGTGCTGATTACTTACAATTACAATAATTCTGGAAATCTCTTGCACATTGATTCTTCTATTTCCCATGTGACTTCTTGTTCCAGGCATTTATTCCATTAAACCTTTACCATGGGAATAATCTTGTTGCTTAGCATGCATGCCTCACAATCCAATATCCTCAATTGCTTTTGTTTATATGTTAGGTCCTTTTGTATTACCAGATTGTCATGTTCTATAATGTGATATGGATCATGAACATATTTCTTTAGCATGGAGACATAGAAGACATTATGGACTTCAGACAATTGAGGTGGCAAGGCGATCCGGTAGGCAACCATGCCAACCCGTTCCAAGACATCAAAGGGACTGATATATCTCGGTGTAAGCTTGCCTTTGACATCGAATCTTCAAATTCCATGACCTGGGGAAACCCTAAGGAACACGTAGTCTCCAACTTGGAATTCTAGGTATTTTGATGACTAAATGGACCAGCCAAACAAGAAGAATGGACTAAATTAAATTTATAAGGTCAGCCTTCAATATCTAAAAAATAGGTCAAATCATGTATATGAGGTGCTGAGAGTCGACCAAAACTGCATGAGAGTCGACCACAGACTGTAGACAGAACCACCCAGGTTCTGGAAGGGCGCAGGTGTTGACACCTGAGGGCTCAAGAGTCGACTTTGGGTCCAGATAGAAATCAAGTTGGTTCTTACAGGTGCTGAGAGTCGACTCTCAGGGTCCTGTGAGTCGACCAACGTCGGAGGATCTTGGTTAAAGCCCAAAAATCGAACCTAGCTTGTTCAAGACCCGATACCCAAGCCGTGGATCCATTATGGGATGCACATAGAGGGTCCAAATGTGTCAAGAAACGTTAGTTTTCATCAGATTCTCTTGCGTCACATGGAGGAGACATGATCTTCAACTTCCTCGCTGAAAAATAGGAGATTCGCACTAGTTTTCCAACTAGATCATCTGATATCTAGGGAGCACTTCATAAAGTTGAAAACAGGTGCCGGGAAGGCTGAGAATGGACAACGAGCAGCAGAGAGTAGTGAAGAAATAGGGGGCGTGGCTACTGGAAGATGAAGCTCTGCATCTAAGGAAAAGAAGGAGAGGGAAAGGGCATGTGCGATCCAGATCAAAGAGAAAAGAGGGAAGAGCAAGAAAGAACAAGGGCCCAGCAGTAAAAAAGAAGGTGCAGGTGATCAAGAAGAAGGCTCCAGCAAGCAAGAAGAAGAAAGAGAGCAAAGAACCATAAACAGCCAAGAAGAAGGGCATCTCCAAGGAAAAAGAGGGAGGAAACTCTTGGAGGAAAGGTTTCCAATCTAGAATAAGCCGCTGCGGTTCAAGATCTGAAGAAGGCATCAGATCCGGGCATCAACTAACATCCTCAAGCCTCAAGTTGCAGTAGATCTCAAAGCTTTCCTCGAAGAGAACTTGATTTGAGGAATCCAAGTAGCAGGCGATCTTCATCTTTAGAGTGAGTCATCTGCAAATCGGGATAACATTTCTAAAACTCAATCTCTTTCATGTCTTATAAATTATGTCTTTCATTTTAAATCCTTGTTCAAGCCGTGAGTCAGCGTATCAAGCTGTGGGATAGCGTATCAAGCTGTGAGTCAGCAGTCAAACTGTGTGTCAGCGGTTGTAAGCTATGTTTCAACAGATTTTGAGGGGTGTGATCCCCTTGTTCTGGTGCTCGGCACTAGGGAACCCTCACTTGGTTTGAGTGGGGGGTGGACGTAGGTCTCGGGGTAGAGACTAAACCACCATAAAATTCAGTGTCTCCTTGTGATTGTTGGCTTGGCATTGACGGTAGATGCATGTTTAGGGGCGTCTATCTATTTAGTGCATTTACAATATACGCAATTTGGTGTTTGATTTAATTTTACATAAGTCTGCAATAGTTTTTGAATTTGGGGGTGGATCTGTTCAGCCCCCTCTAGACCGACATTCCACCTGCACATCATTTCCCAATTCTTCACTACTTCGACCTTAGAAGGATCAACAGATATTCCCTTCTTTGAAATCACATGCCCCAAGAATGATACTTCCTCAAGCCAGAAATCACAGAACGAATCAATTACAAAGGAGCGGGAGATCCGAAGATGAATGAGAGAGACAACGATTCCTCAGTAGGAGCAGGAGGAGAGACCAGATTAGGTTGGGGAGGTTTTAAGAGGACCAAAGGGTGCTCTTGACCCACCCTAGCATCCTTAGGGATAGTGGATTCTTGCCACGTCAGTTGAGGAGGAGTGATTAGAGTGAGAGGCCCTTGGGTAGCAACCGAGGATTGGCTAGGAGGTTAGATCAATGTCCGGGGCTGAGGCCCCTAGGCGAACATATTGATATCGGCCCATGGCTCATTGACTTCCACTTCAAACATCCCGTACCATCTGGGAAAACCTTTAACCCTCCACATTTGTGTTCTCTTGAGCACTCAGGATTCCAACCTAATCACAATGTTCACCCTCTCATGTTGCCTCGAACTTGATGGATCCTTGTTTGGTTGATGAGCAGGTAAAGGGTTTTGCACATTGCCGAGGTCACGGGTGGGTTTCTTAAGGTAAGCAATGGCCAGCTTGACATCGGACCAGTTGATCCTCCCCTCGTCATTCATGTCATATACCCAATCCCGGAATTGCAAGCAATTGTAAATGTCATGCCCGGGAATGCAGTGATATGGGAAATACTTGGAGGTATCGACATTGGGGTGAACCCAATCCCTTTGAGGGGGCAGTTGGATGGCTTGAGAGGACATGAGGGGAAAGAACACGTCACCCAAAGTTTCAGGCAACGGGGGATAAGATGCCCTTTTAGGTCCGATGAAGTTGTAGTTCTGAGATGGCGGGACATTGGAATAGGGCCTTGGATTCTCTTGACCATGATTAGGACCAGCTTGATTAGGGTGTGGAACTTGATGGTTGTTGGACCTAAAGGGTGGGCCCATGGGATTGACCTATTCATTCACCGTGACTCCTTCAGTGGTGGGGGCAACTGGGGCCTTTCGACCTCTAGCGTGAGATTCAAAGAAGGGTGGTAGGGTTGAATCCTTCATCTGGGCTTGAATAATTCGAGCTCGATTGTATAATTATGGGAAGGTATGGAGCTCGCTGAGTATTAGGATGGCCCTGAGTTGTGGAGTGGCATTATTCACCAACATGGTGAAAGCCTAAGACTCGAGGATAGGGACCTCCGTCCTGGAAGCCATAACCCTCCAACGATTAGCAAAATGGATGAAGTCCTCGTCGGGCTTCTTTTTCTCCATGACCGGATCGAACAGTGTGGGAGCTATTAAAGGCATGTGGCCAAAGTGAGCGAGAAATCACTCAGAGACTATGCCAAAGTTTAAAAGATCCCTGGTCGGAAGTGAGGAGAACCAAGACAGGGCCTCGCCCTCGAGGGACTTTTGAAATAGATGGACCAACAGTACCCGATCGTGTAACCATTGATGGGAATCCATAAGGAAACTCAAGAAATGATGGTGAGGGTCGGTGGTACCATCGTATCGCCTGTATTTGGGAGCCTTAAAGCTCGACGGAAAGTAAGAGTTAGGGAGTTCGCAATATTAGGCCAACGAGTGGGGATGCGAAGCCGGCACACTCTTGACTACTATTTGCCGAATATAGCTTTGAATTTCCTGCCTGAGCACGGGGTCCATCCCCTTTGATGGGGCAACCAGAGCTGATGGAATCAGGGGTTGCAGAGCCCCTTGAGGAGCCATGGGATAGCTAGTTTAAGGTGGAACCTCCTGGGCAGGCTGGCTAGAGGACCCTTGAAAAGGAGTTTGAACCTGAGGTGGTGTGAAATGAGAAGAGATATGTGGAGCAGCGGCGACTTTCCCTCGGGAGGCCAAGGTAACTAGATCCTCAGGAGCATAGCGTGATAGCATGTTAATCAACTCTTAATCCTCATGTGGAGACAAAGTAAGAGCCCTAGTGCTAACTTGATCATGTTCACTATGCGATAACTCCAAATCGGTGTAGACAGCCTCGTTCGGCGAAACTAAAAACATGCCTATGAAGGCGGCCTAGTGGCTATCCTCTATTTCAAATAGAGGGTTGCCCCTAATCTCGGACTCATACTAGGGAGCAAACTCCTCTTCATAGCCCAGGTTGGTAAAGACTCTCTCCATTTCAACCGAGCCCCCAGCCCCTTCCCACTCCATCTCCCCCTCCTTATCTCCCCACTATCATCCCCTTCCACCACCATACCATGTGCAGTTCACAGGCAGCAGACTAGGGCCTTGGAAGTAGCATCATCTTTGGCCCTTCCCTGATTCTTTTGGTGGCAAATCCTATACCATTGGAAAGGTCATCCAGAGATCTTTCCAGGCGAGGTGGTTTCATCTTCGTCCAAGCACCGAGCTGTCCGTGAGAGTGATTCTTCCCCAATTGCATAGGACCACTCAGGCAGAGAACCATAGCCCCAGAAGAAGCTCGACCACGGCCACACCCTTGCAGGTCTGGGCATGAAACTTGTCAGAGGGCTACTCCTTCAAGTCCTCTCCCATCCCCAAGAAGCGGAGCTAATTTTGGACCTCAGCATCAAGAGTTTTGAATTTCTCTTCCCAAGTGCGCCAGGTCAGTCTCCCTGATCTTGAGTCGACCACCCTCCAGTGTTCCAGCCTTCGTGATTGGCTCTGACATCTGTCGCTGGTGCCATGGTCCCTGCTCGAAGAAGGGTCGACCGTGCTCGCAATGGCACCAGTCTCGCCCTCAATAGAGCTCAGGACTGTTTGTGGCGCCCGGTCTTCCAGAAGCATCACTTTGGGAGCAATCAGAACCAGAGCAGTCAAGCCCTGTTCTAGACGCTGCCTCGGCCAACGACGTCAACAAAAAATTCCACGAAAATTTTGACATCCTCCTGGGTCAAGTCAGAGATTTTTGGCACTAGTTTCAACCATTTCTGAGCTTGGCAGAGACTATGGTGGTGTCATCTTCAACTACCTGTCCAACTGTTCTAGAAATCGGCAAAACTGGCAGAGCTCAGCTCTTTGGTCCCTAGCCTCTTTTCCCCTCCCCTCGCTTGGCCGACTGAAGACTCCTCCCTGCGAGGAGGTAGTTTTGGCTGCAAATCTTTTAACCCCTGCCCCGAGATCCCCCCTTCCGCGAGAGGTGTAGTTTTGTAGTTAATTATTTTCAGGTCAAAGCTACACCGACGCAGCATGCAGGTACATACCCACGCCTCCCCGCTTGTCATCGTCTCCGACCAGGATCGGCGTCTTCACACTGACCAGGTGAGCTTCTGGTCACTCCTCATTGTTGGCACTCCTTGCTTAATTAGTATTGCTTCTTAGTTCCGTCGGTGGTGAGGGAGTGCCCGATCCAAAATCAATCAAATCGAGTGTCCACCGTGGAGTAAGTTGTGAGCGAGACACTACATCCCACGCCCTTGGCGTGCTGGCCACCCACAGAATCGGGCATCTCGGGCCTTAGGGGTACATCCCAAGATAGCCATACCCCTGGAGCAGCAAGGTCCCACCTCGGACCCTTCCCACCGTCGCCGAATCGCCTATAGGCACTAGTGTGCGCTACGTGAGTGATCCCGGTCGAGTGAAGTCACCGGTCTGTGCAATGCTTGCTTGCTAGGTCCAAGGGTTATTCGGTCTTGTGACTATCTCCCCCATGGTGGTGTCACATCACTCGGGCCTCACGCTCCAGGGAAACCCTCTCCTATTCGACTCTCAGCCCCCCTCCCCCCCGCAGAGTGCTCGGCAACTGAGAGTAGGGGGGAAGTGAGGAGGGTAAATCCGGTTTGGCTCAGGAACGGCCCAATATCGGCAGGCCCACTGAGGATCGTGTGCAATAAGCTCTCCCAAGGGAAGGGCACACGCGCTCTGCCCAATAAGAGGAGGCACGGCCTAGAGGAGCATCGAATTCTACAACACATAACGACTACGACCCAAGCGCAGTTATCACCGGAGGACTCTCCGACGACCGACCGTTGCCCCCACGACGTCGGCCTTAACCCCATAACGGGCGAGCAAATCCTATGAGTGCCATAAGACTCTCCCTGGGACTAGTTAGCGTCGGGTTAATCACCCTCCAATGGGAAATTCCCGTCACTATAGTGGAGAAATGTTACTCTACTATGGACGCCCTTCCCTATCAAGGGATGAGACTCCTCGCTCCAGGATAACCCCCAATAAAAGAGAGATCAACAAAAGAGAAGGGACGGTAGTTCATTCCACTATTATGCTACCCAAGAGAATAGAGTTGGCCTGGGGAGACTCAACTGAAATTTTGTCAGAAATTTTGTTCTCATCAACTATTTTCTGACTTTGTTTATTCTTATTGGTGTGCTTTTTCTAGATAAGATGTCATCTAGTTATTCTTCTTCTACTCCCCGTGCCGTGGTGACATGGGAAAATGTCAATTCCTTAAACTGGTGTCATGAGCAGCTTGCTATAGTCACAGAATCTTTAGACTCAGAAATTGATACGGTGGACACTTCTTATTATTGAGGGTGACTCCTTCAAGTATGACTACGGAGCTGACATCAGGCGTGATCATCCCAAAGATAAACATTTAATGTCCTTCCTCAGGTGATTTAACCTTCAAGGGAAGAGGGAATTGTTCCTCGTCCAGAGAGCTGAGCAAGCGCAGTTTGTTGAGAGGGACAGCTTGACAGACTTCATTGTGTGAGGAAGGCCCATCTACCTATCTAGTGAACCCCGTAAATTGAGTGATGTGCTATGTCTCTAGGGATTGGCTCCAGAGGACGGGCTGTTGACCAGAGTGCCTGAGTTCGTACCCACTCGCTGGAATGAAATTGTGAGTCATGTTGACCAAGAGAAACCCATATTTGGTTTATTCTTAGCCCCGTTGGAATGGGGATATAGAGAAGAATCCTTTCTACTGGACTACTTGGCGGTCTGACTCAAGCATCAAATTTCTGTGGGGTGGTTTGCCGTGCTGAAGGCCACCGATGCCCATGCATTCAGACCTGGAGCAGTGGAGTTCACGGACTACGTCCTGTAACATTATGCTCCCATCTTGGTCAAGGCTGGCAGATACCACAGTGTGTATGTCTCGAGGTATCGCTACCCTATCTCCAAGGGTTTATGCTGTGGTATGATTGAAGTTTTCTGCCTAGAGTAAAACACTTTTTGCACTTCAGAGGGAGAGACTTCTTTAGACCTTTGGAGTCTTTCATAGCTGAGTGGCCTAATGATTGACAGTGAGCCGTATGAGGAAGTTTACTGGCCAGATTGGCTGAAGGACCAAACAGATGGTGAGGGCCGGTATCTGGTGGGCTTTGTTTACTGCTACCTGATGAAGGCCTATCGTACACTCTGTCACTCGCCATAAGACACCAGAGAAGCATGCAAGCCTAGGGAGAAGAGGCGTGTGCAAATGGGCACCTGGCTTCAATATTTCTTTGGCGGGGAGTAGAAGTATGCTGACTTTCCCACTGTGGCATCCACTGTGTTGAAGCGGAAGAAGAGGGTCTGACGGCAAGCCACTTTTTCGCCTATTTTGAAGGAAGGGTAGCAAGGAGGCCCGAACCCCGCTGGTGTTGATGTAGTCACACACTGCGCTGCATATCCAACTTATTGGATTTGTTCCTTCACTCTCCCGCAAGGTGACGAGAGTGTGATCAGAGCTAAAGCTATCTACCCCGCTTGTCTGATGGCTTAGGGCACAAAGCTCTCTCTCTACCCGGTGGCATTGTGTCTGATTTACAAGATGCTGGGAGACTTACACCAGTTTCCTCTCCCCAGGAACTTTCAGACGGTTGGTACATTACACTTTTTCAATGCTTGGGTTTACACATTGTTCCCAGAACCTGCTCCTCGTGGGTTACAACCATCGCATCTTGTTTTGAGGATGATAGAGTTTGCTAGTGCCAAGATGCCGTAGACAACGGAGCAGCTCTTTGTCATCAGGGGAAAGTTGACCAAGGTTCCGATCGACGCACCTGGAGTTCTGCACTTCTAGAGCTTGGCAGCCCACTCCAGCCCGCTTGTGAATAAGATGCAAGGATGCCGTCTGTTTGAGATAGAAGAATATGTTCATCCCATCTTCTGTGCCAAATGTACAAGGCCGATTCTGGAACCAGAGTTGGTAGATTGGGTGCTGGCAATTAGACCAAGCGTCCTAGTTTTTAAAAATTGTGACATCTTATGGCTGGAGCCATACTATCCATTCTGATTCAATTAGAATTTTAGCTACGATCAACACATTCCTCCTTCCACGTAGTTTGCGCTGTCAAATAGGCATAGAGCTAGCCAGGTGGCCAATGACGATGATCGTGTGTGGTGGGATTTCTTTCATCGTTGAGAGGAGGCTTCATTCAGGGTCCCAATGCCTGCTCGTTTCCCTCACGTTATTCCTGAATATATCAAATGGTGGAACACGCGAATGGGGTTTTATAGAAACCTCCACCAGGAATACTGGGCTATTGCAGAATGCAGATTCCTGGATTCTCAGCTAGAGCCAACTTTAGACATTGATCCTGCTTACCTGAAGAAGCTGAAATCTTGGACCAATATGAAACTGATGGCTTATTTAGAGGCTCGAAAAGCCGTGAAGTAGCGCTCGCCCAGGGCGGAGCCGAAACTACCCGAAATTAGCAAGGATGTCTTCATGAAGACACTTCAGGGGCTATGCCATGTAAGTAGTGAATGGGTAGTTCTTCAGCAACTTCCCCTGCCAGTGGAAGAGCCTATCCCTTTTGTAGCCGAGTGGTGTCCCGAGACTGACAGCCTTTGTCCTTACAGGACATTCATTAGAGGGGAAGATCTGTGGGATGTGCTTTATAGCAATACCCCATGGTTGTTTGCACTACTTCGCTCTCACGAGCTTTCAAAGGGTGGCCCGAGCGAAGCCATTTTGGGCCAACCTCTTCTCCTCTCTTTCAAATATGTTGATGGATGGGGGCTAGACCATCTTGGCTTGCATTATTATCTATCTTCTCACAGCCATTTGGACTTGGCGTCACTGGCTGAGTAGAGTGAGACGATTGGAGATGTGTGTTGGCTCATTTGCGTGGTGGCCTCGAGAGATAAAGTGTCCTCACTATTCTACTAGCCTCTCTCACCTTTGTATATAGGGCCGGCAGGTACATTCATTTCTTTGTCTCAACCTTCCAGACTGTTTCTCTTCTATTGCAGTATTTGTCATTCTCACCCTTGTGCATATGCAGTTCGACTCACTTCTGAGGAGACCTACATTTTAGGGAGCTATTAATAAAAGCTCAGAAGTTGACAAAGTTTAGGATTCCCAAGTTGGCCCCGACCGCAACACCATTGCCTCCTGGCGATTCGCGGAAGCAAACTAGGTCCCAGGTGAGGGAGGCCTTCAACAAAGCCAAGGAGGCGGTTACTTGGGTGACACGGGCCCATCGATGGAGAGCTAAAGAGTAGCAACCTATCATTGTTCCTCTGCCTGTAGTGTCATTTGAAGAATTTAAGACTTCTCGTGTATAGAGGCCTGTGACGGGAGGTATAATCTTCCTTCTTCTACAACCCATTTCTGCCCTGGTTGAACTGGCTAATAATTGTTCTTTGCAGCTGCTGCCACTCCTACTACAGTGGTTGCGCAGGAGGCTGCCGCCTTTGCAGTAGCTAGAGATAGAGGAGAGGGAGTGCCCGTAGCTCCCGTCGAGGGGGATCTACCTTCTCTGATGCCTAGCCACAAGATGGAAGGTAATCTATGGTTCATTAAGAGGCTTCCCATAGCCCATTATGTCCTCAGCTTACATGAACGTTCTCATTTGAGCTTCAGTTGATGTCTAAGTGCCTTCACCATCCGCTATCGGGGTTGCTGAAGAGACCTTCATGGCGGACAAGACCGTTCTAGGGAGATAGCCTACTCCCAAAGTTCATTGGCTGATGTCCCTATCGTAGAAATGACTGAGCAAGTCTCTATCGAGGGAGATGTCCCTCCTGTAGGTCATGAGGCTAGAGAAGTGCCTATTCCAAGGGGGGAGCATGAGGCACCAGTAGAGAGCTCTTCCTCATCAGAGCAGGTTGACTATGATGGTGACTCCAGTGATGAGGAGTTTCCCCATGTAGAGATGGAGACTGAAGATGTTGGAGCATCTTCGGCATATGAGAGTGACTATACCACCTTCAGCCCACCCCGGCTGGCATGGTGCAGCTTCGGGCCACCTGGTCCCTTTATAGGGGAAGGGGCTGGGCTGATAGAGACAATAGCCTCCGCTGCCGGGGCTTTGACTTTGGTGCCGACAGAGGTAAGAGGCCCCCTATCAACTCCACCTCATTGGTCTTTGTGTTAGATGCTTAAAGCATGCTATACCCCTCATTTTCTTTGCAGGCTTCCACTGTACAGGCTGAGGTGACCCTACCGACCATAGCCGTGAAGATACCTCTCCCACCTTTGGGTGAAGACCAGCCAACAATCCTGCCGATTTTGCGGCCTATAGCTCTTTGATACCCCAAGGACTATATTGCAGTAGCGAGCTTAGAGGTCCCATGGGCCATCATAGGAATTGTTGAGCCGACCGAAGCTTCGGAACCCCAGCCACCCACTGCTGGTAAAGAGTTACTCTCGGTAGAAAGAAGCCTTCCCGAGATAGAAGCGGGAGAGATTGTTGATGGAGCGACTAATGATGTGACACAACCTCGGACATACTAGCAAGCACAATTCGCAACGCAAACGGGCCGTAATTGGCGGTCGACTCACTCGATACTCACCCGAACCCATGGGTGACTCGACGATGCTGAGTGGAGGGTGTGGGGCTAGTCCCTTGCTGGTAGAGGGCCAGCAAGGCCAGATGGTCTCCCGAAGGGGTTTGGCTAGCCCGATTCTAGGGCCGACCCGGTGCCGAGGGCACGGGTGCATACGTCTTCCCCCGGTGGTCACTCGGAAGCAATAGGGAATGTGGGGCCGGGCTCTCTCTCACCGTCCAGCGAGCAATGAGCTAAAGATTGAATGAAAAGCACTTAACTAGAATTTCATCCCTATTTATGCTACATTGCTACCTATATTAGAACTTGAAACAAGTTCTCCTCCCCCGCCAACCCCAACCGCCACCATTTATGCTACCTATGTTAGAACTTGAAATAAGATCTCCCTCCCTCCATCCCTGTTTATGCTACATACATTAGAACATGGAACGAGCTCGTTCGTTGTCTCCCCCCAACCAAAAGAAAGCACATACGGTTTAGGGTTCAGGCCTCACTCATCTTGGCGCCTGAACAACTATGGCTGAATCACTTCCATGCATAAACCATGATCATCTCTGCCAAGATTCCAAAGTTCTTTCGTCCAATAGTAACGAATTGAATTCCTGGATGCTCTTAATGAATTGGCCTCTAGCCTCACACCTAGCCCAGATAATAATTAAGATATCGCAAGCTAATGTCAATGAACTACCTTATCTAAGAAGTAACTTTGTGACAGAAAAGCTGAATCACAGGTAGGCTACAAGCCGCTTCCACCATCCCCACCAGATTCTATTTCCTTCTGCTATAGCCACTTGCTACTAGCATAATACACTCAGTTCTCAAGCAACTAAGTTATTTGAAAAGCAACAGCATGCAGGCAAAACCGATTCACAGGTGGATGTCTAAAGAATGCCAATCTCAGAAGCAAATTTTACATGATCAGGAAAACAATATATTAATATGACATGAACAAGATCACATGAGAGGGAAACAAGTTGTGGTAAGAAAATGACAGTAGGCAGTAATGTAGCATGTAGTCCTATGGCTAACTAAACTGTCATAAGATATACACGTAGATGAAGTTAACGATTTGTACCATTAGGTTTTGGGTGGTCAATGACCGACTTGTTCTCCTGATTGCCAGATGAAAGAAATTCCAACTGAAAGTTTTCAAAACATTGCATAAGTCTGTTCCAAACAAGATCCCTGTACTTGCCTATCAGAACTGCTAGGCACTCTATAGCTGGCTGCCATAGGTAGCTAAATCGGTTATGGAGAATGCCAACAAGTCCATTGAAGAGAAGAGGAATATAAGCATCAGAAATATTTCCTGCAGTGACATTCATCTGTATCCTGGAGATTAAGATAGTAATCTTCCTGCTGGTAAAAACTGTAAGAGGAGTTGATTCAATTGAGAGAAGCAACTGAATCACCTGTTTTAGAAAAATAAAAGTAGATTCAGACTCAACATTGCCAACAAGAGAAACCAAATGGTAAAGACGAGAAACCATACATTTACATCTTGAGAATCAACAAAGACAGGACCAGCTCTTTCAGGTTTCAGTCTCTTAGATCGGCATTCATCCTCAGTAGACAGCTGTTGATCTAGAGATGCAAAATGGGACAAAATTCTTAAAGTTGAAGTGCGGACCACCTTATCATCCATGGCCAGATTTTCTGCAAAAAGGCCTATGGTATTGGCTATGGTGTGGGCAGCGACTTAAAGATCAGTGCACAAAGATTTCTAAAAACTACTCTAGAAGCCGGAAGTGAAACGTGAGTCACGATCTGACACTAGTGAAACTGGAATACCATGCAGTGGCACGATCTTTTCAATGTACAACTCGGTCAACTTCTGCACATTCCACGAAATCTTAATCGGTAATAATCTAGCTATTTTAGTCAACCTGTCAACAAGCAGCCAGATAGCATCAAAGCCCTGTGAAGACCAAGGCAAACCCATAATAAAGTCAGTTGCAACATGATCCCATTTCCACATTGGAATTTCTAACGGTTGGAGTAGTCCACCTGGTTTCTGATGTTCGGCCTTAACCTGCTGGCAAGTCAAACAATGAGCAACAAAGGGTGCAACATCCTTCTTCATGCCTGGCCACCAAAACTGCCGTTTCAGATTTTGATACATCTTGGTGGCACCTGGGTGAATTACAAATCGGGATCCATGGGCTTATTTCTCAACACGTTAATAGCTGGAATATATAATCTGTCACGGAAACTGATGACCAGCTCGTCATCGAACTCGATGTCATGTATCATCACAACACGTGACAAGTCAGGATCAGCCTGCTGAGCTTCTTTTATCTGCTGATATAGAGTTGAAGTCATAGCCAGATTGGCACAATAGTCTATAGCAATTTGGTAACTCTCGTAAGAATACACCCGTACCTGTACCGCAGGAGAGCACCCACTCTTTCAAGGAAAGGATGGGGGAATCGCTCCACCGCATTACGGGATTTTGAGACTTCCCAATCTGATAAGTCACAGTGAACGGAGGGGTCATCAGCCTGAGGGCCGAGTATGCAAGCATTTGTTAATCTTAGAAAACAAGTGGCTTATAAGTTTCATCGAGATAGATGAAGGGCCTACCTTGGACAGGTTTTATCACTGACAGAGACGATGATGCCTCATGCTTAGTGGAAGTCCATCATCAGTATTAGGTTTATGCTGATGCAAGGAATAGGTTTTAAAAGATTTCATCAGAATAGATAGAAGGCCTATTCTGGATAGGTTTTAGCATCGATCTTAGGCGATGTGCCACATGATCGATGGAAGTCTCATCGTCAGCATTGGGCTTTATGCCGACGCAAGGAGTGGATTTCAAAGGTTTCATCAGAATAGACAGAAGGTCTATTCCAGATAGGTTTTAGCATCGATCTTAGGCGATGTGCCGTATGATCGATGGAAGTTTCATCGTCATCATTAGGCTTTATGCCGACATAAGGAGTAGATTGTAAAGGTTTCATCAGAATAGACGGAAGGTCTATTTTGGATAAGTTTTAGCATTGATCTTAGGCAATGTGCCGTATGATCGATGGAAGTTTCATTGTTAGTATTGGGCTTTATGCCGACGCAAGGAGTATATTGTAAAGGTTTCATCAGAATAGACGGAAGGTCTATTCCGAATAGGTTTTAGCACCGATCTTAGGCGATGTGCCATATGATCGACGGAAGTTTCATCGTCAGCATTGAGCTTTATGTCGACACAAGGAGTAGATTTCAAAGGTTTTGTCAGAATAAATGAAAGGTCTATTCCAGATAGATTTTAGCATCGATCTTAGGCGATGTGCCGTATGATCGATGGAAGTTTGATCACTGGTGGGACATGACTCGGTACCAATGGTGGTTTGATTATCGGCGGGACATGGGATGGAGATGTCATTGAGAAGCATAACATTTTTTTTATATTACCACGTTATTGACCCAAGCGCCCTTTCGAATTTTCACCAAACCCAGCCCCCTCTTACTTTTTTCCACGCACCCTTTTGGGTTTTCACATGGTGGAGTACCCGATTTTACCTGTAGCGCCCCTTCGGATTTTCGCCACAGCTGGGTTATAGCCCTTTTTGCCCTTGTCCAGGATGTCTGAACAAGTCTGGCGGGGCACCTCTATTTTAAGCCCCATTTTTTTTTGATGTAACATTTGAGTTTGCATGTCACCTTTTGAACATGTAAGAGTGTTTATCGTTGATGTGGGGATTAACATCAACACAAAGGAAGATAAGGTTCCATCATCTATCCAGACGGAAGGTCCGGATTGATGTTGGTATGCAACAACTTAGGCACGAAGTCATTCACCAAAAATGTGTGAGTTTCATCGTTGATGTGGGGATTAACATCAACGCAAAGAAAGGTAAAGTTCCATCATCTATCCAGACGAAGGGTTCAGATTGATGTTGGTATGCAGCAGCTTAGGCGCGAAGCCATTCACCGAAAATGTGTGAGTGTTATCATTGATGTGGGGATTAACATCAACGCAAAGGAAGATAAAGTTCCATCATCTATGCAGACGGAAGGTCCGGATTGATGTTGATATGCAGCAGCTTAGGTGTGAAGCCGTTCACCGAAAATGTGTGAGTTTCATCATTGATGTGGGGATTAACATCAACGCAAAGGAAGATAAAGTTCCATCATCTATCCAGACGGAAGGTCCGGATTGATGTTGGTATGCAGCAGCTTAGGCACGAAGCCGTTCACCGAAAATGTATAAGTTTCATCGTTGATGTGGGGATTAACATCAACGCAAAGGAAGATAAAGTTCCATCATCTATCCAGACGAAAGGTCCGGATTGATGTTGGTATGCAGCAGCTTAGGCGCGTAGCCGTTCACCAAAAATGTGTGAGTTTCATCGTTGATGTAGGGATTAACATCAACGCAAAGGAAGATAAAGTTTCATCATTTATCCAGACGGAAGGTTGGCATCAGTCCAAAGCCCCTGACCACGTGTGCACACACTGGCTTTTGCCTAAGCCAGGCCTCTAGCTAGTTTTCTCCACCCGTAGGACGCAATGGTAACCGCGGGAGCCGACGAAAACTAGCTTAAAAACTGTGAACCAGAAGTGCCCCGCTATAAAAGCCGTCACGCCAAAGCGTGCTGTAAGGCTACTACTAGTGAAGGCTCACAAGACACGGACTCCAAAATACAAGTGCTGAAGTACATACAGGCAAGAGTGCCCTGTAACACGTACTTCGAAGCACCAAGGGTAGCACAGGAGACTGCCAACAGACTCAAGATAAGGCAACTAGACCTACAGCTACAACGGTCCCTGAGTCTTATGACTCTGAGTTAGGATCGTCACACATAGCAGGACAAGCCGCCAATCGGTCTAATCCTAAGCCAGGGAAAACGACGCTCCGAGAAAATGACACACGGAGACCTAAGGGGACACCGAGAACACTCAGCACACCTGGACACACAAGTCGAGGTAAAATAGTACCTCGAGACATCTAGAAACACGGTCTCGAATTGGACAAAGCCGTCGAGACACAACAAGGCTGCCTGTCAACTGTTTGGTGACCCCGAGTTGACTGGAACTCGACAATGACGACACATACAGACACACACACAACATGCACAAGCATTCCTAGCCGTCCCATCATGGTCACTGCCCTCATAGGATGTCAACAGACACCCACAGGTCATAGGCAAACCATGAGATAAAGCCAAGACATACAGAAATCGGAGCGGTGGACAACGACAACACTCTGGGTAAAGTGAACCATCACTCAACCGCTAGGCGAACACGACAGCAAGGCACAGTCGCTACTCAACCAGAGACAAGGACACTGGCAGTTCTAGATTGAGTCCTTAGGGTGCTGTCGTAGTCAGGGAAAAGACCACACCTAGTCACCTAAACCGACCAATCCAGACAACCACCAACAGATAGACACTGCCGTAGAACACGACCTAAGACTGACCAACACTCGAACAGACATAGAACCGAACAATGGCCATCACGGAAACAACATGACTATAACGCACCAGTATAGGTGTGTTACTTGCTATAACGGACCACAGAAGGGGCGTTATGGCAGACAGACCCAAAACTCGAATACAAATAATATAACGCACCAAGACAGGGGTGCTATATCAGCATAACGCACCAGAACAGGGGCGTTATGGCAAACGGAAGAAAACTCAAACCAAGAGGAATATAACAGACCTCCGTAGGCGCGTTATACAAGTTTAAAGCACTAGGACATGGGCGTTATATCGAACAGACCCAAAACACTAACATGGATAAGAAGCATATAACATACCAAGCTGAGTACGTCATAGCCACATGACGCACAGGGTGAGGCGCATTATATCAACTGCCACACCCAATCAAACATCGGTCAAACACCATAACAAATCCACAAAAGTGCGTCACCTGAACCATAACGCATGAGGAACGATATGTTAAATGAATCGATTGACACGGTCTTTGAGGAATCACGGTCGTCGAGGGGCTGACAACAGTAGACGACCTCGAAAATAACCCGAATATAACACGCCTAGATAGGGGCATTATACTTAAATAACGGACCAGGCTGAGTCCATTATGCTCCATGAGCTCGAAAGATGAAAAATGACGAACTATAACGGTCTATCATGGGACCGTTATAGCCTATAACGGTCTCTGGTAGGATCGCTAAATCAATCCGGCGGGTAAAACGGTAGAACGGTCGAATCGGCCCGTTCCACGCCCCATGCACGCCGTAGCGTAGGTGAAACAACACCAAATGATGGGAAATGACCTCAGGGGGTCAAAAACATCACATGCATCCATCGAAATGCATTAAAACGCGAGATCAGGGCGATTCCAACGAATCGACCCTTAACGAGTCACCGGGGTTCCTGGACTCCTACCGGCCCCAAATGACAACCGATCGACACAAAACTGGTGGGGTTGGGATCCTGACATCCCAGCGGTTAGTTTGACACTAATTACGATGAGAAAGGTTACCGTTTGTCGATGAACCCTACAAGCTCTAAAAATCACGATTTGGACGAGGGCTAGAACTCTCTCGTTAAGGCCTGGGACCCTAATAACAAGGAACCAAATATAGAATAAATAAGAATTAACCGAGATTAAGGTGGGCTAAAGTCTCAAAAATAGCAAGAAAAAAGGTAAGAACCCCAAAAGGGTGAGACAAAAGGAATTGAAAGATAATTAGAAGACTACTGCAAAGATGAAGAAGAAAAGGAGAGATCATTTGATAGCGCCAGAGAAGGAGAGTAATGGTCATCTGATAAGGTCAAAGAAGAATCAGAAGTAGAGCCCGGGCATACCAGGGATGAAGAATCAAGAGAAATCCCAAGATGGGGATGAAAGAAGGGCCTAGGGCAAGGCCTAGAATTGTGAGAGGAGGGAGGATCTGGGGGCTTCGGATGGGAAGGAGAAGAGCGGTGGCTCATGAACCCTGGAAGAGAGGAGAAGATTATAGATGCGGGATTGGAAGAAGGCAAGTACACCACCCAAGGGTGTGAGATGAGTAGAAGAAATGATGAATGTAAAGAATAAGGAGTGGATCCCTGAATACACAACCAATAGCACTTGAACTTGCAACGCCATCTCTTCTTGGCAGAGATTTCCTGAACATGGACCCGCTTGGCATAGACATGGACCCTCGGGCCTCTCGCCTTATAATATCTCCTCAAATAGCAAGCCCATCTAGCAAACGGCTTGGCTTGGCTAACAACATGTAGCTTTAATGGGTCGGCTACCCCTAGACACCCGATGCCGACAATAGGTAGACATTCTTGAGCAAATGACTCCTTAGAAGGATGAGCATCATGAAACCATAGAGTTTTGTCACTCGAAACCAAGACATGGAGATTTGGCAACTCCACTTGGCGGTCAGGCATGAAGCACAACTCTCTTGACATAAAGAGCAGGATGGAACTGAGGGAGAGTAGTACACGACGTTGACGTGGCCGACGTACTGACAATTCGAGGGAGATTGCATAAAATGTGCAGAATGTCTTTTGACAGCATGAAAGATACAACAAATTACCCCTTGAACATAGAGTGCATAATCTGCTTGGCGGCCGTATGAGTTAGCACAATTTGGGTGGAGAACCTCTTTGGCCAATTATCTGAATAAGAATGGTGTGAGGAGTAATAGTAGCATCAATGATTGGACCTCCGACAAGCAACGAGATTGCCACCGGCCTCACTTCCGAAGAAACTGGCACTAGCGCAAGAGAACTTCTCTTAGCAACGGTTATTGGAAGTACAGGCTCATCAACACCGAAATAGCCAGGGACCAGGACGCGGATTGACATGAGACAGATGAAATCTTGAATCTTGAACTGGGGAACTGACATAGTCTCGTCCTGACTTGACTCATCGTCTCCCTGGGGACCAAACCCAAGGGGCACCAAAGCGAGCACACACCTGCTCCATGGGGCGAAAGTAGATGGAGAAGTGGAAGAGATAGAAGGTTTGATAGGTAGTGGAGGAGGTATGGCGGCAACGAGAGGTTCAGGTGCAGGTGAAGGTGAAGATGGCAAGAACAAGGTGGAAACTATAGGCTCGGATGTAGGCGGAGGGAATGGCAAGGGTGAAGGGGTGGCTTGCTCAGGCTCGGGCAGCGAGGAAGATGCAGGAGAAGGAGGGCGGTGGAGATGGAGGTGATGGTGGTTATGGATGTGGTGAGGATAAAGGAGATGGTGGAGAAGGCAAAGCTGGTGGAGATAAAGGAGATGGTGGAGAAGGCAAAGGTGGTGGAGATGTAGGTGATGGGATCCATCGCCGATGTGTCGACATGATGCGTCGGGCGGTGTTGGGAGTGGAAGTGGTGGTGGAGGTAACGGGAGTAGAAGAAGTGGAAGTACTAGCCTGAGCAAAGGCTTCGATTTGTGGAGATCATGGAGACGGGGTAGGAGAAATGGTAGGTAATGAGGTAGGTGGAGATGGCGATGGTAACGGGTTAGATGCTGGCCTAGGTGACAGAACAGGTAACGGAGTTGATGAAGGAATAGGCAATGAAGATGAGGTAGGCAGGGGAGTGAGTGAAGGAGTAGATGATAGAGCGGGCACAATGCTAGATGAAGAATCACAGGGGTGCCCCTAGTGTGGCAACCACCTTCTTGCCTTTATCCTTTTGTTGTTCAAACGTCTTGATATCAAGGGCATTAGCTTCTTTAGGCGCTTGATGCCATTCTACTGCTATGCCTTTTTGTGTTGCGGTAGTAGTTGATGTAGGGGCAGGCCTGGCCAGGAAGGCTTCTACTTCGGCTACAATGTTGTTTAATCGGTCTAACGACCGGATTTCCATTCCAATCATCTTCTCTAGCACCTCTCTCCTGAGGTTCTGCTTGCAGATTTGTACAACGTCCTCCTGGTGCGGGGGCCGCTTGCATCTCATTCTGAGGTTCCTTCACCTCTTAATATATTCGAGGGCTGTCTCATCTACCCTTTGTCTTGTTGAGTAGAGTTCGGCCACTGTGACCTCCCTCTCTACGACATGGAATCTTTCTCTGAACTTCTTCTGCATATCCGGCCAGTCGTTGATCGACCCGGCCGGGAGGCTTGAATACCACTCAAATGCGAGCCCCGTCAACGAGGACCCAATTTTTTTTAGCAAGTATGACTCATCGGCGGCTAGATCACCCATGACGGTCATATAGTAGGCGACGTGTTCTTTTAGGGATCCCTTCCCGTTGAATTTGTCGAATTTAGGTGGCTTGCTGATCCCAGGAGGGAGTCGCTTCGTAGCATGGTGTGGCAGGTATGGTACCCGGTAGGCATCAAATGCGACGTTGTCACCTTCACTTCACTCGGCAAGCTTCAGTTCGATCATCCTCTCCACCATCAGCTTATTTATGGCAGTTGGATCGACCAATTCTGGGTTGAAATGTGCCAACTGTAGGTACGAAGTGTCCAAAGCTGTCGCCTGTGAAGGAGGATGCAGCAGCGGAGGCGCCTGGGTTGTTTGGTGCACTTGTGACAGCACTGGCAGCATCAGCGGCTGTGACATGCACTACTGGGTAGTTGCCAAGCTTGGCTCTGCCTGCTGGGGCAAGGTGTAAAGTGGTGGGAAATTGCTCGGGTTGGCAGCTCCCCACGACGATTCACCCTGCATCTCAGGCTGCTTGGAGGCCGAAGCATGCTCCATTTTCTCCATTAGTTGTTTCTTTAACAGCTCTATCTCCCACTGGTACCTTTGAAGTGTCATCAGCACCGCCGGGTCCATGGCCACTATACTAGGGATAGCTTCTGTTGTTTCCCCTGATGCACCTTCGGGCAGGATGTCGAGCAACACATCCACTTCTTCTGCCGTCACCACATTAGCAGTTAGAATGGTATCTTCATCATACTGCAGGTGGTGAGCTAGAAATTGCCTTCCCCTAGCTACTGCCATCATCTCTCTTGCGGCTTCTGCCCTTTGGGTATTCGGCCATGGCCTTCCGGCCAACCGAGCCAGCTCCTGAGGCTCCTAAGGTAGTCTTCCATATCGGCCGGACACCCTAACCATATTACAAGTAAAGACTTGCATTCCCTTCTTCTATCGATGGACCCTCCTCTTCAGGTGCCCAGGGAAGGTCAGTCTCTCAAAGACAGAGGCTCTTCTTCTTTCTTCCCACCGAGGGGCGGTTTCATCAGCCCTGATCCTCCAACCATCTTCATGCTCATTATCGTCGACTGACGGCGCCATCCTTCCTTCTTCTTCTTCTTCGACTGTCATTGGCGGGCAGTCTTCTTCTTCTGCCATGGCCGCTTGCAGCAGTCGTTGTCGACCTAGTGAGGGGTTGCCCAAACCCCTAAAGTAATTCCTGACCATGCCGGTCATCTCTTCTTTCCCCCACTCCCGATGTAGGATGGGGGATAACTGTCGACCTCCTGCCGAAGGGAGGTAGGCCAGCTGGGCTCTTCTGGCGAGTTGCTCGAATCTTCTCCCCAACATGGGGACATCAGCTTGTCGGGCGCATGCCTGGAAACTTAGACGATGTGGAGGATCCGCGACAATTTCTTCTCTTCTCGGGGCTAGGCCGCTTTCATTCTTCTCCTTCGACTCAACAGGCTTGGAGTGGTAACAGACTTGCACCTCATGATGAGCAGGTTGGATCCTTCTTGGGATCCACACTTGTTTGAAGGTCTTCGACCTTGGGGCCAGCTTCTTCTGGTCATGGTGACCGACTTCTTCCTTTCAATGATATGACTCAAATAAAAATATGAAAATTACATGACTCGACTCAGAAAGACAAGACGGACACAATGGAACCATACCGATGAGCAATCGGAGCTGTGAAAAAATGTGAAGGGTGAGAGATGCCCCCATCAGGGTCCCCTAGATGTGGAGAGTTCTGAACCTGCGGAGCTGAAGAACAACAAAGCTACGGCCCGCCGAAGTGAGGACCGAATTAAGAAGACTATGCTGAAGAGCCCGGTGGTCGTGAGCTTCCATGCTCACCATACTACTTGCCCAACTGGGGCACACAAGAAGAAGCCCACTGGGGGCAACAAGAAGAGCTCCAGAGGAAGAATTTTTGCTGCTCCCCGGGGCTGACTTTCGACATTTGGGAAGTCCATGTTGATCAGCAGCGTCTGGATCTACTTCAATAGCTGTGGCGCCGAAGTTCTGCCGGATCGAATCATCCCAACCGTGCCCACTCACAACACCTTCCAAGTGCTGACTAGCCGGAGGGCAAATCTTGATGACAACAAGCAAGGGAGGCCAACCCCGAACTTGCCAAAGTTTAAGCAAATTTGGGTTCCCAAGAGGGTTCGGGGCCCTGCACCAGCCTCGCAAGGCTTCAAAAATTCTGCTGATGTTCCCAAGAGAGGGGACAAAAAGACTATGCATATGGAAGAAATCATGATTGCAACCCCTCCACCCACCGTCAGGGCCTATGCAAGACAGGCTGACATTGTCAAATATTCAAGAAACTTCATTCGCACTGTTAAACTGCTACAGCTTCCATGCATGCCATCGGCTCGAGTACAAGTGTTGACTCCTACCATATCTCTAGAGTTCTGCCAAGAAGATATGACTATGATGGTCCGAGAATACTTCCATAGCCTCGGGAGCCCTACCCTGGGTCAGCACGGGCCATTTCGTGTTTTTAGGGCCGAAGAAGAAGGAAAAGATAAAATGTTAGCCATGGGGGTGGATAAAGAAGAGAAGCAAGCTGGGGCTAGAAGCCTGGAAAAGCCTCCACAAAATGAAAAGATGAAAGGAATTTTGATAGGTGAAGGGCTGACTTTCCCTAGTCAGGCCCGAAGGGGAGTCAGAAAGTATAAAAGAAGAATGCAAATTCTTACTTTCAATATGATAGGGGTGATGAGTACACCTAGTCCCCTGCCGAATGAACAAGAAGAGCCGGCTAAGATTGCTGCAAGAACAGTCCCGGTGACAAGATGGGGTAAAAATGAGGCTGAGCTACTGCAGACCACAAAGGGCAAGCAGCTTGCTGAAGAAAACATCACTACTGTCACTGCCAGAATAGTGGAGTCTGAGCAAGAAGGAGCATCTTCGCCTCCTTCAATTGAAGGTCCTTTGGGTAGCACACTCGAGGGCATTAGTAATAAAATAATAATGGACTCTACCGTCCTGATGGCACTGTAAAGGTACCAGCAAAAGATGGAACTACTGAAGAAACAATTAAGTAAAAAGACTAAGCGCACTATGGCGCCCGAGCAACCGGGGGCACGAGACAAGCCATCACGAGAAGGTTCCAGCCCCGGGGGTGCTCCTTCACCGGTCGTTCTACAAATAACAGCTCAGAGCTGGGCTATTCCCTAGCATTATTCCCAGCGGCTCCAGCCAGCACGGCCAATGCCCCTTCAGATACAGCAGTAGGTTCCCATGTCATGGTCTTTGCTTCCCCACACTGTAGCTCTAGCCACGCTACTGGCGCGGCCCGCCCACCTCCACCCTCAACCAGTAGAGCCAGTTTATGGTGAACAAGCGAATGATGGAGTAGATGGTTGAGGCAAGACTGGCATAGAGGGGTGGCGATAATTACGCCCCCTTCGACATATATGAAGTGCCATATTCAGCCCACCATGCTGCCAAAAGATTACCGTCCGGCATCAATAAACGCCCAAAATTTGACAAATACAATGGGCAGGGCTCCCTAAAAGAGCATATTGATTAGTGTGTGCTGTAGGTGAGCTAAAAGGGGAGGGGTTGAATAGATCACCACTTGAAAATTTTAGCGTAAAATCTTAGATCCCTTGAAGATAAAATATAAAGAAGTTGCAACGAAGTTGATCTTAGAGGCCAAGTAGGGTCCCCTGGGATTGGTAATACTTTGTTCATGGCTGTGCTTACTTCTGGGAATTGACATTGCCATGTGTTCCTTTGCATAGATGGCAGGGATGTCGGGGGCCATGGCCCCTCCTGAGGCTAGAGATGAGGGGTCCGCCCCTGCTGAGGAGTAAGAACCTGCGGTGACCCGGGACGGCTCAGGTAAGTGCCGAGCCACTAGAAGGTGAATTGTCCTCCTTTTATTTGGCGTTTAATGGATAGGGGTTGCTGACTTGTTGTGTCATTTGCCAGGTGATGACCCGGCCACTACCCTGGAGATGGTCCAGGAGCTAGTTAGTACTGGGCCGTCGGTAGAGCTTCCCTCATTTGAGGCCGAGCTGGGAGTGTCGAGTGACTTGGCCGCCCTTGTTGTTGGAGCTGCATCTGGGTCACTACCACAGCCGTCGGTTAGGCCACCCCACCCTCCTTTGCCAACTGTCGTCTCGGCTTGTGTAGTGGGGCTAGTTGGGTCTTCTACTATAGAACCCTCAGGTATGTGACTGGGAGCTTAGCCACTTGCGGTGAGCTTTTTGTATCGTGTGCCTATGCTAAGCTTCTTCTGGTGTCGGTCACAGGTACCTCTTCCCCTCTAGAGGAGGGCGAGCTTCCTCGTGACGTGGCCAGAGCTATAGGCGGGGAGCCTACGGCTATAGATCCACTTGAAGAGACTGAGGAGATCATCGACATCGAGGGAATCTCTGAGGGGAGTGCCCCGACTGGTGGGCTTTTGCCTTAAAACCTCTAGCTGGACTATTTTCTTTATGTGACATCAGGTTGTATGTTGGTCCCGTTGCTTTGTTGGTCTGCAGGGGCTTCTAGTTCCACCAACTCCAGAGACTCATCGGAGATTGCTTCAGACTCCTCAGGTAGTGGTAGTTTGGTCATGGAGACAAAGGAGAGCTCAGGTTCCTCGTCCTCTGGGACCTCACCCGCAAAGGGGATGGAGACCGAGGCTACTTCTGTAGGTGTGCGGGGGCTCTTTTCTCTTTAGCATTTGCTTGTAGTATCTGGCAGAATATTGATGCTTCGGTCTTGTATGTAGCGCCGATGGTAGAGGAGGAGCGCGTGCTAGCCCCTGATGCGGGTGGTCGGGAGGAGTTTCCCGCCCCGCCTATAGCTGTTGGAGGGGACCGGGCTATGGTGGCGAGCTGCTTGGTTGTTGAGGAGTCGCTGCCTTCCCTGACCCCGGCCGGTGACGCCACAGGTATGGGAGGGTTTGTCCCTGGTAAAGGTTGGAAGTTTTATCAGGTTTTTCACCTTATTTATCATGAAAAGTTTCACATGTATTTCTCACTTTCCCTTGGTTATTTCTAGAATTGTGCAACCTCTGCTGATGTGCTAGTGGAGATAGGCGACTCCTCCCTGAGTTTAGAGGTCGAGTGGCCTACTTCTGCTCCACCGTCGAAGCCGTTGGTGGATGGGAGTGTGGGTGCCTCCTTGCTTCAGCGAGCACGAGGCTACTTCCAGAGCGACCCCCTCCTTTCTTCGGAGGACCTGAGGCAGCGCCTGACAGAGTGCACCCAGGGCTACCACATCCTCAGCTTCCCACGTGAGGCTTGGATGTTTGGGCTGGTCGGGATATGGGCAGAGTACCTATGACTTTGTCAGGTGCGGGGGAATAGGGCTCAGAGTTTGGCAGCCATCCAGGAGGAGTGGGAGCAACTATCTCGGCTTGTGACAACTGTAGCCTAGCAGAGGGGCCACGTCGAGGCAGCTGAGTCATTCTTTCGAGGCCGAGCTGTTCAGCTGGAGGAGGTTGAGAGCAGGGCTGCGGCCTTGAGGAAGGCCTTGGAGGAGCAGTTATCGGCCATGAAGCGTGCCAGGGTTGAGTGGCGAGAGGTTGGGAGCACAGTCGAGGCCAGCACTCAGCTCTTGTCCACTCTTGAGGCTGATGGGGACATCGAGACTCGACACGTGACGACGAAGAACTCGGCACGGCTCTAGCAGATCATCTAGCAAATTTTACATGTTATTATCTTTTATCAGTATTAGTTCAGTCTAAATGAGTTAAATAGAGTCATGTAAGTCTTAATGGGCCAGCTAAATCCCCATCATGGCAGGCTGCGGCGCCTCGTTCTTCATCTCCTCTACAATGACCGGGAGCATGCCCGTCATCTGGGCCAGCAATTCTGACGAGAATTGCTCAGAGACAATCTCTGCCTTGATCCGGATAGCATCGCGCGCGAAGCGCTGAACTTCCTTCTTGCGGTCTTCAAGACGCAAGGTTGCGAAGTTGCCCTTGATCTTCTGGGCGCCGAGCGTTTCGTTCGGATCGCTCTGTCCGCGAATGATGTCTGAAATCCCCGTGATCTCGTACATAACCTGCTTGGTGCGCTCGCGCGCGTCGTAAAGCTGGATCAGCGCGTCAGCAACGTCCTTGATCGGGATGAAGTCCACAGCCTTCTCAAGGCCGCCCTTAGACACAAGCTCGGCATATTTCGCGACGCCGATCATCCTGTTATCGACGCCCTCGGACAGAATGCGCTTCAGTTCGGGAATACTGGCGTCGTACACGCCATTGACCCTGATCGCGTCAGTCAGCGCATCGATCCGCGCCGTCAGGTCGTCAAGTTCCTCGGCTTGATCCTGGTATTCGGCATAGTCGGGCACCGGAACCAGCGTGTCGTTCGTCATCGTCGCATAGAGCGGCTTCTGGCACGGCCAGAAGTCCTCAAGCCCCAACGGATCGGGATCACGCTCAAGCGGCCCGTTCGGCCAGTCCGGCGCGATGAAAATCACTTCGCGATTGGTCTTGTCCCAAATCTCCCAGACACAAGCCCGAGGCTGCCGCTCCTTCTTCTGAGCGTCGTCCTGCTTGGCCTTGTCAGATGATGTCGAGTTGCGGAGCGGCACAAGATCGGCAATCGGCTTATCGGTCTGCGGGTCCTTGGCCTTGAAGCGCGCGCGCAATTGCTTGCGTGTCAACATCTCTTCCTTGGCGACCCACCACACGTCATCCCAGATATTCGCGGGCGAATGCTTGAACTTGTCCCAAGCAACGTAATCCGTGCAGCATCTTTCGTAGGTAACGGCACGCGGTGCTTCACCCTGCGCCTGGCTCTCCTCGTCCTGCGTGTTGGCAACGTCAACAGCCTCGCCATAAGTCGGCTCGTACCGCTCCCAAGTCGTGCCGCGACCAACCAGAAGATAGTCCAGCACCGCCATCTGCATGGTCGGGTGCAGATACCCAACGTCAATCTGAACTTCCAAAGCCCGCTCAAGCGTCATGCCTGCAAGGCGAGCCAGCGGGTCCTTGTCGAGATACCGGCGCTCCGCCACGGGCTTGGGCGGGTTGATGTAGATCGCCGGCTGAAGCGTCTGGACGTTGGCCCATAGCGCATTGAATCGCGCGGAGCCTTGGACTTCTCCATCCTGATTGGTGCTCCGCTGATCGCGATAGCGGCGGATGATTTTCCGACAGCGCGTCGTCCAAGCGTCGAATTCGTCATCGTACGCCTTGATCTGCCCCTTCCAGTACGTGACAAATTCTGCGGGGGTCTGCTCGGCCTGTTTCTCAGTGCCGGGCGCGTCCTGATCAGCCATTGGCTATGTCAGGCTGCCGTATTCGCGGCAATCTGCTTCAACTGCCCCATGACGGTGTTGTCGCCGGGGGCGTCGTCAGCAGAACCTAGAATTGCCAGCACCGCGGCGTCACCCGTCACAGGCAGTGGCGTGGTCTGCGTGACCTCAACCGGCTGGCCGGTGACATCGTCCTGATAGAGGACGTTCACTGGATTGTTCAGATTTGCCATGTCGTCTCCATGATTCGATTTAAACGCGCTCTTTGCGCCTTGGCTCTTGTTCTCTGAGCTTCGCCAGATCGTTGTAGCTGGGCAGTTGGAATCCCGGCACCGGCACAGGGCTGATCGTCAGCGCACGGTCAGGTGCCTTCGGCCTCACAAGTTCGACATCCCGGAACGCCATTGCCATCGTTCGGAAACTATCCGCGTAATGGCTCGCCCAGTTGTGCAGCGGCTTGTCGGAGAAGATTTTCTTTTCGTCGTCCCATTCGGTCTGATATTGGCGAAGGCCCTCTACGCCCTCTCCGCAGCAATCCTCATCGATCCAGCACCGCGGCAATATCTGGCGTACCGCTGAAATGCCGTCCGCCACCGTGTGGACGAGCGTATTGGTTGCAATCTTCGTACATGGTGGGCCAATAAAACCGTTTGAGCTTTATGCTATTCTTCACCTTGGCTCCTACTCGGTGGGCCCCACACAATCCGGAGTGGATCTCGTGCATCACAGTCTTGGCCTCCTTGGATGAAAGGCAGCGTAGGAGGACCGATCGGTCCTTTTCATGGACGAGCCTGAAGAGCAGGCCGTCAATCAGCTGGTAGGATGTCACCCTACGTAGCAATTGCACCCTCTGAGCCCGATCGGGAAGGAACCAGCCATTCTTTATCTTTATGATCGGCTCGCGCCAATCCTCTTCTTCGGGAGTATTCCCTTCCTGAATGTTATTGACCTCATAAACAGTGAGGCCAGATTCTTCGTCGAGCACACTTGGCATGAGCTTTCGGTGTCTGACGGTAATATTCAATTCTCTCTCAGGCGGGAGCCTCAAAGTTACTGCCAATTAGGCCAAAGCGTCAGCTTGGGAGTTACTACCCCGTGGGACGTGGCCTATTTCAAATAGATAAAACTTTTCCATTAGCCTCATGACGACTGCATGGTAGGGAATGAGCTCCTTTTTCCAGACGTCATAGACGCCCAGGACCTATCGGATGACGAGCTGAGAGTCTCCGTACACTTTAGTGCACTTGATGTCCATCTCCAATGACAATTGAAGCGCAATGATTAGCGCTTCATACTCTGCCTCATTATTAGTCAGCAACTTCATGAGAGCAAAAGAATTATGAAGAATGCCGCCTTGCGGAGATACAAAAACTATCCCCGCTCCCGAGACAAAGTCTGTGAGACCACCGGCCCTTTTGATTGTTCGGGACGCACCATCAAAATACAACTCCCAATGTGGGAGGTCAAGAGTGAAGACACCTGGCTCCATCTGTGGTGGGACTTTTTCAGAATGCCCCCAGTTTCTTGAGAAGGTACCAGCACCTCTTCATCGGGCAGCTCAAAGTTGAGTGGCGAATCTTCTGGCATAGGGTGCGCTGCTAAGAACTCCTCCATTCCTTTCCCCTTAATCGTCTTGCGTGGGACGAAGGTTATGTCGAACACCATAAGGATAAGTGCCCACTTGCCGAGCCTACCAGAGAGCACGGGCTGACTAAGCAGGAATTTGAGTGGGTCACATTTAGAGATAGCTCCACCCGGTGAGCTAGAAGGTAGTGCCTTAGCTTCTTGATAGCAAATACCAATGCCAGGCACACCTTTTTCATAGGAACATACCGGTGCTCATGCCCGACCAGCATACGGCTGAGGTAATACAATGGCTGCTCCTTGCCCTCTTCATTGATCTGGGCTAGCAGCGCCCCCAAGGAGGCATCCATGGCCGCAATGTAGAGGATAATGAGCTTCCCCCTAACAGGTGCCCCTAGGACCGAAGTAGTCAGCAGGTACTCCTTGATTTGCTCGAAGACTTTCTGACAGTCTTCGTCCCATATGAAGGGTGCTCCTTTCTTCATCAATTTGCCGAAAGGCAAGCATCTTCCCGAGAGATTAGAAATAAACTGCCTAATATAGGCAAGTCTTCCTTGTAGAGATCTGAGCTCTGTCAAGTTTCTAGGCGGAGGCAGTCCTCTTATGGCCTTGATTTTGTCAGGGTCGATTTCTATGCCTCGATACCTGACGAGGAAGCCAAGGAATTTGCCGCTGGAGACGCCGAAGGCACACTTCATCGGATTCATCTTGAGCTGATACTGTCGAAGCCTTTCGAAGACTCGACGCAAGTCAGCCAAGTGATCTTCTCGCCTTTTCGTCTTGACGACCAGATCATCGACATAGCATTCAACGAGGTCATGTAGCATCTCGTCGAAGATTTTGGTCATCGCCCTTTGGTAGGTTGCACCAGCATTCTTCAGTCCAAACGGCATCCTCTTATAGTTGAAGATCCCCTTAGGGGACTGGAACGCTGTATGGTCTTTGTCTTTGATGGCCATGCGGATTTGATTATAGCCCGACGACCCGTCCATGAAGAACAAGACTTCGTGACCAGTGGTCATATCAACCATTGTCTCGGTGATTGGGACAGGGAAGTCATCCTTTGGGCATGCCTTGTTCAAATCCCTGAAACAAATATGTTAACCCGAAACATATTGTGGATTTACCTTAATTATCATATGATAAGCCTAGCTACTTAGGTTTTTATTCCTGTTTAAGTATCAATTTCATACATTCAGTATTCATCTAGGTTAAGTTCATGTTCTTTAAGTACTTAGAAACTATTTTAAACTTCTATTAGTTTCATGCCAAAACTTATACTCTTGTGTTTAAATGAAAATGACTCTATATGGTTTCATTAACTTGACAAGCTTTGATTGCTATTTTACCATAATCTTTCTCATCTATGAGTCACTTTCTCAAGTGCATGGCATATACCCCGGTATATGACCATTAGATACACTATTGCACATTAGACACCCAATCTTGGACTTGATAATCTCTCCTTTGGATATTCCTTCCAATGGACTAGGAAATCTTATTTCAAGACCTCCATAAGTCTCCGCGAGCCTGGGATTCCCACTAGGACGCTGAGCTGGTTGTACCATTAAAGCCCAAATTGTCTAAAGAGCACTACCGATAGTTTTCTGTGTCTGGACATAAACAGCCCATAATTGGACCGCTAAGGCACATTTGCGGCCCAAGACTCGACCGTTTGTCTCCAGGTGTTCAGCCCATATTTTGGGAATTCGTCCAAAGTTAACGGCCCATTACTAGACCGCTATACTTTCTTAACGGTCTAAGAATAGACCACGTGAAAAGCTTAGCGGCCCATTAATAGACCATTTGTTCCTGTGTACTATTAACCTGAGGTTTGACCCAAGAGTTGATATTTCTATATTCCTAGATAGACTATTGGCTTTCTAGGACTTGTCACATTGTTCAAGACATCTAAAATAAATTATGAAGAGTAAGGAATGTACCGTTATGCTGTCAAATTTTCTCCAAAGGCATAACCCAGCTATTAAATGCATTTCTTGAAACTCTTGTATTCATATTTGATGCATTCTCTCATTGACATTATATCATGAAGCATTTATTGAACTTATACATTATTGGCCCAACTTTATATACGTGGAAGTAGCTTGATTTATACTTGAAGATGCGGTTCGAGCACTGATTGTGTTCAAGGGCTCTATACTAGTCCCCTCGGCCGATTGCCAAAAACGTACTGTAAATCATAGGGTATGATGCTGGCGTCACATTGCGCTGGTAGTACTTTCTTTATAAATAATTGAAGATCCACAGATCACATAGACTTGATACATGAAGTACTTACTATTGATCGAAAAGTACTTACTTACTTGTTACATGACTTGCTAGTACATTCTTGATATTCTTGTTCATGAAAGGCCAAATTTATACTTGTTTGATCATACTTACTCAATCACTATTCTCATATCTTATTACTTGGTTTTTCTTGCGTGGTTCATCGTATCTGCGTGATTTTACTTCGTTCTTTAGAGCTAAAATGTTAAATTACTTTAACATTACCTTCATGTTGATGCGAAGAATCCTACTGGGCAAGTGTGCCCATTACCTACTTTTCAATCTTTTCATGAAATACAAGTGAGTTAGATTCGGATTCAGGTCATTCAAGTGATGGGTTCGAGAGTGAATGAAGGTCCTATGAAGATGAGAGAAGACTTAGGAGTCATGAATGTCTAGATGGAGTCTATGTAATTATTTTTCTTTAATTGAGTCTGGCTAGTCAAAGAAGGTCGATATCTCATGTACTCAGATTTTGATTATTGATATAAATGGAAGTAAAGGTTGACTAAATTATTGTGTAATTACTTGTGTGGTTGTTCTTGCTTGCAAGAGGCTTACCATGCCGGCTGTTCACGTTCCCGATTATTTCCGCTGCATAATCTCGGGGCGTGACAGTTAAGTTGGTATCAGAGTTTAGGACTGGAAATCCTAGGAAAAAATATGTCATATCATAGGTTAAGACCAAGGCTTAAGGACCCATACCTATGAACTAAGGAAGAAATTTTCCACCCATGTGAGAATTGGGTAGAGCTCGGGATGAGATAGTAAATTAGACATTTTCTTTAGATAAACTCTTTTAATTCCATGGGAGTTAACAATTGGTTATTTCTCTCAGGTACACTATTTTCTCCATGGCTCACCGTGTAGACTGGGGGCTAGCCAACCTTGTAGGGACCTTAACTCTCCCAGATTCTTTGGAGGGGATAGCTCCCAGATAGCTTTTATCTTGAAGGGGTCGATCTCGATACCCCTGTGTCAGACGATGAAGCCAGGGAACTTCCCGCTGGAGACACCAAAGGCACACTTCATCGGGTTTATTTTCCGCTCGTACTGTCAGAGCCTCTCGAAGATGATTTTGAGGTCACTCAGATGATCGCCCGTCTTCTTTGTCTTGATGACCAAATCATCAATGTAGCATTCGACTTTGATATAGAGAAGCTCATCGAATATCTTGGTCATTGCCTGCTGGTACGTGGCACCAGCGTTCTTGAGGCCAAAGGGCATCCTTTTGTAGTGGAATACCCCTTTAGGTGATCGGAAGGCCGTATGAATTTGGTCGTGCTCAGCTATCCAGATTTGGTTATAGCCAGACGATCCATCCATAAAGGACAGGGCCTCATATCCAGTAGTTGCATCAATCATAACTTCAGTGATGGGCACCGGGAAGTCATCCTTCGGGCAGGCTTTATTCAGGTCATGGTAATCCACGAAGATCCTGATCTGTCCATTCTTCTTCTTCACAGGCACAATATTGGCCAACCAAGTGGTGTATTGGTTTTCAGCTACAAAATTGACATCTATGAGCTTGTTGACTTCTTTGTAAATTTGGTTTATTAGTTCTGGTCTCATGCGTCGGGGGGACTGCTTCACTGGCTCCACCTTGGGATCAATAGCCAGAATGTGTTGAGTCACGTCGGGGCTGAGGCCAGGCATCTCTTTGTAGTTCTAGGCAAAGCAATCTCGGAACTCTTGTAGCAACTTCACATACTGCTCCCTCTCCTGTGGAGGTATGAGGGCACTTAGAAAGGTCGACCTGGGGTCACTTTCTGTGCCGAGGTTAATTTCAATGAGCTCGTCGACGGTAGCCTGGCCCCCATCTTCAATTTTCGGGGGTGTCGACAGCAGGTCGACGAAGTCTTGATCTTCGCCATCCTCGGCTTCAAGGACGTTGTACGCCTCCTCTTGTTCCGCCTTGCCGGGTACTGAGGCAGTGCTTGCTTCACACCCCCCTTGGCTTGCAGTCTGTGGCCTTGAGGGGCTCCCTTGTGCGGGGAGGCACAGGACCGCTTCGGGGTCTTCTTGGTAGTCATCATAGATAGCCTCCATGGGAGCTGAGGTGATTGCTTGCCATAATTGGGGCTGCTCTACTGCCGATGGCCAAGATTGCTCATTCTCAGCTGCCTCTTCAGGGATTTGGTGCCGAACTGATATTGTGTAGATTCCCCTTTTGGGGCCGCCTGGCACATGGGGCCGTGGTGGAGCCACCACATAGTCTTTCATTTTGAGCTCATCTCTGTCAATCAAGTCCTGAGCAATGTCTTTGAAGACGTAACAGTCTTTAATAGGGTGGCCCAATATCTGGTGGTAGGGATAGAATAAGGGGTCACCACTTCCTCGGGCGTCTTGCGGCCTCTTGAACTTCGGAAGGGAGACCTTGTCGTAGTGGCAGGCCCAGTCGAAAATCTTGCGCATCTTATCCCTTGGGAAAGAATAGGGCTTCTACAGCTTCTCCTGTAGCGTAGGGCTTCGCTCAGTTGGCCATCTGGCTGAAGAGCTGACTGCATTCCTCGCCTCCATCTCCAAGTGCATGGAGGTGTCAGGCCTTGTGTTCAGGGACCAGAGCGTGCCTTCATCTCACGGGCGGGAAGCGCCCTTGATCAGATTGGACACGAGTGTGGTTATTTCAGCCAGCCGCGCCTTTAGCGTCTCAATCTCCCGTTGTTACCGATGATATAGGACGAACATGACGGGGTCGTATCGGGGAACTTCTAGAGCACGGCTTGTATTTGCATTCTTTACCTCACTGACAGGCGGGGGCGAGGGCACCCCGATATTGTGGCCATTCGGGGTCGACCCCTCAGAGGAGGGTGAGATCTTCCCCATGCCCTTACGGTGAGGAGGGTTCCAAAGGAACACTTCTTCATCTTGTATTTCCTCAGCCGGAGGCACATGGTGCTTGTTGCGGCGGACTTCCTGCGGCTCTGTAACTTTTGCAGGGTCATCACCGGACGGAGCCAAAATTGGTATCACGTCGGCTTCGTACGGGTCTTCTATTGAAAATCCCAAACCAGGATGCTTGGTGATTTACAACAGTCTCCGAACTAGGTTCGGTGGGTTCCACATTCTTGGAACATCTCTTTCCGACTGGAGGGCTGATAAAAGGGAATCCCTTGCTTCCTAGCCAATCCGACTGCACGGCCAGCTATGTTAGGAAGTCCCATGATCAGGACGTATGGGTCATGCAGCTCGTCGGGGAGTCGACAATCATCATCTCCTCTGACCGGCTTCTCTTCAGCTACATAAAAGATAGTGGATGGCCCTCCAGAATTAGGCACCTCAAAAATCTTCAATGACTCAGCCACTTGGCAGTCAGCTTCTGCTACAGGCTTGATGATCCCAGGCGGGACTCTGACATCCTCCAGCAGGTCTTCGAGGTATGGCGCCCCCGATGTGGAATAAATGGAAAGGGGAGCAGCCTTGAATACCCCTTCTTCTTCTGAAATGAATGAGACATGTGGGGGAGCCACATAGCCTGGGGGTGGCAGAGGAAACCAGCTATCAGGCTCCACCTTCTTCTTCCCTTTGTCTTGGGTGACTTGGGGAGCTTGCCTCGGCTTCTCCAGGTACAAAGTGGCATCTGATAAATGACACTCGAACACCTCAAAAGGGTGGAGTTCGGCAAAGATTCTGGCTTCCCGTCGCAGGGGTACTTGATTCATTGATGCAGGGTGGACGGCACCACTTTGTTCTGGTGCAGCCAAGGCCGACTGAGTAACGCCTTGTAGGAGGTGTTGGAGTTGATCACATGGAACTAGACCTTGGTCGTGAAGTTGCCGAGGGACAGGTTGAACTCTGCGACCCCATGGGGACCTCACATTTCTGGTTGAATCCAGCGATCTTGGCATTCCTGACCTCGACTAGGTGTATGTCAAAGTAATGCTTCTGGTACACCCGGTAGGGGAGTATGTTCACTGCTACTCCTGGGTCGATCAAGACTCTGTTGATAGGCTACCCATTCAGCTGCCCATTCATGTAGAGTGGCCTATTGTGGCTACAGGTGGGCAGGAGCATATCTTCCTCTATGAAGGCCACGGCTACCTCAGGTGACATCTCTGCCAAGTAGGCTTCGAGGTATGCTGGTGTCTGGAGTGCGGCAATGATGGCTTGCCTTGTTTCTTCATCTAGAGATAAGTTCTCCCATATGGTGAACCAGGCCGGGAGTGTCTAACTATTCGGTCACCGGCCCGAACCTTGAGCAGCTTCATTTCTTCAACTTTGCTACGCCTGCCCCCACCTTGGACCTGGGGAACCAGATCAGAGGGCGCCTCCTCCACTGGGTCTGGTACGGCTGCTTGAGCTTGTGGAGTCTGCTGAGTCACCCCTCGTTCTTGCATAAATTAGGCAAGGTTTGGGATGTTGTCAAACTCTTCTCTTGACTGAGGAGGGATGGTCGCGGGCAGAGCTGAAGGGCTGCCTGCTTTCTTTGTCAGTCGGGGCCCTTGGGGGCATGATTCCCTTTCCTTCTGAGCTAACAGAAACTCGATGAATAAAGGGGCGCTCTGGCCACTCAGTTCTTCAGGATAGAGACCCGATGGAGGGGGGATCTCTATGTCTTGGATCCTAGGCTCGGGGACATGGTACGGTTGTTCTCCCCTGAGCATGATGTTGGTGCTGGCCTGAGGGGAACATCCCCACTTCCTTCCTGACCTGGTGGCATGTTGGCAAGTAGATGTTTCAGCTTGATTCACATCTGCTGGTTCGAGAGACAGCCCTTCCCCTTCCTCTTCCAGGGAGAGAGCAGTGTCAAACAATGCCGAGAGAGTGTTGCATGCAACGACGACCTCCTTCTTATTCTTGCTTCTGGGCTTCCTCTTCTTCTTCTTCTTCTTTTCCCCGGTGGCCGGTGGCTGTTCCTGGGGAAGCTCACCCCACAAAAGAGGCTCTTCTTCTGCCTCAGCTTCTGCCTTTGGAGCCAGTTCGAGGGACTCGAACTCCTCCCAGGGGACATATTCCTTCAGCTCGACAGGCTGGATCTTGGGCTGTTCATAGTCTTCGAGCCTGTCAATGATGGCCTGGAGTCTTTCAACAGCAGGGCTGACCTCCTTGTGCACCCGCATCGGGATGTGCTCCTTGTTATAAGTGGGCCGCCTCATAACTAGTCGAGGGGCCGTGTCGTGCCATACGGGATTCACCGGTGGTGGTGCTGGTCGGGGTGTAACACCCCTCACATGAGCTCCTGGAGTGGGCTGGGGAGCCCGTCTTCTCCTGTTCTTCTTTGGCGCGGCCTGCCAGCCTCCTTGGTCTTGAGCTGGCGCCATGACAAAGATCTCATAGGTGACGCGAGTGCTGGCTTCTGACCATTCTTCAGGTAGCTGTCGGTACAGTGACACCATATTGACGGTGGCGGCCAAATTAGGCATCTCATGCTGCTGCGGAGGATCCACCTTGTGTTCTACCATGTTTAGCTCCCCTTTCTTGATCAAGGACTCAATAACGTCCTTGAAGACATAACATTCTTCAATGGGGTGCCCAAGCATCTGATGGTACAGGCAGAAGCGAGGGTCATCCTTCTTCTTTAGGTCACCGGGCCTCTTCGGTTCTGGCAATGTAATCTTGTTGTACTTGGTCGCCCATCGGGCTAGTGGACTCTTCTCACGGGTGGGTGCTCTCTCAAGGGGGAGAGCCCTCTCATGGCCCCGGGGTAGACAAGCATATCAAGGTCAAGCCGGCTTTATGTAAGTGCCATGCCCAACCCTTCATCTTTGGCTGGTTTAGTGGTTATGGTTAACTAACCTTAGGTCACTTGGCTGGGTTTTGTAGCTCCGCTAGAAACTGGGGCCGAGGTGGCTTTCTCGCCACCCCAGGAGACTGGTCCCTTGTTGGACAATGAGATTGAGTATAGGATTGATGTCGATGAGGTCCTTCGCATGATGGACGAGACTGGCCCCAACATCAAGGCAATCCCTAACTTTGAGTCATGGAAGACTCGAAGATATTCAACTAGGTAGGGTCTCCTGGGATTGGTGAAGCTTTGTCTATGGTTATGCTTGTTTCCACAGACTAACCTTGCAATATATTCTTACCCTGAGCTGGCAGGGACATCGGGGGACATCGCCCCTCTCGAGATGGGGGATGAGGTGCCTGCCCTAGCTAAGGAGCGGGGGCCAACGGCAACCTAGGATGGCTTAGGTAAGCACAGATTTGCCATAGGAGAAATTCACTACTTTTTTCTATGGGTCTATTATACTGGAATTGTTGATTATGCTTGCCATTTTGTTGCCCAAGCGAGGACCCGACTGCTACCTTGGAGATGGTGCAGGAGCTAGTCAGTGCTAGACCGTCGGTGGAGCTTCCCTCCTTCGAGCGCGAGCCAGGAGTGGCGGATGGCCTAGTTGCCCTTATTGCTGGGGGTGTATCTGGGCCGCTACCACCGCTGCCAATTGGACTGCCCCTCCCTCCTTTGCCAGCCGTTGCCTTAGCTTGCACGGTGGCGCTAGTTGGGTCTTCGACCATGGGACCCTCAGGTATGTGACTGGGAGCTTAGCCACTTATGGTGAGCTTTTTGTATCGTCTGCTCATGCTAAGCTTCTTCTGGTGTCGGTCATAGGTGCTTCATCCCCTTTGGAGGAGGGCGAGCTTCCTCTTGACGTGGCCAGAGCTGTAAGCAGGGAGCCTACGGCTATAGCTTTGACTGAAGAGACTGATGAGATCATCGACATCGAGGGAATCTCTAAAGGGAGTGCCTCAACTAGTGAGCTTTGTCTAAAGCTCTTATAGTGGCCAATCTTCTTTCCACTGGGTTAGGCTTGTGTACTGATCTTGCGCTTTCACTGGTCCACGGGGGCTTCTAGTTCTACCACCTCTAGAGGTTCATTAGAGACTTCTTCTAGCTCCTCAGGCAGCAGTATCTTTGTCATGTAGACGGAGGAGAGTTCGGGCTCCTCTTCCTCTAGGGCCTCATCCACTGAAGAGGTAGAGACTGGGACTACTTCTGTAGGTGTGTGGGGCCCTTCCCCCCCTTTGCACTTATTTATATTCTCTAGTAGCATAACGATTCTTCTGTCTCGTGTGTAGCACCGGTGTCTGAGGAGGGTCATATGCCAACTCCTGTCAGGGATGGTCGAGAGGAGCTTCCCGGTCCACCCATGGCTGCTGGAGGGGATAGGGCTACGGCAGAGGGATCCCTAGTTGTTGAGGAGTCGTTGCCTTCCCCGACCCTTGCGAGTGACGTCGTAGGTGTGGGAGGGCCTGTCTTGGGTAAGGGTTGGAAGTTTTATCAGGTTTTCTACCTTATTTTTCATGGAAAGTCTCACATGTATTTCTCACTTTCCATTTGTTCTGTTAGGTGTCATGCACCCTCAACTGACGTATTGGTAGAGATGGGCAACTCCTCTCTGAGTTTGGGGGTGGAATGGCCTTCCTCTACTCCACCGCCGGAGCCGTTGGTGGACGGGAGTGTGGGTGCCACTTTGCTTCAGCGAGTGTGAGGATACCTCTAGAGTGACCCCCTCCTTTCTCCGGAGGACCTGAGGTAGCACCTAACAGAGTGCACCTGGGGCTACCACATCCTCGACTTCCCACGTGAGCCTTGGATGTCTGGGCTGGCTGGGATATGGGCAGAGTACTTGTAGCTTCTTCAAGCACAGGAGCAGAGGACTCGGAGGCTTGTAGCCTATAGCACCCCAGATAAAATTATAGGAAAAAAATTTATAGCCCAGAGATAAATCTAAAGGAAAGACAACAAGTGCCAAGTACAGTCGATAGAAAAGTAAAGACGTACCAGAGAGTTGGGGTAAGCCCGACGAAGGTACCAGCTGGCCGCTACGAGTACGCTAACTCCAAGAACTGCAGAAGCAGAACGAACAATGACGGCGACAACCACCTGAAAAGTAGGGGTGAGTCTCGTGTCACTGGCTCAGTACAGGTCACGCGGATCCCCACTGGCAAACACGCAGTAACACACTAAAACAGCAAGTAAACAACAGGTAAGCAACATGTGTAGTAAAGCAGGAAAGTTAAACTACAAAACTATAAAGAAAGGGTGGCAGGAGTAGGGAACAAGCTAAGAGCTAGGGGAACTAACAGGAAAGGGAAAAGGCCGTACCAGACGAGCACGACTACCGAACTAACCTCGGCCCCCGAAACTACTCCAAACAGACACTACACCAAACAAAGATAGAAGGGTGAACTCTGAGCTAAGAAAAGTCAGAAGCTTACCGAACTGTCGACACGACTCCAGGCTCCAAACGAAGACCTACAAGAACAACAAGAAAACCTAGGAAAAACCTAAACAGACTCAGACAACACGACTAGAACCTTGTGCACATTGCCCCACACATGACTAGAACGCCGTGCATACGACAGGACATTGACCTCGAGAAAAGCCAAGAGAAGGCTAACCTGGAAAGGTCATGACGCGCAGAAAACACGAAGAGAACCGCAGAGAGTCACGTGCCATGTGACTGGAGTGCCTCACCACCAGAAGAACAGCCAGCCGCGTCCACTGACGTCTTATGCTACGCCTACTAGCATCTTGTCCACGTCACCTACCACAAGGACTAGGCCGAGATCAAGACACTGTCAAAACCAGAACAGTACCATAATGCAAGCGACTAGTCAGGGTCACGTCTAACGACGCAAGTCCCAAGCCCCTGACCACGTGTTCACACACTGGCTATCGTCTAAGCCAAGTCTCTAGCTAGTATTCCCCCTCCAAAGGACGCTACGGTTGATGAGGGGCCCATGGAACTAGCCTAAGAACCATAAACTGGGAAAGTGCCCCGCTACAAGAGCCGTCACACCGAAGCGTGTCATAAGGCTACGACTAGTGGATGCTCACAAGACACAGAGACTCAAAACATGAGTGCAAAAGTACAGACAGGCAAGAGAGCACTATCGCACATACTCCGAAGCACCAATGGCAGCACAGCCACTGCCTACAACTCAGGACAAGGCAACTAGACCTACTCACGTAATGATCCTTGAGTCAGATGACTCGGAGACAAGATCGTCACAGACAGCAGAATAAGCCGCCAATGGTCTACTCCTAAGCCAGAGGAAACGACGCTCTGCAGGAAATGACTCACGGAGACCCGAGGGAACACCAAGAACCCTCAGCACATCTGGACATGTAAACCGAGGTAAGATGATATCTCAAGGCATCCAGAACACTGTCCCGAGCTGGACAGAACCATCGAGACATAGACAAGGTCACCTGTCAACCCCTGGTCTCACCGGGTTGACCGAAACCCAATATGACACATACACACAGATGCACACACAGCATGCATAAGCAGTCTTGGCCATCCCATCATGGTCACTGCCCTCATGGGATGTCAACAGACGGCCACGGGTCACGGGCAAACCATGAGATCAAGCCAAGAAAAGTAGAGACCGGAGTGGTGGACAATGACTACACTCTGGGCAGAGTTAACTATCATTCAACCGCTAGGTGAACTCGGCAGTCAAGGAACAGCCGCTACAAGACCAGAGACAACGACATTGGCAGGTCTAGATCAAGTCGTTAGGGAACTGTCGCAGTCAAGGAAAAGACCACACCTTGTCACCTGAACCGACCGATCCAAAAACCACCGACACACGGACACCGCCCTAAAATACAAACTTAAGATAGACAGACATATGAACAGACCAACGGCCATCACGGCCAACAACAGGACTGTAACGCACCTCCATAGGGGCATTACACTGCTATAACGCACCAGCACAGGGGCGTTAGGGCAAGCAAACCTAAAATTTATGCGGACCATGTAACGCACCAAGACCCCCATTTCTTTTTCCATTTCTTATTCTTCTTCTTTCTCCCCTCTGTCTCGTGAGAATCGCCCCCTCTCCTTCTCTTCCTCCTCCGATGTGATGACCGCGGTAGTGCTCCCCTATGGCTGCAGACGACGGTGAGGTGACGGCGCGGTGACGACGGTGGCAGGGAGGTGATCGCATCGGCGTGCGGTTCGTGGGAGCTCATGAGAGTTCGAGAGTTTTCAAGCAAGTTTTTGAAGATCGGCGACGATCCGTCACGTTTCGAGCGACCTTGAGGTACGGTGATGGATCCTTAGCTCGATATTTACCTTCTCCGCGATTTCTAGGCCGAAGGAAGGTTGAGAGTGGGTTATTTCATGCCGGGAAGGGAAATCCATATTTTGGGGATCGAGCACCTGATCTAGAGTTTCATCACGTTATTTGACGGTTTGAGGGCACCATTCGATGCCTAGGGGCTTGGGGAAGGGTTCCCCCTTTGTTTCCCCATCACCCGGGGGTGATTGGGGCGTGGAATGGCGAATTCTGCCGTGTTTCGCCGTTCTCGATTTTCTGAGAAGAAAATGGTCCTAACAGGAACCGTTTCTATCAATGGCGGCCCTCAGGGTGACTGCTTGTCGACCATGGGGTGTCGATAGGGTATGTGGTCGGACGACTAACCGCTACCCATGTGTGGCAGTCAAGTGACCGGCTGCCTTTCTCACAGAGCCAGCGTGACTCCCGAGGTGTTTTCTAACTGTTGCGTTTAACCATTGAACAGTCTTTGGCCTTAGTGGTCATGAGATGATTGTTTCACCCTATCTAGCGGTCCCAAGGGGGACCGTTTCAGCTCCCAATGGTCACAAGGTGACCGTTTAACCCTTCGTGCAGTTTGGTGGCTTGGCGGCCCCAAGGGGGACCGCTTAGCTTCTGAAGCAGCCCAGAGGTGGACCGCTTGGTTCTCAAATGGTCCTCAAGTGACCGTTTCTCCTCTCTGAGTGGCGGCCTATGGGTGACCGCCTCTCGTCACCTTGCGGTCTATCGTTCGACCGTTTCTACCTTGGGACGGTCCAGAGTGGACCGCCACTTGGGTTTTGTCCAACTAGAATCCCATTCTTGCCGATTTAAGTCCTGAGTGAGTTGACCTCGATCAACATGCTGACCTGTGGTCTGACTGATGTCGGGCATCGGATGGGGGCCATGTGTGAGGATGCCGTGGGGTCTCGGGAGGTGGTGTTCTCGGCTTGTGTCACCATGAGTCGATGTCGGTACGAGGAGTGGTCCTTGTACTGTGTCCGATTTAGGCATTATTTCCTGTTGGCTAGAGAGTCTACTCCTTCAGTGACCCTCCACTTGTCGTAGCCTTCCGACACGTGTGTGGTCCCACCAGGGAGTGGTGGCGAGGCTACACCAAGAGATGATTTTTAGACTGGTTACCGTAGGGCCTCACGTCTTATAGCCAGAGTCTGACTGAGGGGAAAACTAGTCAGAGGCCTGACCTAGGACGCATGGTCAGTGTGTGCGCACGTGGTTAGGGGCAGTTGGACCCATGCTGACGAGCGTGACCCCAACTAGTCCTTGTTCTGTGGTTACTTGTTCGGTGTCCTCATTCTGCCAGGGCGACGAGGGGGCCACCTGAGGCGCGGTCTAAGACGCCAGGGGGCGCATCCGGCCTTGCTTCTAGTGGGAGGTACTTTTGTCTTGTCAGGTAGTGACCCTTAGTTTTCACCATGGCGTGTGTCTTGATTTTTACACCGTGAGACCGACATCAGGCATAGTAGGGCTTTTCCATTTATTTATTCTAGTTGTACTCGCCTTTAGCTACTTTGCATTGTAGTTTCTCATTTTACGAGGTGGGGGTCTGAGTGATCCCTACTGAGCCTTTTGTTATGAGGCTCATTCCCTGTATTTTTCCACATTTTAGGTGAGGCGAGACTTCAGGGGAGTGCGTCTGAGGCTCCACGTGGTTCTAGTGCCCAGGGTTAGTTGCCAGTTACCAGAGCTGGGGTATGTCCCGTGTAGTTATACTTTCCTTTCTTTACTGTACTAGTTGTGGACTACTGTTGTATTATGAACTGTTGTTATTTTGTGGACCATGTAATTCTACTGCATGTTCAAGAAAATCAGAATCTGTCTGCTAGAGTTGATGATACAGATTATTGGAACCTGCAAGAAATCCAGAAGGCACTTACCATATGCAGTACACTTGACTGCAATTTTCAAGAAAATGAGCATTTCTTTAGAGGATGACACATTCAAAAGTAAATGTATACAATATGGATTTCATCATAAAGTTTATGAAACTTAAGCCATCTGGGGCAAGGGTCTAAGCTCAAGAACCAGCAGATCAGACTGAACAGCAAATGGCAGAGAAGCATCTCCAATCAGTGGAACAAGAACAGCCAGAGTAGGAAAAAGAAGAACAGCCAGAGCGGAAAGAAGAAGAACAACAACCAATGGACAAAGAAGAACAAGAAATGCAAACAGAATCTGAACAGCAGTAGTAGCAACAAGAGACAAAACAGAAAGAACAGCTTCAGCAAGAGGCACAAAGTCAGGGGGAGCAGCAGCCACAACTAGCTGAGCAGGAGGTGGCAGAACACATAGAGCAGCAGGTTGATGATGAAGTGTTACATGATGTGAACCTGCAAGAACAGACAGAACAGGGGGAAGAGTAAGTTCAGGAAGAACCTATTCCAGAGCTTCAGGAAGAACCTCATCCAGAACTGCAAGAAGAACCTCATCCAGAGCTACAGGAAGAGCAGCAACCAGACCAGCAGGATGAAGAAAGGGAAGACCTGGAAAGAGAGGTACAATAAGAACAAGAATTTCATGAATTAGAACAGCAATTCTTGTCAGATGAACAAGTTATGTTGTCGCTAGATCAACACATTGATCAGCTAATTGAGCAAATAGAGCAGCAGCAACATGAGCAGATGGAAATGAATGAACAAGAAGGCATACAGGAGCAGCAGCCACCTGTTGAGGAGCATCAAGAGGAATAAGGGCTGGAAAAACTGCAAGAGCCACATGTTGAGGCTGAAATGTCACAAGAAGACCATCTAGGTCCTGCCACATATCATGGACCTTATCATGGACCTATGATGGCAATGGATATTCAACCACCTTTATCTCTTGAGGAACCTCAAATCCCACCAGAGTTTCAAGCCTCAAGTTTAGCTGGACCAAGCTCAGGTCAAAATACTGCTGATGTACATCCATCACTGGTAAACCTCTTGATGAATCAGTTCAGAATTATGAATGCTTCCTTTATGCATCTAAATATGGCTGTAGAGAGAATTGATGCTAGAATGGTCCATGTAGAACAGACTGCCAACAGCCAATGGGAAAAATTTGTGAGAGATAAGTAGAGATCAGATGAAAGGCTACATGGTTTTCTAGATTCTTTACTCCATGTATGTGAACAGTGCTGGTACATTGATGAAAAATCTGAGACTAAACCAAGCTGAGACACATATAAAGACAATACAAATACTGGTTCATGCATATGACATCAGAAGGGAACAATAAACAATTAGAGAAGAACTGAATATCATCCGCCAAGAACAGCAAGCACTGTCCTAGAAAATAAACCATCACGTCCCATACTCAATATCTTCAAGGTATTGTCCACTTTGGCCTACCGGCCTCATGATTTTATCCCTTTCTAACAGTGATTGTCTCCAGAATGGAGGACTTCCCGGGTGGTCACCCATCCCAGTACTACTCCCCATTAAGCATACTTAACTTTGGAGTTCTTTTCAAGAATTGAGCCAATACTTTAAAAGACATCTCGATGATATAAAGTACAACTTACCTATAATCACGCCCCGAGCGCGGAAGGAACCCGGAGACACGATGAGTTTATATCAATCATGTCAATCGGAGTATTAGTGTATTCGACACAAAGATAGAGTACGTAAAAGTAGAGATAACCCAATCATTAATTCCTCATAAACTTTAAAGTAATTTTATTACATTATTTCCATAAAGGAACTAAGAACACTCCTGACTCAATAAAGAAAATTACAATGATTGACTAAAGAAAACTAGAAAAGATAAAACAAGGTAATTGCATTGACAGTTGGAATGGCTCTATGCTCTTTACTCATGTCCATCACCATCCGAATGAGCTTCATCATCAGAGTTACCTAAAAAATATGGGAAAACCCTAAGTTGAATCCCGGCCAATCCGTGCGATTGAGCTGGACCATCATGTTGTTAACGAACGCCGCGATGTTCTGCATGTTAGCCACACACACACAACCTCCACCCCCGGGAGGACAACCACAGACTGGCAACCTCAGTCCCGTACTAAGGCCAGTGGAAGGGACCCTGCCCACACATAGGGCAGCACACACGCCCGTCTGCCGAAAGGGCCATGACAATGCTATTGGTAACTCAACCTTCACTGGCATAGGGTCCACTACACAGCATATACAACATGTCCAGATGCGTCCATTAATGTCTTATATTGCACCAAGGCCTCATATGCACATACACTACTCAGACCCGGTCCCGGGAGGAGTAGAGGAGACACTCACACACACAACACCCTCGGACTGGCTGGGATCTGCACCCCTGCACCTGTCAGCATGACCGTGTCTAGCTACCTGACACAGTGTACTCGCCACTGTGTCCATCAGTAGCATACTCTTATCCCAACCAAGGTACAGATGCTCAGGATGTCCCACCTCTGATAAGGAGCATTGTACACACTGGGGGGTCCTGCCCGGTGCACCACGATCGGCCACTGGGATACTCCACAGTCTCGTACAGTCCCACCGAGCTCTTGCATCCGCGATCCTGTGGGAATCTACGTCAAAACACGATTGGCCACAACTTGAGGGAACCTCGAGAAAGCCATGTACACACATGCAAACCATCGTGACCCACGGTACGGCACTAAGGGGTATGAAGGAACCACCCTCGAACCACATGGCTGCCCTAGTGGACACCATCCCAGTAACTCACACGGTGAAAGCCTCACCACGGGCAAGCAAGCTGCATGGGAACCATGCCAAAATCACATGGTTAAAACCCAATACGAAGAACCCATGAATCCTCAAACCACGAGAATTAATCCTCGGGCGACCGCCACCCTTACGAGGCCTAAATCGCCAAAATACCATGGGTTTTGGTAGGTAAAATACTAGGCTTTGAATCTGGGGTGAGAAACCACTATTTGGGTGCCGAAATGGCCATAAAATAATGGGCCAGGGGAGTTTCAATCGACCAGCGAGGACTGGCCAGTCGACCAATCGTCCCAGGGGCGAAAGCACCTTCAATGGGTCGATGCACTTCTCTCAATGTTTTGACTCCACACTGGGTCGGTCAATTGACCTAGAGGTTCGGTCGTCAGAACCCAGTGGTACAGCCAACCTTGGCTCTGCCAAAATTGGACGACCCATTGGTCGGCCAATTTCGGTGACGTTTATGCGGGGGTGACCCTCGGGGTCCGTTCCATGCCCAACTCACCTCCGAAGTGAGTGGGAAGCTTGGGGAACCATTCCCTGACCCCGAATACACTTAATGGGACCTAATGGGTCGTAAAGTGCTGATCAAAACCACAGATTGGACGCTCACCCCGAATATACACGATTTTCCCCAAAATAAGAATAAAACCCCATCTTGGCCTCTCCACGGCCCAAAACCATGGGGAAAAGCAGGGGAAACACTCCATGACATCCAATCAACCACTATGCTAAGAATCATCGCCTAAAATCACGAAACCATTTCTCATCCTGAAACATGATCAAAACCCCAACATGAATGAAACCTGCTCGTTCTCGCACCGATCAACATGAAATTGTGAGGAAATAACATGGGAAGGGTAAGGATCCATCTCCCTACCTCTTATGGAGAAACCACAGAGGTTGGACGCCATTCCAAGCTTGAAACGCTGCAATCCATGGCCGGTTCACAAAATCCATACGCCACGCTACATCTCTCGATCCGTGCTCCAATCCTCACCGATCCTCGCTCCAAGCCGCACTCCACCTCGTCGTCGATCATCCCTGTCGGTCGTTAGAGAGAAGAAGAAGAGAGGGAGTGGCGTGAGAGTGAGAGAGGGAGAGAATGAGAGTGAGGGAGAGAGTGAGGCAAGAATGGGAGAGAGAGACGCAGGGGGGTTTATAAAAAATTTATTTATTTATTATTATTTTGAAAATGTAGTAACTCTAGAAAGCCCTAAAAATGTAACCAGACTCTGAAAAATTCTATAAAAATACCGTACTGCTCCTCACATCACCACAAAAGGGCACAACACTCCGTGACAGACAGCTTTCTCTAGGTCGGCAACCATGTGCCCTGTTAGCAAAACATAGCGTGATTAGAACCCACCAGAGGACGATGGCAGAGCAGGAAGGCAAAAACATGCCTGCTACGATTCGCATTTCCTCCGCCCCCGAAACACACACACACACACACACACACAGAGAGAGAGGGACTTCAGAAACACAGCAAAAAAGGCAACCCCCATGTTGATCAAAAACTTAGATGTATGTATGCACGGCATGGCTCCAGTCTTCCACAGGTGGGGGTGGGGCGGCTCTCAAGGATAACTCCCATCTGACGCCGCGGCAACAACCATTTCAAACAGGGGCAGTCACTACAACTCCATCCACAACATCAGCGGATGGGATCTTTTTCTCGTTGGATTTCACGGTGCCTGCCATAACCGAGAGCTTTGCCTTTGGCGTCAGCCTCTTGGCCTCCTCGTTGGTATAGATGTAGATCTTCCTAACCATGCTGCAGAACTCACTGCCCAAAAGTAGCGTGCAAAGAAGAGACTAAATTAGTAGTCAACACACCGCACAAGATCGTGGTTTAAGACATCACAGCACACGTGTGGGATGATAAGACGTCGGGAGACAAAGATGGAGGAGGAGGATTACTGCCACGGGTCGTCTCCCACAAGCATCATGTCATCCTCGTCGTCGGTGTATACAACTTGCCACTTCTTCACAGGGCCAGAAAGCTCGCCTTTCATGCTGAACATTTCCTCCAGTTTCAAGAGCAGATCATCATATCCTTCTAGTCTCGTCAGGTCCACGGCCCTCCCCACAGCCATCCCTTGCATGTGCACCTAAACCAAACAGAAAATTTAAGCACCTCACTCCCCAGGTAGCAAAGAGGAAAGATGCTGGCGACTCTCCCAGACAGAATAGGCCCCCCAGAACATGAAACCCGCCAACCATTCTAGGAAAAAAGATGTACATGAAAAAAAAATAACATACTGCAACTCTCCCCCTGTAGACATGCAAATTTTTTCCCACTCTTTACCTGACAACGCATACCCCTCTTCCCGAATTGTCATGCAAGGAAACACAACTGCAACAACTACAATTTGCTGCTGAACATGACAAAACAGCATGTTTGAACCACCAATATAGATATGAGTAGTGTAAATTCAAACGTAGATTTATCATCACCAAGCTTACAAGTCATGGTTGCATCAAAATATCAATCATTCACCATGCAAAATTGATGCAAATGTGAGTATTAGGTACCTTCGTGCAGCTTCGAATCTGCCTACTTTGTGTCTCCTGGGGTGACCTGAGACAGGACTTCTCAGGATCACTGCTCACAGCAGGAACATCAGACCCGTTTACATTTAATGGCTGTGATTGCCGATCAGAGTCTGCTTCAAATGAAGGGTGATGTTGACCTTCTCCAAACCCCTCAGAAACAGTCACCATAGCCGAAGTTTCCTCAATTGCAGAACTCTCTATTAGCTGAATACCAAACAGCCTACAGCCACTTCCTGTCTCTTGTCTCCTCCCACTAGGTTCTTTGGTAACACTATTGGAAAATGAAGCAGTCGGAGCTTCTGCTCTAATTGGCCAGTATAGAGAATTGCTTGGAATCGAAGGTGACGCATTGCTTCCAGTGAAACCTATGGACCCAGGGACTGATGTTGGGGAGAGAAGAGGAGCAGCGGGTGGTGCAAATGGTTCTCGTCCTCTTTGAAGGCCAGAATATGTGAAAGCTTGGGAGCCTTCAGCTGGAGCTTTCCACAAACCTGAACACAGGATAAAGAAACATCCAGACCAGGAATGCCATTACACAAGTGACCCAATGATGAGATGCAAGAGGAACGAAGGTCAACATATGCAACATCTAGGCCTACAACGAACAGCAGGGTATTCAGCACTTCTGAACAAATCAAAGAAATGCACTGCATCTTTCATTATCAATGTACGTGTGAGAAGACCATTATGTATACACGTATAACCAGGATGTAGCTAATCATATGCAAGAGGAAAAGTAAATGCATAGTTACCAACATAGGAAACGAAAGCGGAAAACGAAACGTGAAACGAATGCTATGGTAGCGGAGCTATATCTAAAGCTTCAAGAAGTTGAGGCACCGAGAAGAGAGCTATGCAAGATGGGGTTATACCTAGCCATACCCGGACAAGCTAGCTCATCATTTGAGGTTTTGCGAAGCGACACTGAGCCAATCGACACCTCATCAAGGCCAACCACACCTCAGATAGCACATGATTATGCAGGGGACACCCCCTCTCAGCACCTACAACATGCACTATCTGCGCGTCTACCATCTTCCCGGACGTCTCAGGGGACAATTACTACACCCCAGGCGATGCCATCAATGGGCCCAGCTGACTCGCATCTCAATCCGGCAACTCTAGCGGCAATGACCGAGCTAAAAGCCAGGTGGACAGCCAAGATGAAGCTTGCCAAGGAAGAAGTCACTGAGGCGGCACTATACATGACCGAGCAAAAGGCTGATGAGTCTGCATCGGATTATATTCGACGGTGGAAGGATCATAGTGCGAGATGCAAACACCCACCTAGTTACAGGGAAGCTATTCAACTATGCACATGCAGCATGAAGACAGCCAACCTGATAAAGGAGATTGGCATTAAGGTCAAATCTTTCGAGCAATTGGAAGCTCTTGCCACCAATGTGGAGGCCCTGCTGGCAAAGCATCGCCATGTGGCTGCTACCTCAATTCAAAAGGATAGGCCAACTGAAGAGCGGCCCATACAAAGTGTAATAAACATTACAGATCTTGAAGCCTTTGAGCAACAAAGGAGGAAAATGACGAAGGCAACCAGCTCCTCTCCTGCTCAGCCGGCTAGGCAAGGGCCCTCACTAAGGGATAAAATGAGAAAGCCTTACTCTTTTCTAAGGGACAAAACTCGAATCATCTTTGAGTGGGCTCGCGAATATGGCAAAGTTGTGCTCCTAGAGCCCAAGAGACCAGGTGAGGACAAGAGAAAAGACGATCCCCAGTTCTACTCTTATCATCAAGGAGTGGGGCATGCTATCGAAGATTGCTATGTCTTCAAGGATGTCGTAGAAGGCCTGATCAACAAAGGTGAGCTACAGATAGGCGAATATAGGGTGGACCCACCACGCCCTCATCAGATGCCTGTCCTTAAGACAACGGCCAGTATGGCCTCTCCATGTCAGTCGGGACAACACATCCTTTAAAGTGTATTTAGAGCTCCCTCAACTGGTCGCTAAACAGAATGCAAATTGTGTTTCGCTCTAGGGGCTTCTATCAAGAATAGAAGAAGAATTAAACCAAAAAAAATGCTGCTCCACCACTCGATGCACCGTTAGCTTCAATTAAGCCAATCAAATCAAGAATGGAGTCAGCCGAGGTCATGGCTATTTACAAAATGATGAAGAAACAGGGAAAACCCATGATAGGTGCCCAGCGTAACACAATTACTATCATGTATAGGCCACTATGTGATAAAGAATACTTTACTGAAGGGTTTTTACCCCCACTATCCACAGTCTTTCATAGGCTACTACGAACGAAAGGGGGGCAGCTTGACAAGCAACCGTCAAACGGGACTAGCCCACCTGAGAGACCCTCTCCTCTCGCCGAAGTCCAAAATCTCCCCTGTTGTCCCACCAGGACTAGGCTCATAAAATATCCTTTTCTTTGGCATAAGGCACTCCGCCCTTGTTGAGCTTAAAATTTTACCCATTAGTCCCGCCGGGCTGAGCCTACAAAATCCTCTTTCCTTGGCATAAGACACTCCGCCCTTGCCAGACTCAAAATTTTCCCAGTTGTCCCAATGGGATGGGTTCATCAAAATCCTTTTTCTTGGCCTGAGGCACTCCGCCCCCACCAAGAACCAAAACTGCCTTCAGCCCCACTAGACCGGGCCACAAACCTCTTTCCCCCTTGGCCCGAGACGCTCCGCCCTCGCCGAGCTCAAAAATTACCCTTCGTCCCTCCGGGCAAATAATCCCGCACCGCAAACGAGCCTGCGCCAGGGAGCCCAAAAAAAAAGAAAAGTAAAAAAATAATAACAAAACAAAACAAAACAAAAAAATAAAAATGAAAACAAATGAAAACAAAAAAATAATAATAAATGAATGAAATGAAAATAATGATCTATAAAATAACTCTGCAACCCGTAATGCAGTATTCACTTAGGTTTACCTGGACTACCTTGAACCCTTCAACCTAGCCCACCTAAACCTTTCCATGACCCTTCAAATTCCCTATAAAAGCCCCCCAAGGGGTGGGATACAAAGAGATACAGAAGATACACAACACAGCAAGCTTCAAGGGCAAGCACGCAAGGTCTTCGAGCAGCAAGGCAAAGGTAAGGAGAATTGTGTGTAGATGACTTGGTCTTTGGCTAAGGATGCCGAGGGTATTTCACTTGTACTTCCCTTGCTCGTTCTTTCACCATGACACACAAGTCTATACCAACTATGCGTGAGATGTTATGACAAGAGTGCGACCATACATGCGTGTGACGTCACGCTTCCCAGTACTCACGAGACCATGTCCGACCGCATCCGAGCCGAGATTGACCCTCACCCTGGCAACAGTCCGATGCACTCGCCAGTCACCCACTCACAAGCCTCTCATTTTACGGAGTGAACACGGCCTACGCCACGAGAGGAACACTCTGTAAAACACGCGGATACCCACTTTGTCACGCATTGACCCAGGGACCAACCACGGTGTCAAAATTTTCCTGCGGCTTGTGCCTGTTGTACCTCTTCCACTATGGCCCACTTATAAAGTCATATAGCTCTCAAAAATTGTACAGTCATTGGGACATATGCACTCGCATCCACGTTCGGGCCCTCAGCCCTCTGTTGTTGTATCACCTAGTGTGAACCCCTCAGCACCTCTGACCTCAGTCGACCTTGTCCGGTCTAGGGCGAACCTACAGCTGCGAAGTGCTCCCCGCTCTTCACCTAGGACTCCAGGTCTGCACAGACTCCTCTTCAGCAGTGGAACGAAGGTGTTCGGATTCAATCTGATGTAAATAAAAATCGACTGCTTACGATCGGTGGGGAAAGATATCCTGTACATGACTCCCCACAGTCGCCTGCGTACTTGCACCTATGGAACCAACCTTCCCTCCATGTGTCCCTCACCTCCCGAGTCCACGTGCCGCGCCCTGGCGGCGCATCCCCGGTCAGCTTTCGGTTCCATGGGTGATTGTCGAGAAATCGACTGGCACGCCTGCATCCCGGCCACGTTTTCCCAAAAATTGTGCCATTTGATCTCCCCTTGACTCTCCGTAAAAGGCAAGTGCACGGTGCCGCTTTAAGGAAGATATGACCATGAGAGGGGGTGCCCGAAGCACACTATATTTCAGCATCTCTCCCGCAGTTATATCCAACCCCTCACTCCGGTCACCGCACACACCGCCGCTGGCGAGGAAACACCCACCCCGCTTAGCGCGTGAACAAAAGGATGGCACGCCCAGTGGGATGTCTCCCGCCTTCCTTCTTTCTATTGAAGAGAAAGCCTGTGCCAGCCCTGAAGTCCTGGTGCCCTTTTCCTATCCTTGTAGGAGTGGTAGAGGAAGAGCACCTGCTCGCACTGCCCAGCACCTTCCAGTTTGCCCTCCAGTTGTCAGATCGTGCTTGTCTGACGTGTCAACAACAATGGCAGCCGTCACCTACGGTCCCATCGTCATCACCACCCATGCGCAGGTGGGCTACTTGGCGGTGCCGATTGCTTTCGACAGTTTCACCCCGGTCGTCGGATCGCCCTGCTTCTTGGGTGTGGTCCCCATGGCAGCTCCACCGCCACCCTCAGCTCCCATCACTTCTAGCGTCGTCAACGTGCCATGCCTGCCGCCAGTCTCAGCGGCCAGACCGAGTGTCAGACTCGGGTCTCCCATTGCCAGCCCCAAGGGGCTCTGGAATAGCTCCTGCTAGGGCAAATGCCAGCCCTCGGGCCCAATTCCGATCGGCTCCCGACGTGAGCTCCGCGCCCCGAGTCTCAGTCCCTACCACTGCAATTCACTAGGGCTTCCAGCCCCGGGCCTCGGTTGAGTTGACATCTAGTGTGGGTCTCCACTCTAAGGTGACCGACTCCTTACCACCTCACTCGGGCCGTCAGCCCCGAGCCTCAACCGAGCCAGCTCCTTACACGGGTCTCCTGACCCGGGGGCAGGGCTCCCCAGTATCTCATTCGGGCCTTCCGACCTGAATTTTTGACGTGCAAGCAGCATGAGGTGGCCGCGGTTGTCGGTGAACATCACCTGCATGTAGGCCGGCGTGGTGACCGTGATCAGCACCACGACCGAGGGCGGCAGGCAGCCGATGATGAATCTCTCCTGATTCCCCAACACCACAAGCCGGTCAACTGGACCTTGCCGCTCCGACCGCGCAATGGCGACCCTGGCAGGAGCTAGAGTCTTTGCCCTTTTCCAGAGACGACACTGCTAGGCTCCTCCGAGTCCTTCTTGGCCAAGAGGATCTCCTGGTGGGTGAGAATATGACGGGCTCCTCAAGCTCTTCTTTCCCTCTCCCTACTCTAACTTTGTCCCCGACGCTCGAGGATAGGAAGGGAAAGTAAAAGGTGGGTGAGGTCTCGGCTCCACTAGACCAGGTCCTCCCAACAGTTCGCAAGTCGGGTCTGCCACCACAGGGGCCATCCGGCGTGTGAAAGCAAGATAGTCACCAGGGGCAGCAAGGCCCTGACATGTCGTCGGGTGTCGCCTGACCCTGCCCTCAGTCAGACCGTAGAGGTCAGGCCAGGAAGTAGGATGTTAGTCATGCTCCTCGGGCTGCTCCTCAACAAAAGCCACAGCCACCACGGCTAAGGCATCAAACCGCGCACACATCCTCGGACGCCAGTACAAGTTAGCTGGTTCATGCTAAACTTCCACAGTCACCGCGGTTAAGGCATCAAATCACGTTCACATCTTCAAACGCCAGCCCCAGCATCCCAGCTTACCAGGAACTACCACTAGAGGTCATTGAACAGGTGATCAATGCTACCTCCCAACTACAACAATCGGAAGGTGCTTGGATCGAGATCCGGGCAAAAAGGAGCCGCCGACCTTGCCCTGCAAAGACATTACCTCGACGATATCCCTATAGGGATCTGTCGGCTCCAGTTCCAGTGCCTCCTCCTCCTACTACCATAGAGGTGGCCATCGCCAGGAAACAAGAGAAGAATAGAACGAAGAATCTCAAGAGGCGGCTCAAGAAGCAAGCCAAACAAGCGGCTGCCTTGCAATCCCCAGCAGAGCTAACACCTCTCCAGAGGTTACAGCGACTCATCGATAACCTGGAGGAATACATTCCTCTTTGCCCTACCAGGCCTATCCCAGTCGATAGCTACATCCCGTGGGAAGAAATGCATAAACGAGCGCTCGCCTCAGAAACTGGGTCCAGGAAATGATCCAGAAAGTCAAAGAAGGTGAAACTCTCCGCATTCCAGAAGAGCTCTCCTTGTTCTATAAGGACAAAGAGATCGTAGTGGAACAGCTGGAATAGATGCTTCACAGCTGCACCTGCAACATGGTAGCTATTCCACCTCCAGATAACATCAACGCCTCCCGGCGAGGTGAGTCGGTAGCGTCCAAAACCAGACAAAGGATCGCAGCTCCGCTCAGACTATAGCTAGCCCCAGAACACACCGGTCACGATCGGGGTCATGGTCGTGGATGTGGTAGAGGCCACAGGAGAGTTCCTGAGCCACCTCTTCGCCCGTCTGCCTTCGATCCGGAACGAGTCATCCTCTTTCAAGGAGAACAACCTACCCCGATCCCACTAGTAGAAATCTGGGGGGAACCCAGCATCTTTGATCTTGCTGGCTCCGAGAAGATCGCCGCCAACATCCCAGCCTCGACACCAGTTCTGACCTATCCTGCAGAACGAGTAGGGCCGTCCGACAAGACGGGCCAGTCCTTCCACCTTCCTCGGGAGAGCCGTCATTGGCCTCTCTCCTCCAAGAGTCTGCGGGTGGCCAGAGTCAGCCTGATCCCAACAACAAAGGCAAGACAGTGCAACTCCCCAACGAGGAGTGACGCAACAGCCTGCAGCAAATCCAGCCTGACATACTACCGTCACTGGAGGACGTTCGAGCTCGAGCTGACCGGAAGGTCCTCCACCAGATGAAGCACTTCCCTGCCAGCATCACAATCTGGGAAGCCATCACTTGGAGTAAAGATTTGAGGAAAACCCTTATCAAGATACTCCAAGAGTCAGAAGTCTATGAAGCACACGTGACAGAAATGAAAGCCGCCACATATGAGGCTTTCACGGCCACTGTTACCTTCACGGAGAAGTTGTCGGGTCGACCGGGACTGGGTGGAGGTGGGTAGGCTGTGCCCCTAGAGTGGCTAGTACCATTGCCTGCGGGGCCACGGGAAACCCTTGGGGAGGCAGACTCAGTGGCGGGGCTGGTGCTGCGTGCAATGCCTGTTGCAGAGGCATGCCCCTAGTATAGCTGGGGATTGGTGGAAATGTTGCAGCCTGCGGAGTCGCTTCTGAGGATTGTCCGCTACCCCCGGGCACTTCGAGCAAAACCTCGGTCTGTCGAGATGTTGTGGGTTGGGCATTCCTTTCATCCAGTTGTTTCTTCAGTAGCTCGATCTCCAGCTGGTACTGTTGCACCATGTACAGCATTGCAGGGTCATTAGTGGGGAGACTGGGTGTGCCCCCTGTTTCTTCAGCCGAGACGTCTTCAGGTGATGTGGAAGGCCCGCCACCGGTACCTCCAGTGGTAATTACATTGGCCGTAAGAACCGTGGAGGGTTCTTCCTGGGTGGTCTCTTCAGCGCCTATTTGGGCCATTTCGCCTGCCGCCCCTCCTCTTCTGGTGAGAAGACCAGGCCTGGTGGCAAATCTGGCCACCTCTTTGGGGTCGGTGGGTGAGGCCCCATACCGACCAGAGACCCCTACCATACTGCAGGTGAAAACTTTCCAGCTCCCATTCCTTCTTGCCATCCCCCTTGACGGCCTGCTCGGGAACACCAACCTGTCGAAAATCGATCGTCAGGGCGGCGTCTCCTCCCGCAAAGGGGACTGGCGCAACTCCTCTAATTGGTTTTTCGACTCCGCACTGGGCACCAGTCGGGTCTGTTCTTCTTCCTAGAAGGCGGAGGCCACTACCCCCAGTAGTCTTTGATGACCCAAAGGAGTGTTCCCCGGGCCTCGGAGGTAGTTTCTCATGGCTTGCTCAATCCCTTCCCACTCCTGGTCAGGGAGAGCAGTTGGTGGTCGTATGCTGACAGCAGCGGGGATATAGGCTATAGGCTTCAGGCAGGCAGGTTGGTGCCGATGCCTGCAGTGCTGGCGATGGGAATTTTCTAGTAGGGCCGGTGCAGCGACTGCTGGCTGGCAGGTCGGGGTCATCATCTCGACCCTCTCATCTTGTCGGGCCCTCCTCGAGTGGATGCAACTGGGCCCAGCTTGGGCGGGTGCAATGGTCTGGGCTTCCCTGGCAATCCAGGCTTGTTTGAGCTTGGCCGGCTTGTAAATTGGCATGTTCTTCGGTGCTACGGCTGGGAGGGCAGACATCACCTTCTCTTTCATTTTCTCCAGCCCCTGAAAGGAGTTGCAGACTGGAACAGTTGGTACGATGCGGTCTGAAATTACTTCAGACTTTCGCCCATTGAGGTGGACTCGGATGCTCCCGACGATCATGGATTTCCCGGAGCTAGAGATTCGGCGCCCCGAGGTAGCGCCAACATTGCCCCTTCGGAACCATCTCAGGTGGGATGCCGATCCCTGGTACGGTGGGCCGGCAGCCTAGTGCATGTGATGCACGTTGCAGCTCAGCATCTTGGCTGGGATGCCGTTGTGGTTCTTGGCCGGGGCTTGGCCAATAGCAGCTTTAATGGCTCCCCAGAGGGGAGCGTTGGTCCTGGGCTCGTCGGACGCCTCCACGTCCAGGATGTTGACAAAGGCCACCCCAAGGAAGTTGGGGAAGCCGACCACGGGAGGGAAGCTCCCAAAGCTGAGGGGGATGGCGAGGTAGCCGCCCTCGACATGGCTCTTAACGAGCTGTGAGCCGAAGGTGGTTGCCATCCTCGGCGTCGAATTGTGGTCTTCCTGCATTTACAGAAATAGCGCAATCAGTATTACAAGAAGGGGCCGCAGGGCCCCTAATTTCAGTAAAGAGATGAAGGGTGGATTGGTCCCACCGGATGTGCCAGACTTGTGGACGCACTTTCCGTTAGATCTATTAAAATATTTATTTGTTAGTTTTGTTAGGTTTATTAAGTGCGTGGGTGTGCTAGTCATAAAGTGACGATTTATTCGGGCTTCATGGAAGCCCAGGGTGCGCTCGATCTGACTTTGTCAGGTGATTGTGTGGTTCGGGTCGGGACCAAATCCCGCCGTGCCATAAAGGTCACGAGCCCAACAATAGACAACCACCAGTCTGTTACGACTACAACCCTATTTACAGAGGGCGAAGCTGCTCACTCGCCCTTAGAAGGTGCAATGGTGGTGGATTTGCTGATAGAACAATCTACGCAGCCGCTATTGAATGAAGCAGAGAGTCCTCCGGAAGCTCTGATGATGTCAAATGAAGAAATTGAGGTCCTGGACCTCGAAGATGATATTCCAGATTTCATCGACCTTCAGCCAGCGCCCCCGGAGATAGAAGACGGAGGCCAAGCTACAGTTGATGAACTGATAGAAGTCAATCTGGGAAGTGAGGAGGACCCCAGGCTCACCTTCCTCAGTGCCCATCTATCTCCAGAAGAGCGGGAGCTGTACATCTAGCTGCTACAAGAGTACCGGGACTGCTTCGCCTGGACTTACAAGGAAATGCCAGGACTAAGCCCCGCAGTTTCACAACATGAGCTGGCGATAAACCCTGAAGCCGACTCGGTGAAGCAACCACCGCAGCGCATGAGGCCAGAGCTCATTACTCAAATCTGCACAGAAGTGGACAAGCTCATCGATGTGGGATTTATTGAAGAAAACTAATATACCACGTGGTTGGTAAATATCGTGCCCGTGAAAAAGAAGAATGGACAGATCTGGATATGTGTCGACTTCCGGGATCTGAATAAAGCCTGCCCCAAGGATGACTTTCTGGTGCTAAAAATGGAAGTCATGATTGACGCTACAACCGGCCATGAGGCCCTGTCATTCATGGATGGGTCATCCGGCTACAACCAAATTTGGATTGCGGAGCATGACCGGGTCCACACAGCCTTCCGAACCCCCAAGGGCATCTGTCACTACAAGAGGATGCCGTTCGGACTGAAGAATACTGGTGCAACTTATTAGCGAGCGATGACCCAAATATTTGATGAGCTGCTCTATCATATGGTAGAGTGCTACATAGATGACCTGGTAGTTAAGACCAGAAGAAAAGAAGACCATCTGCAGTACCTCCGAGTCATTTTTCAGAGGTTGAGGCAGTATGAATTAAAGATGAACCCGATGAAATGCACGTTCGGAGTATCGAGTGAAAAATTCTTGAGTTTCATTGTCAGATATCAGGGAATTAAGATAGACCTCGCAAAGACCAAGGCAATTCAAGATCTACCCTCGCCAAGGAACCTCTCCGAGCTGAGATCTCTGCAAGGCCACTTGGCGTATATCCGGTGGTTTATTTCCAATTTGTCAGAGCGATGTCAGCCTTTCCACAAATTGATGATGAAAGATGTTCCCTTTTACTGGGGTGAAGACTGCCAAACAGCTTTTGATAAGTTGAAAGACTATCTGAAAATCCCTCCAGTGTTGGGCACGCCGGTGAAAGGACGGCCGTTGATATTATGCATAGCGGCCACACACAACTCCCTGGGGGCAATGCTGGCCCAGAATAATGAAGAAGGGAAGAGCAAGCCCTCTACTACCTCAATCGGAGACTGGTCAGAGCTGAGGAGAAGTACACCTATATTGAGAAGATCTGTTTGGCGCTAGTCTTCACAGTCAAGAAGCTTCGACACTATATGTTGTCGCATGAAATCAACCTGGTATCCAAGGAGGATCCTTTGAAGTATGTCATGTCCCAACCGGCACTCAAAGGTCACCTGGGCAAATGGGCGATAATCCTTATGGAGTTTGATATCTCTTATGTGCCGCGAAAGGCTGTCAAGGGCCAAGCTATTGCAGACTTCTTTGCTGAACATTCGGTACCAGAAGACTACCCACTGGAACAAGAGCTTCCTGAAGATGAAACCTTAGAAGTCAGCCAAGTGCAGCCTTCCCTGTGGTAGCTGTACTTTGATGGCGCTACCAGAATTGACACCTCCACTATTGGATCAGCCAGAGTCAGAGCAGGGGCAGGCATAGTACTGAAATCTCTGGAGGGAGAAGTCGTCCACACATCTTATTCGATAAACAAGCCGTGCACGAACAATGAAGTTGAGTATGAAGCCCTGATCATCGGGTTGCTGATGTGGCACAGCCCTATGATGTTGTTGGATGCAATGACAACCCTAGGACCTAGACCAGCAAGCATATAAAGAAGTGAGTCACTGTGCCCCCAAGTACGTGTGGAGGGTTGTCCTAGCACAATGTTGGTTTCTTCGGAAGGTGATTTCCAAGAAGGCCAGGTGTATGGCTAGTGACTGTGAGTTCTCTGACCTAGCCAGAGGTGCTGGGGGTTTCTTGTTCACCCCAAGAGTAGGAGGAACCCAGGCGGTAGTAGGCCTCCTTGTGAGTTCCCTTCGTTTATGGTTTTGGTTTCCGGCTTAGGGTGATTTAACGACATGGATCCGTATTGTACAACGGCCTTGGGTTGAATCGCATGACTTGTAGGCCAATAGTTTAGTGGGTCTAGTTAGATGTCTTGACTTTGGTGGCACTAAGCCACTGTATATTTTGTGATACTTACGATGGGCACGTGCATAGCCAATAGTACTCAAGTGTTTCTTTTACCAAGATGTAATACCCTGGATCCTTCGGATCGAAATCGGCGAGCTTTCAGAGTGCTTTCGTGGGTCCCGAATTGTGTTTTACGATCCACGCAGATTTTTCCTTTGTATAAGCTGTGGAATCCTGTGGAGAGTGAACCACTAAGTTTTGAGGCTCCGGGACGCTGCAAGTGCGTTGTGCTCTTTCCGATGATCGTGGAGGTTATTTTTTCATAGTTTTTTGATTTTATGGAATTTTGGGCCAAAAATTGGATTTTAGAAATATTGAGAAATATTTCTATTTTCTTTTCTTTTTAAAACCCTTAACCCTCTCTCTCCTCATGTTTCTCTCACACTCTCCCCCTCCATTCTCTCTCCTCTCTTCTCCTCTACCCCGGGCGCGTGATCGAGGCGGAGGCGGATGAGGTGGGATGCCGTAGAGCGTGAAGGTGCGAGGAATGCAGCATGGCATTGGCGCGATCCCTCAGTGGATTCAGAGTGTCACGGTGTGGCTTCGTGTGGTGATTTTCGGGGAGGTTTGGCCGTTTCGACTCGTAAGATCTTCGGTGGAGGTAGGGGTGTTATCCCCGGTAGATGACAATCAAGAGGGGAGGGGTGAATTGATTGGCATTAAAAATTTTAGCGATTAACGAGATTAAGCAAACAGTTAGATGGATTGGGAAGAAACAAACTAACACTCTCCTCACCCGATGATGCAATCACACGAATAGCGAAACTATCGAGATGGACTATGCAATGGTAATACAAGCAAGCTCTCCTCTTGACAAGAAGCCCACACGTGTAAGAACGTAGAAGCAAACCACAATGAACACGAGGATTTTAGGTGGTTCGGGTTCACAACAGTGTCCCCTACGTCCACCCCTCACAGAGTGAGGATTGCTTCCACTGTGAAGTGAAAACCCACACACACATACGCTGTGATGCACACAGCCACACACACACGTGCACTGCGACCAACAAACGCACACACACACACTGTAAATGTCTAAAGAGAAGTTCAGATAAACAATAACCCTACAGAACTGGAAGAGTATGAGCAAAATGTAGATACTAAAGATGTTGAGGACACTAGAGATCCCCCTTTAGATGATGAGCCCACGAAGGTTCTTCATTCCTTGGTCAGAGGTGCAGGACGTAGACAAATGCTTCAAGAGGAAACCTAGAGGATGATGTGTAGCTCGAGATTCTTGTTGCTCAGCTTCATATAAGGAAGAAGACCTTTGAATCCTGCTCGAGCTGCATCAAATCTGCAAGGAACATGGCTGGATTTCACGCTCACGAGCCCTCTCCCGTCTTTCTTCTGCTACAAGAAACAAGAGAATGATAAGAGTGAAAATATTCCCTTCTCTCGTTGTTTGGGCCCTAGTGATGGGTTTTATACCCCAAGGCAAGGTTGGTACGTGTAAGGAGATGGGAGCCTTGGATCTCACACTTTTAGGACAAAGGATAAGGCATAAAGTAACCCTGGTATGGATTCGAAACGCATTCGGCGACACCCAAATGGAAAGGGTCGACCCTTAGGGTCAACCCTCGTGGACCATAGAGACCCCAGCAAGCTTGGAAGCAAGTACATGAAAGGGTCGACCCGACAGTACAAATAGAACCCATGCAGGTTTTGAAAAACACCACCCAGCGGTCGACCCTTGGGGTCAACCCTTGCGACCGCTACCTTCAACAAAACTCTCTGCAAGCTCTTGGCTAAGATCGTCAGCCACCGAAAATGTGATTGGGGTGAAAAGGTCTCTAAGGCATTATGGGCCTATCGGATGGTCTACAAAACTCCCATGGGATGCTCTCCGTTCTCCCTCGTCTACGGGGTGGAAGCCGTCATCCCTATTGAAATCCAGCTAGCATCCTACCACGTAGCGGTACACATCGGCTTGGCCGGCCCTGATGAAAATGAATACCAGAGAAGGGTAGAAGAGCTTGCCGATCTGGAAGGCAAACGGCTCAAAGCCTATAAACACTTACAAGTATAACTGGCCCGCATGGCACCAGCCTACGACAAGCTCATCAAGCAATGAGCTTTCAAGCAAGGCGACCTAGTCATGATTAAGGAAAGGGAAGTCATGGCAGGCCACCCTAGTGGCAAGCTCCGGCCAAATTGGTGGGGCCCGTACATCATTTGTGACGCCTATGAGGGTGGGGCCTACACGGTCATAGACCACAAGGGCCGCAAACCCTTCCCGCCTCTCAATGGCAAGTACATAAAGCTGTACCATACACCAGAACATGAGTTCGCGCGTCACACCAGATTGTGCGTACACTCCCAGTCTCAGCCCTCAGAATTGGTCTTCTCTCCAAGAATGCCGAACTGGGCACTCTTTCCAATCCTCCTCTCTAGTCAAGCCAGGGGGCCAACCAGGCGCCTCCCAGTGTCATCGTCAGACGTCCTCAGAAGCCAGTCTCCTGCCTTCATCCTCGTAGCGACAAGAGTGGGGACACCACTGCATCAACCATAGCTTAGCCGCTAGGCTCTCAGGTAAGTAAATAAAAAAAATAGCAGTAAAAATAATAACAAAATTTGGGCTAAAAATAGAGGTGCCCCGGCGGACCTAGTCATTCCCTTCCGTGAGGAGCCGACTGGGGGCAAAAAGGCCAACAACCTGGTTGAGATGAAACCCATAAGGGCGCCTCAGGTAAAATTAGGAAACCCCTCGATGTGAAAACTCGCAAGGGCCTGTCAGAAAAAGCTAAAGGGGGTCGGCTCCGGTGAAAACCCGAAAGGGCACTGGGGCTGATAACGGGAAAGCTTCTCTTCCCCACCAGTCAGGGTGGTCTTTACCTACTCTCTAGTAGACTGCGGAATCGTCTCGCATCAATCGGTAGTCAACCCACGGTTCCAAGCCGGTGGCTCGACACCTCCCAGCCTCTCTCTGTATCACTCACTCCAGTCTCCTGTCGATACCAGCCGACACGCAGCATGCTAGTCGTTATGCCAGCAGAAGCCAATTCCAGCCAATCCCAAATCTCTGCCATCACATAATCCTATACTGTACATCTGATCTAGTATTTCCTACCACATTTGGCTAGGACAACACATCCCTCGGCCTCACAGGCCCCAGAACTCGTAAAAACCTAAGGGTAAGGATAAAACTATGCCTAATTACCTACACCCTCTAATTTTCAGATGCATCCCTCAACGGCATCCCGCTATAGACAACCATCCTCAAAAAAAAATAAAAAATATCAAAATAGGGTTTAAAAAAATAAAGATATCCCGACGGCCTCAGTTGGCTCCCGTTACAGGACCACTGGGGGCAAAAATTGTCATCAACCCAGTTGGGGTGAAAACCCGCAAGGGCGTCCCAGGCAAAATCGGGTAACCCCTCGGTATGAAAATTCGTAAGGGCGTACCGGAAAAAGCTAAAGGAGGCCAGCTCTAGCGAAAACCCGAAAGGGCGGTAGCACTGGTAAAGAGAAAAATGAAATACTTCTCCTTCTCTACTCCTCACCGATAGGGGCCGTCGATTCCAACATCCTGTCAATGACTATCTCTAGATCACTCCACAGCGAGGGCGACTACTACTCCCTCAACGGCCGGACAAGGCCCAGCTCCAGCCCCAATCCTCCAGTCCCAGCCTGATGGGGACACGGTAACCCCATCACTATAGTTGGGTGAATTCCCCGCGCCATGAGGCTATGAAGTTTTCTTGATGTGGAATAGTGGTTAGGTTCTTTTAATTTAATTCTATTTGAGTCCTGTAAGCCTTAATGGGCCAGTTAAATAAGGCCCAAAGGGTTTTTTATAAACTAAACCCACCCCCTTCTCTCTCTCTCTCTCTCACTCTCACGCTCTCACTCTCTCTCTCCCTTGTTCTCTCTCCCGGAGACGCCTGGCTATAGACGGAGCGGTCCGCAGGCGAGGTGGCGATGCGTGGGACTTGCTGAGACGCATGGTGGAGCGAGGAACGACATGGATTTGGCGCGATCCCGAACGACGGATTCGAAGTCGGCGGTTCGGTTCGTGACGGTGTTTCAGCACGGATTAGTCGCCTATGGCGCTCGGTTTCGTCGGTGGAGGTAGGGAGATGGACCCTCTCCACGTTCTGCACGTTTTTCCTATCTCCGTGTAGAGTTTGGTGGCCGATCGGGGGAGATCGAGCCAGTTTAGTATAAATCGTAGTTTTTAGGGTTCATAGTGTTGGCCGAAAAATAGCAACCTCTCGTGATGTAGTTAGTGTCAAACTGACCGCTAGGATGTCAGGATCCTAACCCCACCAGTTTTGTGTCGATTGGTCGTCATTTGGGGCCGGTAGGAGTCCGGGAACGCCGGTGACTCGATTTGGGTCGATTCGTCGGAATCGCCAGGATCTTGCGATTTAGAGCATTTCGCGGTGTGCATGTGGTGTTTTTGGAATCCTTGAAGGTTTTCCCACTGTTTGGATGTATTTCCCCTGTGCTACGGCATGCATGGGGCGTGAAATGGGCCGATTGGGCCGTTTTACCGTTTTAACTGTCAGATTGACATAGCGGTCCTACCAGAGGCCGTTATGTGCATAACGGTCCCCCGATAGACCATTATGCTTCATTCATCAATTTTCATCTTTGTAGGTCTTGGAGCATAAAGGACCAAGATAGGTCCGTTATTTGGAGCATAACGCCCCTGTCCAGGTGCGTTATGGTCAGGTGGTTTTCGAGGCTGACTGCCAAGTCAGATCTCTCGACGACCGTGTCTGTCTCGAAGACTGTGTTAGTCAGTTTGCACAACGGATTTCTCCCCATGCGTTATGATTAAGATAACACTCAAGTATAGATCCGTTATGGTTCGTTGACCGATGTTTTGACTGGGTATGGCGGTTTATATAACACGCCTCACCCCTTGCATTTTGTGGCTATGATGTGTGGGTTCTGGTCCGTTATATGCCTTGGTCTGTAGTTAATAAGTTTTTGTGTCTGTTGGGTATAACGCACCTGCCCTTGTGCGTTATACAGGTATGATGTGCCTGTTGTGGTCTGTTATACTTCGTGTCATGCGTGTTTGGTTCTGCTGGATATAACGCCCCTCCCTGGATGCGTTATGTTGATGTAACGTCCCTATGCTAGTGTGTTATATCATCTGTTTGTAGTTTTTGGTCTGGTTGGCATAACGCCCCTCCTATGGTGCATTATGTGGTTATAGCGCCCCTATGCCTGTGCATTATAGTCCTGTTTGCCGTATTGACCGTTTGCTTATTCTGTGTTGTTGTGGTGGTGGATGTGTAAGTGTGTCGGTGTCGTGTCTGGTTCCAGTCGACCCGGGGTTACCTAGTGGTTGACAGGAAGTCTTATTGTGTCTCGACGGTCTTGTCCAATTCGAGACATTGGTTCTAGATGCTTTGAGGTACTGTTCTACCTCAGTTTGCGTATCCAGGTGTGCTGAGGGTTCTTGGTGTCCCCTCAGGTCTTCGTGTGTTGCTTCCTCTCGGAGCATCATTTTTCTTGGCTTAGGATTCGATCGATTGGTGGCTAGTTCCGCTTTGTACGATGATCCTGACTCATAGTAATAGGACTCAGGGACCGTTGTAGTTGTAGGTCTAGTTCCCTTTTCCTGAGTCTATTGGCAATCTCCTGTGCTGCCTTTGGTGCTTCAGAGTACGTGTTGCGGGGCATTCTTGCCTGTATGTACTTCGGCACTTGTGTTTTTGAAGCGCGGTATTTTGTTTCCCTACTTTAGTTCACCGATAGATTGGTCTCCTCATCCCTCATGATGGAGCAACTAGTCGTACCCCAACAACCTCTAGTGTCGATCCACCTGGCAATTCCTGACTCTGTCAGCTCTGAGTCACTCTCCTGCCCTTGCTTGGAGTAGTTTGGGGTACCGAGGTTAGTTCGGTTTGCCAATCATCAAGACTACTGTTGCTAGTCATTAAACCATTTGCCAATCATCAAAACCAATCAGCACAAGTCTGCTACTGGTCAAATCAGAGGAGTCCCAACAATCTCCTTAGGGAGTCCCATCAGGTAGCATTGATCACCTACTCGATGACCTCAGATGGTAGCTCCTGGTAGGCTGGAATGTTGGGACTGGCGTCCGAAGACGTATGCGTGATTTGATGCCTTAGTCGTGGTGGCTGGAGAGGTTTGCCATGAACTGGTAGACTGGTGCTGCGTCCGAGGATGTATGTACGGTTTGATGCCTTAGCCTCGGTGGTGAGGGCGATAACTCCCATCAAGCTGGTGTACTGGGGCCGGCATTCAGAGATGTATGCGCGATTTGATGCCTTAGCCGTGGTGGCTAGAGCTTTTACTGAGGAGCAGCCTAGGGAGCATGCTTGACATCCTACTTCCTAGCCTTGCCTTTATGGTTTAGCTAGGGACCGGGTCGGTCAACGCCTGACGGTGTCTCAGGGCATTGCTACCCCCAGTAGCTATCTTGATTCCGCACGTCGGGTGGCCCTTGTGGTGGCAACCCCGACTCGCGAACTGATGTAGCTGAAGACTCTGAAGATGTTGCTCTTGCAAGCTAGGCTGGGTTGCAAGACAAGCGGGGAAGACTCGATGACTCACCTGCTGAGACCGACACGGCTTGGTCGAACTGGGGCCTCTCCTAGTTTTTATATTCCCTTCTTATCCCCGGGTGTCAAAGATGAAGGTAGGGTAGGGAGAGCATGAGAGGAGCTTAGGGAGTCCATTGTCCTCTCACCCACCAGGACATTTTCTCGACCTAGGAGGACTCGGAGAAGTCTGGCAGTGTCTTCCCTGGAGAAAGGGAGAGACTCCAGCTCCTACCAGGGTCGCCATTGTATGGCCGAAGTGGGAGGGGCTGGCTGGTTGGCTGGTGGAATAGGGGAATCAGGAGAGGCTGGGGGAGCAGGCGGATGAATGACATTGACTGAGAAGTTCCTTGGCCCGTCTCCTGACTGGCGTCTTGCTCCTGGCACCTCCGTAATTGCTCGTGTGCTACCCGATTGTCATTCCAAAACTCGAGCCATTCTGGAGTATGCTGGGAAGGCAACTCATGCCCATTTTCCCTGGGAGGATCTAGCTACTCTGGTGCATCTTGGGTGATGCTCAAGGTTTCTTCGACGGCTTGTTAGAGTCAGATGAGTGCCATGGAATTTCCCTTGGCATTGATCTCCTCCCACTAGATCTGTTCCTGGATGAGGTACTAGACTTCCTCACAAGACTCGATCGCGTGGCAGATTCTGGCATGAAAAGGGCAGTACTGAGGGTGACTAAAGTCCCAGTGAGTGTAGTTTGTCGGCAGGTCACGGGGCATGATTTCCCCCTTTCGATGAGAACATCGAAGAGTCGTCGGTCCACTCCTTGGGGAAGGAGAGAGGTCTATGATTGTGCCAAGGCCTCCACCCCAGATACCAGAGCGAATGCTCTCCTTGGCTGGTACTGGGCTCCTCTGCTTCATCATCAGAAAGAGAAAATGCCACCATCATGTGGATCACATTAGCTGAATAGTGAACCACACATGCTGCTTTGGCTGGTCTGGACCACGTGTGTGGTTGTGGGGGATTGACGAGACAACTCTTCATTTGAACAAGGTTGTCTCGGATCAGCTTCTGTGCCTGAGTCTTGAAGGCATAACAATCTTCAATTGGATCACCCAACATACGGTGATATGGGCAATAGCTGGGATCGTCGATTTTCTGGGCCTCATCCGGTTTGCAGACTTCGGGTAACTCGACAATCATTAGGGCCATACCAAGGTCAAAGTGTTGGAACTAAAGGACACAGATCTAGAGGGGGGGTGAATAGATCAACCCCGAATAAAAATTACAGCAGTCAAAATAGTGCAGAATTAAAACAAACTACTATAAGACAATCAAGAAATATAGGCTTCAGAGCAAATTATCACACCAAGTAGGCAGATAGAGTAATTCACAATAATAGCTTATGAAATGACTGAGCGTAAGAAGGAAATCTCCAAATGCAACAAGAGATGTATGAATTTTACTTTGCAGGATATCAGCATCAACAAAATCATATACATTGTGCCCATCTAAAATTTCTGGCATAATGTCCTCCTTCCATTCATCATTTACCAACAAATAATGCTTCCTAAGACTTGCAGAGTAAACACCAGCACCACCATTCTCATTCTCCAAATCCTTCTCAAGTTTCTTCTTTTCCTTCTGCGCATTCTCCTTGGCTTTAGTCTCCAAAACTGCCTGCGGTATGCATGGAGGTCGCTCTTTATTATCACGAGGTCTCGGGATTGCCACATGAAACCTATTCAAACAATCATTAATCTTCTTTGATTTCATCTTTATCTCCACCCTTTGATTCAATAATCTCTCACAGGCTGCATTCTTCACAGCAATCACTCCATCCTCTGTCAATGTACTCATGGTCACAAGAATCCCATCATCAGACACTTCCCTGCCTTGAGCCATTACTGTCTTGGCAGCTTCGGCCTTCATTTCCATAACCAGCTTCATATCCTCCTCTGACAGTGCATCCAAAGGCTGCAAATCAATCTTATTGCAGACTATGATAAGAGGTTTATTCATGAACAGTGACTTTATGCTATGGAATAGGGCTGCCTGCTGGGCGACACTGTAACCACAGGATCCTGAGACATCCAGAAAGAACAGGACAGCAGCTCTAAGGTGCGCCAATGCTGTGATGCTGCACATCTCTATGATGTTTCTGTCTTCAAAAGGACGATCCAAAATCCCTGGTGTGTCAATCACCTGGTACCTTAGGTACTTGTAATCAGTGTGACCAACAAAAAGTGATTTTGTGGTGAATGCGTATGGCTGGACATCGACATCAGCCCTTGTGATCTTATTAATAAAAGAGCTCTTCCCCACATTTGGGTATCCACAAATTAAGATTGTCCGAGTATTAGGGTCTATGGAAGGGAGCCTAGCCATATGCTGCCTGACCTGCTCCAAGTAGGCCAAGCTGGGGCCAATGCGTTTTATAATTGTACACATGCGACCAAGTGCAGCAACCTTCAGAGACTTGCATCGGTAGAGAGAATCCCCAAACTTGAGCAGCTTAACATAGTCTTTTGCAACCTTTCCTAGAAGGTTCCTTGCAGTGTTGATTTGGCCAAGGGCCAGCTTATAGTGGTCCTTGTTGTAGAGAACATGAAGAAGATCCCCATAGAATGGGTGAATGTCATCTAATCGTGGGAACTCATCAATGATGGTGGAAAGCTTCTCATGAAAATTCTGTTGAGTGTACTTCACCTTTCGCATATAGAATTGGCGAAGGCGGGAAATAGCATAGCCCTTGTGCACCACAGTTGGGGTCTGACGCTGTGTACGCGACAGTATGATATCAATGAAGTCCTTTCCAGATGGGACCACAGTGATCTTCTTGAAATTGTATTGCACCATCTTCTCTGATATTAAAAGGATAAATAATTACCTGTAAACCAGCAAGAAGCAAACAATTGAGCAACAAGAAGCCCTTATCAACTAGACCAACCTAACAAATCACTGAAAAGGAGAACAATGAAGAAGGAGATTACGGCTTGAGCAGCCTATATTCAGTTATCTGCTAAGACAATAACCACCCCACCCACCCCAAAAAAAAGGCCACAAACAGAACCAATCTGAAATATATATGCATATCGACTCTTAATTCACCAATTTCTTTATGTTTGTATCAAACAATAATTCCTCCATTACCAGTGAATTATTAACCTTATACAGCATCTATTGGATATCATATAACATAACAAAGAAAAGAAGAGACTAATAAAGTTCCAACATGGGAACAAATTGCTAAAACTAATCGAACGGGAAATAAAAGGGTGAGATAACCAACAAGGATTACAAACATATCCAATGCTAAGTATAATACCTAACATAGCTAAACAATGTACATAAAATTCTAATGCATGCAATGCATAATGACTCCCCTGTCTGCTGTGACATATCAATAAGTACATATGTAAAGGCTATATATGTGGTAGCATTTGTTCTCTCATCATACTCCCCTAATATCAAATCCCATAGTTAATTGTAAATAAATCACCTACACTTTTAACATCTCCTTATAATAAAGGGGAAAAGACTATGTTAACAATAAGCAACCATATGACAACTGAAGGGAAAACGTGAACAGGGTCAAGGAGACATTTATTAAATATGGAGCTTCATGTTTTTTGTGTTTTCTTGGCCTTCATTGTTATTAAGGAATTAATCACCTTTTGGGTGATTTGGTTTATACTAAATAATTAAGAGAAGGAAAAGCACTAAATCATGAGAAACAAAGGAAAAAGGCTCCCTAGATTTTTCAAGTGGGGTGACTTATAGATCAGTTCAAGGGAGGCCAAAAGAATGTTTTCACTTTCCTCATTTTTCTTTTCTCACGTATACTTCCATTTTTCACCTTTTTGAGGGATTACCAATTTTCAATAGACTAGTGATCACTTCATCCATATCCTAGAAAAAGAGATATCACCTCCATATGACTATGATTAAATTACAAAATGTAATTTTATCTGATCACAAATAATCGTAAAGTTGAAACTCAAACCACACATCCAACTTTAACGAAAAAGGCTTCTCTTTGCAGTATTTTTACTAAGATTTCACAAATCCTTTAGGACTTGTTGCAAAGAACAGTATGATATTGTGGACGCACTTCTCTAATCGAGCTTAAATTTGGTTGTTCGTTTATCGATTTTCGTTAGTTAAGTGCGTGGGCGTGCCAGTCACCGAGGTGACAATTTATTCGGGCTCCACAGAGCCCATGGTGCGCTCAATCTGACTTCGTCAGACGATTGTGTAGTTCGTGTCTGGACCCAATCCCGCCATACCATAAAGGTTATGGCGTCATTTACATCCCCCATACGAGGGAACACCTTTGATTAATTGCCGAAATTAGGGGCCCCCGTGGCCAAGGAAAGTAACACTGATTGCAAGAAAGATGGGGGAAATAGACCACACACGAGCCCGTGTCGGGACATGAACAACCGTACATGTTGGTCACGCACGGACCCTTTCATATTCGGACAAGCGTCCGTGACAAAGCGCGGCGAAAACCGGAGTAACACATTCTAGTATCTGCCGGATGGACGGCAATTTTAATGATGGCTCAAATAAAGGCCGGTTCGGAAAAGAAACAGGGTCGGTGAAACCGGGATATTGGCCCGAGGCAAGGCCGGGTCACGGCTACTTCGGGGTGGCCCCCCCAAGACTCAGACCCGACCTGCGAGGGCGGCCTTAATGTTCCTTCAGCACCGAGTCACGAAGAGGGATGGAGCTGCGGTATAAAATTTTATTATTATGCTCATTATTATTATTCTTCTTCATCTGGGCTATGATTAAAAGATCTTAACATTCGCTCCTTCCGGTTCACATTTTTCTTTTCTTTTCTGGGTGATTTTTCTATATTTTTTGTTTGTTATTGCAGTTCTTTTGGTGTTATTGTTGCTTCCATTATTGTCATTATATATACATATGTATGTGCATGTATTCTGTCATTATTGTTATTTCTGTATATTCTGTGGCCATGGAGTTATCACATTTCCTTATTCTTGTTCGTTATTTCTTTCATTATTGTTCCCCTCCCCTTTTTACCGTTTCATTTTTTATCATCGCTTATTTGTTTATCTATTTGTTCTTTTATTATCCCTTTTTAACACTTTCCTTTATTGCTTTTATTATTACTATTATAATCTGTTATGTACACATATATATAGTGTGCCGGGCCAGGGAAGACGGTGAAGACAAGGGGAGACGATGGGGCGTACCGGCGAAGGGAAAAGGAGATGGTGGAGGTGAGACGGTGAGGACGTGTACCGGCGAAGGGGGGATGAGACGGTAGAAGAGACGCTGGGGGGAGGCGTGCCGGCGAACGAGAGGGTGAGACGATGGAAGAAGGGAGACGATGGGGAGAAAAGGTGAGACGATGGAAGAGACGCTGGGGGGAGAGGTGAGACGGTGGGCGAGGGAGAGAGACGGTGGGGGACTAGCGTGCCGGCGAACGGGATGAGACGGTGGGCGAGTGTGCCGGTGAAGGAAGAGAGAGACGGTGGGGGAAAAAGTGAGACGGTGGGGGACTAGCGTGCCGGCGAACGGGATGAGACGGTGGGCGAGTGTGCCGGCGAAGGAGAAGAGGCGGTGGGTTAGTGGCGTGCCGGCGAACGGGATGAGACGGTGGGCGAGTGTGCCGGCGAAGGAGAAGAGACGGTGGGGGACTAGCGTGCCGGCGAAGAGGAGTGAGACGGACAGAGAGACGGAGGTGGGTGTACCGGCGAAGGGTTAAGGGATTGGGTGTACCGCCGAAGGGTGTACCGGCGAAGGATTATAGGCTACGCCAGTGAAGGGGAAATGAAGGGGAATTGAATGTTCTGATGGAGGGCATGCAGAGCTCGTTCTTTTGATGGCCTTAAGGCCTTTCTTTTCTTCTGTCCCTTGGTTGAATGTAACTTCGTACAAGTTAGTTCTTTCCTTGACTGTTGTGATTACTTGAGATGTTCAATTGTTATCCGGTCCCAATGTTTGGTAACGCCCCGGATTCAGTTATCTCCATTAAAGGTGTTTGTTGATTGTTAGTCCATTATGCCTGTTGCTCCCGTTTGCCCTTGTTGTACTCTGACAAAATTTCGACAGCGTCTCCCCTTGACCCCGGGCGTAAGGGAGATACAGGGAACGCGCCCACATGGAGTGGCGGAACCCAACAATTGTAGGTTCATGTCGATCGGTTGTCATTTGGGGCCGGTAGGAGTCCGGGAATCCCGGTGACTTGTTTAGGGTCGATTCGTTGGAATCACCCTGATTTCGCGTTCTAATGCATGCATGTGGTGTTTTTAGCCTCCAGGGGTTGTTTTTCGTCACGTGGCATTGTTTCCCCTGCGCTTCAGCATGAATGGGGCATGGAACGGGCCGATTCATCCGTTCCCCTATTTTGCTCGCTGGATTTGTGTAACGGTCACTCCAGTGACCGTCACACTGTGTGACGGTCTCCCAATAGACTGCCACAACCGTTGGTCATTTTACGTTCTTCGAGGTAGGGGTCGTGTGATAGACCAGTACTAGACCGTCACATGACTGTAACGCACCTATAATGGTGCATTACACCCTTGGTGTGACGGACCAGTATAGGACCGTCACATTCCTATAACGTGCTTGGCTTGGTGCGTTATGTGCTGGGGTTTTCGAGGCCTGCTGCTGTGTTGGACCCTCGACGACCGTGCCTACCTCGAAGATCATGTCAGTCAGTTCACTGTAATGGGTCTCTCCCCGTGCGTTATGGTAGGTAACGCACCTGTGTGGGTCCGTTTCATTGTGCTTAACTGACGTTTGTCTGGCTATGGTGGTTGGTGTAACGCACCTACCCCCATGCGTCATGTGGCTATGGCAGACTCAGGCTCGTCCGTTATATGTGTCTTGTCCGTGTTAGTGTTTTGGGTCTGTTGGCTTTAACGCACCTGTCGTAGTGCGTTAATCTGGTGTAACGCACTTATATAGGTCCGTTACATGCCCTTCATTTGTGTTCTGGTCCGTTGGCCATAATGCCCCTATCCTGGTGCGTTATGCTGATGTTGCGCGCCTGTCTTAGTGCGTTACATGGTCTGTATTAGTTTTAGGTCTGCTCTCCCTAATGCCCCTGTGCTAGTGCATTATAGCAATGTAACGCCCCTATAGAGGCGCGTTACAGTCCTACTGTTGGCCGTGATGGCCGTTGGCCTGTTTTGTTCTGTTCTGTGTGTCTGTCTGTCTTAGGTTTATGTTTAAGGCGGTGTTTGTGTGTCGGTGGTTTTTGGATCGATTAGTGTAGGTGACTGGGTATGGTCTTTTCCTTGACTGTGACAGTTCCCTAACGACTTGATCTAGACCTGCCAGTGTCTTTGCCTCTGGTCTTGCAGTGGCTTTCCTTGACTGCCAGGTTCACCTAGTGGTTGAGTGATAGTTCACTCTGCCCAGAGTGTAGTCGTTGTCCACCGCTCTGGTTTCTACTTGTCTTGGCTTGATCTCGTGGTTTGGCCATGACCCGTGGGTGTCTATTGACATCCTATGAGGGCAGCGACCATGATGGGATGGCCAGGAGTGCTTGTGCATGTAGTGTGTGTGTCTGTGTGTGCGTCTGTGTGTATATGTCGTGTCAGGTTCTGATCAACCTGGTGAGACCAGGGGTTGACAGGCGACCTTGTGTGTGTCTCGATGGCTTTGTCCAATTCGAGACCGTGTTTCTGGATGTCTCGAGGTATCATCCTACATCAGTTTGCGTATCCAGGTGTGCTGAGGGTTCTCGGTGTTCTCTCAAGTCTCCGTGAGTCGTTTCCTGCGGAGCGTTATTTTCTCTGGCTTAGGTTTAGACCGATTTGGCGGCTTGTTCTGCTATTGTAATGATCTTGCTCCTGAGTCGTCTGACTCAAGGATCGTTACGTGAGTAGGTCTAGTTGCCTTGTTCTGAGTTATCGGCAGTGACTGTGCTACCATTGGTGCTTCAGAGTACGTGCGATAGTGCTCTCTTGCCTGTCTGTACTTCCACACCCGTGTTTTGAGTCTCTGTGTCTTGTGAGCCTCCTCTAGTCGTAGCCTTACGGCACGCTTCGGCGTGACAGCTCTTGTAGCGGGGCACTTTCCCGGTTTACGATTCTTAGGCTACTTCCGTGGGCCCCTCGTCAACCGTAGCGTCCTTCAGAGGGGTAATACTAGCTAGAGGCCTGACTTAGACAATAGCCAGTGTGTGCACACGTGGTTAAGGGCTTTGGACTTACGTCGTCAGACGTGACCCTGACTAGTCGCTCGCATTATAGTACTCTGCCCGGTGGAAGAAGTCCCACCAGACTCTGGCGTTCCCCCATGGACATTTTGGTATTTAGTCTTGTGAGGAGACCACTAGAGTTTCTTCTAGTATAAATACTCTTGAAGTTTCCCCCTTTTTGGGCAATGATGAAAAGAAAGAAATTTTATAGAAATAGCCGCCGCTCCTCCTGTTCCTTCCTCCTGTGACAGGGGGACCTATGAGGGCGTGAAGCCCCTGCGCGACTGTGGAAGCTCCCCTCCCCTCTCCACGTACCTGTCCGAGCATTTACTCCTCTGTCCCCCGCGAGCCTTCCTCCGTGTTCGCACCTCTCGTGACCCCACTTCCACCTCACGTAACTCCCTTCTTCTTCCTCCCCCTCTCTCCCTTCCCTCTCCCGCCTTCGCGCGTTTGAACCCCTCCCACCGGCCGCAGCAGCGACCCTCTCCCCCCGCGGCAGCCTAGCTCGCAGCCTCGCCGACGCCGGCAGCAGACGGATTCCACCGCCACCCGTTCTCCTCCTCCCGCCAGCTCCTTTGCTGACCCGCACGTCTGCGACCTCACACCCTCGCAGGCCCCCCCCCACGGCGAGCACCGCCGCCGGCTACGAGCTCCGCCCTCCACTAGTCCGACGTTGCCCCTGCGTCGTTGCTGCTCCCCGCGTCATCCTCCTCTGGCCCCGACCGCAGCAACCTCAGCCACCGCCGCCGAGGACTCCTTCCTCTGCTTGCGGTGTCACCAGCCACCGGCGGGCCCACAATCTCCCCCCCCTGCGGGAGCCGAGCCTGTGTACTCCCTCACCGCCCGTAGCAGGAAGCCCCCCCCTCGGCAGTAGCCGCACCCGTTGCCACCCTCCTCCAGCAGCCTCAGCGGCGGGACCCGGCCGTCGACCACCTTCACCGCAACCGCCCTCCACCGCCTGCGACGACGACGGCAACAGCTGCCATCGTCCCCAGCGTCGCGGCCGCCCCTGCCACCCCCCCTGTTCTCCCACTGCCCACTCTCTCTGTAACATCCCCTCTCTCGTTCGCGCTCTCTCTCTCTCTCTCCCTCTCTCTGTTTATGTGAGTTCACGTGAAAACAACAGAAAAAAAATGATGGAAGAAAAAGGCAGTAAAGGAGTGAGAAGTTGAAAAAAAGAAAAGAAAAGGGAGAGAGCAGAAAAACAAGATAGGCAGAGAAATTAAAAAAAAGAGAAAAAAATCCAAAAAAGAACCCCATTGGGTGATTAATCCACAAGTCACATCAGTGCAGGTTTAATTCGACACCGATATCGGGCAGCTACGATTGAGGTCGCGGGGAACGCCATTCACGTGCCTCGCTCTTCAGCGAGTCGGTTAGTCTGGAAACTTCGCTTATTTCATTTGCTTATTTAGTATCTATGTCATTTCTGCCGCCGTTCGTGAGTTAGGACGCCTAGCTCGTATATTATTATCCTGCCGGTTGTGAGCTTGTGAGTGTTATCCTAACCTGAGGTGTACCGATTTGCATATGTTAATTGTGCATGATTGATACCCTAGACCGTGGTAGTTCTACCTACCGATCGGTTCGACGTTTCTCAGTGCGAGGGACGGTTTCTTAGCGCGTAGCTACTGTTGTTTTGGCGTAATTTATCTCTTGGCATTCGAATACACGTCGGAATATTTGTCGGCCTATCATAGCGAGCTTGCTGATCTCATTAGCCGCCTAGTCGGACTTGTTTGAGTACACCGTCCCGCGTCAGTTGGTCTTCTAAATTCTGGATCTCTTGGCTCATCTTCATCTAATATGCCCTTTGCCCATGTTCTATCATTAACATCAAAAACGGGCTGATCAACCTATTCTCGTACCTCAACCCAAGACTACAAGGGATTGTTATCATCAAATAATGCGTCCGCATCAATTTCTGGAGTTGTATCTTCTGCGATGCGTTTGTCCCGCAATTGTTGTCTCAACTTCATGTTCTTTATTCTCACTCTCATGTTATAGTGGCAATAAATCAATTTTTCTAACCGTTCAACCTTTAGCCGATTGCGAACCTTTGAGTGTACAAGGTTGAACGTGCTCCAATTTCTTTCACATGACTTGCTGATGTTGTTTAATTGAGCACCGATGCTAACTTGTATCTGGAAGAGACCCACTTCGCTATAAAAAAAGGGGGAACACTCATTTGCATGCATTTAACCATTGCAGCGTATTTCATGTGTGCATGTGTGCCACGACCCCATGATATATAAAAATGGCAGCATGCGGAAGGTCGGGTCACGCCCGGCTAACGGCTGCCCCTATGCGTGAGGACCCACCTCCATCTCGCACTAAGGGTCAGTCCCGTGCATTTAACCCCACCTCATGCCTGTTCATACCATCGTGTGCTTGAATACCATTAATAAATTGGGGAGGGTGGAATATATCAATGGAATCGTTGACACACTACGACCAAAATAAAATCCACACTGCAATGGAACTAAAACCAGACGAACGTAATTAGGGCAAGCTAGGCCTAAAACCGATAAGGGGCCACCTTTGCAACTTTTTGGCATCTCATTTCCTCGTGACTCCACCCAAGGGGAAATTAAGAGTGTCCCGCAGTGCGGGCCTAGACCCTAGGAATCCTACCCGTCGTGGTCTTCACTCAAATAACGCAATGGGTCGACATCCCCTGGAGGTCGATTTATCCACGTTCAGAGTTGACCTCACCCCTCGAAAAGAAAACACTACATATGCCCCTGGCAGAGTATACATTGACACATCATCGCGACCCAATTTTTCATGTTTTCATGACGGGTCACCACCCGAACATTAAAAGGAGCCGGCAGGTGTCCGACAATGATTCTATGGCATCATGTTGGTGCCCACTGTCCCGGTGCGGAACTCCTTCTGGCCACTAGAAAAGATGAAGAACAAGACAATGCTTGCTGTCCCGGCCAAAGCACCGAAGAATACGCCAGCCCGTGGGCCGGCCAAACTCAAGCAGGCCTGGATCCCCAGGGGAGCCCAGACCACTTCACCCGCCCAAGCAGGACCCAACACCTTCCGCCCTGCAAGGGCACGACAAGAAGAGAGGGTCAAGATAGCGACCCCCATCTGCCAATCGGTACTTGCAACACCGGTGTTGCCGGAGGACACCCGTCGCCAACACCACCGGCGTCGTCACCAAGCCATCCGCACAAGGCCTTCGGCTTACACCCCTCCTGCCGCCGTCGACGCACCATCACCGGCTTCTCCTCTTGACCAGGACTGGGAAGGAGTGGAGCAAGCCTTGAGGAATTATCTATGGGGCCCAGGAAGCACTCCTTTGGGTCACCAGAGATTACTGGGGGCAGTACCCTCTGCCTTTGAAGAGGAAGAAACCCGGCATGTACCCAGTGCATAGTCGAGGAACCGCTCGGAGAAGCAACATCAATCCCCTCTGCAAGAAGAAGCGAAGCCCCAGAGGTCGGTCTTTGACAGACTAGTCTTTCCAGGTAGGCCATCCAGGAGGACGGTAAGAAGAGGCAAAGACCTGAGGGTCTACACTTGTAATATGGCAGGAGTGTTCGATCGATACGGGGCCTTACCTACCGAACCCGAAGAGGTCACCAGACTTGCCACGAGACCGGGACCTCTCACCAGAAGGGGAAGAGCGGCGAGCGAGATGGTGCAGGTTCACACTGAAGAGCTTGCCCACGATGAGCCCTCCTTGGCTTTGGCCACTAATGTTGTCGCTACCGGGGGCACTAGCGGCGGGCCGTCCACATCATCGGAGGAAGCGCCGGTCGAAGAAGCGGGAGGTACTCCTAGTCTCTCCATAAGTGACCCCACGGTACTACGTATGATGCAGTAGTACCACCGAGAGATCGAATTGCTGAGGAAGTAGCTGACTGAAAGGAATGCCCAACCCTCAACATCCGGGCAGACCGAAGCCTTACCTGAAACCCCTGGGGGCAATGGTCAGGCCTCGGAAGCTTCCTCGCAAGCAGCGGTGTCTCCACCAATGCCCAGCAACGCTGGGGGCATGCCCTTGCAACATACATAGGATACAACACCGGCCCCACTGCCGACTCTGCCATTTCAAAGGTCCACCATTGCACCGCAGGCGACGGTGCTGACCACCCGTTGGCGCAACCGGCCCACTTCTATCCACGCCCGATCGACTTGTCAGCAGTGAGCCGGCTGATGCTCGAACAGATGATAGATATGAAGCTGGATATGAACAAATCTATAGTGGGAGTGAATAGATCAGTTCTAAAATCTTTGCCATCCCCCTAAAAAAATTCACAAGCAAGAAGTAAACTAGCACAGAAAACTAACAACCTTCCCTACCCAGCATAGTGAACAAGCTCTTTTAGGTTTAACTACAGAAAAATGCTTTTAGGCATATGTGAAGAAAACTTTGAGCGCAAACACTGTAATCTATTCATATGTAGGACAACAAGAGAAATGATTTAAATCCTTGTAAATGGAGGTAGAGTGTAAGACCCGTGCCTTAACAAATCTTTACTGGTTCAGATCTAGAATTTATTCCATGAATTTAGGCTATTTTTATGGATTTTTAGGGTATTTTTTGGCATTTAATTTGATTAGTTAAAGTATTTATATAAATCATTTGGATATTTACACAATTTTAGTTCTTATAGGGTTAAAATGCAATTTAAGGAATTTTTTTCAAAAAAATAATAAAATCAAAAAAAATTTAACCCCACCATCGCCCCCTCTCTCGCCTCACTCGATCTCACGTTTCTCTCTCTCCCTCACCCCCTCTCTCTCTCACACTCACGATCGCTCTCTCCCCCCCTCTGTCAATTTCAGTCGAATCGGCCGCAGACGGAGAAGCAGGAGGTACCGTTAGAATGGGCTCGACGCGAGGATCGCGTGGACACTGACCTCGTCTCGATCCGCGGTGCATGGAGGCACGTGGAGACGTGAGATCGTCGTGGCTTTTGTAGTCCGTTCGGCGCCGGAACATCGACCTCATCGCACAATAGGTAGGGGGATGGAATCCTCTCCTCACTAGGAACCCACCGGTACCACATGCTCCATGGTCCGACGTCATTTTCCTCATTTTCTGTGCATGTTTCCATGTTAGTATAATTTTATCCTATTTTTTGAAAATCAATTCTATGGCCATCATTTTATGTTTTAATAGCATGTATGGGTGTGGAATGATGGTATGAGCATGGCAGGTTAGGTTAAAATTGAAATCCCCTCATTTTGGGCCGAGCGAGAGGGGTTTTGGCCCAGGCCAACCCTTTCTTGCCGTCACGGTAGTATAACGGCCACCACGTGACCGTTCATCTACCAACGGTCCACTCCAGACCGCCTATGCCCCTTGAGTGGTCCAACTCGGACCGCTTAAGACCCTGACCTCTAGGAAGGTGTACACTAGAGCGGCCCAAACCCGTCCGTTCAAGCCAGATGAATGGCCTGTCGACCGACCGCCCATGGGACTCTTCGTCAGCGACTAACCCTCAACCGCCCATGCCTTGAGCGGCGTATCTCTAGTCGCTTGTCCCTTAGGACCCCTAGTGGATGAGCGGGCACTCCCTAGCCATCCATCCTTGAGCGGCCTTGCCTTAGCCACTTGTGCCCTGTGTGTTGGCTTTAGTGTAGATAGTGAGTGGCCGAGACCTAGCCGCGTATACCTAGATGAGCGGCAGACCCCATACCGCCCATCCGATGAGCGGCCAGAGCATAACGGCCCATCCCTACAGAGTTTCAATTTCAGCATATTTATCCCATTATGCTTTAATTGCTGCATTATCGCTATGTTTAAAATATTTTATAAATTATGGCATTATTTTAGATCCCGATAGAATTACTTTCTCTTTCCTGTGATGGAACCACTAGTCGTAGCCCAGCGACCTCTAGTGTCGGCCCACCCAGGAGAGGTGGAGGGGCATTCCCGTCGTACGATTATTAAGCTAGTTACCGAGGGGCCCCGGCTCTTTACCGTAGCACCCTACGGGGGGGAACTAGCTAGAGACCTGTCTCTAGGCAGGAGTCAGTGTGTACACACGTAGTCAGAGGCCTGGACTGACACTGACGAGTATTACTCTGACTAGTACTTGGTCTGGTACTGTTACGCTTCTCACCTGTCGCGGACTTGTGTAGATGCTTGAGACGCAGTGTAAGCCATCAGTGGACGCATCTGGTCTCTACTTTCTAGTGGTCTCCTCTTCTCCTTTCTCATGTCACTTGGTTAACTGAGGTTTATTCTATTGGTAGATTTAGCTCCTGACGCTTATATTTATATTAAATTGGCATATAGTTAGCTGTTACACCTCAGCCGGGTTTATGGCCTTTTTGCCCTTAGCCAACCCTTGAGGGTCGACTAAGTCCGCCGAGGTATCAGTATTTTTAATCTTTTTTTTTTAAACTTGCACCTTCACTGGGGAGAGGCACGTCCTGTGAGGACTGCTGGGGAAGCTCTTGCGGCGGCGCGTGGTAGAGCTTCATGTGCTTGCCATTGAGAGGAGGGAACGGATTATTTCCCTTGTGGTCGACGACCGTATAGGCCCCTCCTTCATAGACCTTCTGAATGACGTAAGGTCCTTGCCAATTGGGCTGGAGTTTGCCGCTGGATCTTCCTGCTAGAACCTCCTTTTCCTTAATCATGACGAGGTCGCATTTCTTGAACGCCCTTTGCTTGACCAGCTTATCATAGGCACGTGTCATGCGGGCTTGATACACTTGCAAGTGTTTGTAGGTTTTGAGACTTTCACTTTCAAGGTTGGATAGCTCCTCAAGCCTTCTTTCTAATTCAGATTGGTCTTTGCCTAGCAGTCCAAGGTGAACAGCAACGCGATAGGATGCCAGCTCGATCTCTACAGGGATCACTGCTTCAGCCCCGTAGACCAAGGAGAATGGGGAGCAACCCGTAGGGGTTTTGTAAATGGTCCGATAGGTCCATAGAGCTTCGTGGACTTTCTCGCCCCAATCTCGTTTGCGACCGCCTACTATCTTAGACAGCAGTTTACAGAGGGTCTTGTTGAAGGCCTCGGCCAACCCGTTAGCTTGGAGATTGTAGACTGACGACGTCCTCCAGTCAATATGATACATGGATGTCGAGGTATAAACAGTTTTGTTCTTGAATGGCGTGCCATTATCGGATGTAATCCGATTGGGGGTGTCGAATTTGTATATGATATAGTGCCGCACGAATCGGGCAACTATTTCCCTTGTGACTTCTTGTAGTGGAATAGCTTCAGCCCATCTGGAGAAGTAATCAGTGGCGGCCAGTATGAACTTGTGCCCTTGGGATGACGGCGGGAATGGTCCCACAATGTCCATGCCCCGTTCCGCAAATGGCCAAGTTGGCATTGTCGGATGGAGCGGATTGGGCGGCCTCCGAGGCACTGGGCCGAATGGTTGGCATTGGTGACATGTATGAGCATATTGGTTGCAGTCTTCGTACATGGTGGGCTAATAGAACCCTTTGAGCTTCATGTTCTTCATCTTGGCTCCTTCTTGATGGGCCCCACACAATCCAGAGTGGACCTCGTGCATCACGGTCTTTGCTTCCTTGGTGAAAGACAGCGTAGGAGGACCAATCGGTCCTTTTCATGGACAAGCCTGAAGAGTAGGCCGTGGACTAGCTGGTAGGATGTTTCCCTGCATAGCAGTTGCACCCTCTGAGCCCGATCAGGAGGGAGCCAGCCGTTCTTTATCTTTATGATCGGCTCGCGCCAATCTTCTTCTTCGGGAGCATTCCCTTCTTGAATATTGTCGACCTCATGAACAGTGAGGCCAGACTCTTCGTCGAGCACGCTTGGCATGAGCCTTCGGTGTCGGACAGTGATATTCAATTCTCCCTCAGGCGGGAGTTTTAAGGCTGCTGCCAATTTTGCGAAAGCATCAGCTTGGGAGTTGTTGCCTCTGGGGACATGACCTATCTCAAATAGGTAGAACTTTTCTTTGACCCTCGTGACGGCTACATGATAGAGGACAAGCTCCTTCTTCCGAACGTCGTAGACACCCAGGACTTGTCGAATGACGAGCTGAGAATCCCCGTACACCTTGATGCACTTGATGTCCATCTCCAGTGCTAGTTGAAGCCCGATGATCAGTGCTTCATACTCTGTCTCATTGTTAGTCAGGGACTTCATAAGAGCGCAAGAGTTGTGAATAATGCCGCCTTGCGTAGATATGAAAACTATACCCGCGCCTGAGACATAGTCTGTGAGGCCACCGGCCCTTTTGATAGTCCGGGAGGCACCATCAAAATACAACTCCCAGTGTGGGAGATCAAGGGTGAGTACACCCTGTTCCATCTGTGGTGGGACTTTTTCAGAATGTTTCCCAATTTCTTGAGAAGGTACCAACACCTCTTCATCGGGAAGCTCAAAGTTGAGTGGTAAAAATTAAATAAATAAACTGCTACAAGGTCCAGTACATCTCATGTCTAAAATAAAGTACAGTCAACTGAAAGAAAGGTACCAGTACAAAGGAAAAGTACAAGTACACGGGGCATACTCCGGCTCTGGCAACTGGCACTAACCTCGGCTACTGGAACCACGCTGAGCGCCTGCCGCACCTCTCGAAGTGCCGGCCTCACCTAAAACACGGTGAAAACATGCAGGGGATGAGCCTCCAAAATGAAGGCTCAATAGGGATCCCTCGAACCCTACCTGGCACGGAAAACCCGGTGCTACAGTAATAAAACTATCCCTACAAAGCAGTAAAGCTACGCTAGCTAACAGGAGTATGGTGGAACCAACAAGCAGGAATAAATAAATGGAAAAATCATCTATTCTAATAGTACCGTACTACTGAACCTCGGTCCATCAAAACTCAAGTCCACACCTACCGACAGACAGGAGCACCTCCCACTAGAAGAACGACCGGATGCATCCCCTGACGTCTTACATTGCGTCACAAGTGTCTAGCTACAACGCCCCAGGCGCGAGACTCAGACACGCACAGTAAATAAAGTACCACGAACAAGGACTAGCTGAGGTCGCGCTCGTCAGCGCGGGTCTAAACCCTCAGCCTTGTGTGCACACTCAGACCATACGCCCTAGGTCTGTCCTCTAGCTGGTAATTCCCCCACCTGCCCGGACTCGGCAGTACGTGGGGGCCCTATGGTAACCAGCCTACTCACCGTCTCTCTCGGGTGCACCACACCAGTGCTCCCAGTAGGCCGACACACGCGTGCCGTGGAAGATATGACTAGTGGATGGGTCACTGGAAGTACAGACTCTCAAGTCATGGAAAATGACTTCAGAGGTAGACGAGTACAAGGATCACTCCTCGTACAACACCGACTCATGGTGATGTAAGCCGAAGACGCCACATCCCGGGACCCCACGGCGCCCCACAGCTAGTCCCCACGTGATGTCTAGCATCAGTCAGACCACAGGTCAGCACGTGGATCAAGATCCGCTCACCCGGGACTCGAATCGGCATGGAAGAAACCACTGGATAGGCCTCAGACGATGAACGGTCCATCATTGGCCGCTCAAGGATGCACTACTAAGCCGCAGCCGTGCGTGGGAGAAAGACGGTCCAACCTGGCCGTCCATCACTCCCAGCGGTGACCAGACCATAACGCGCCTGCCCAGGGGCGTTATAGTACTTAACGGATCAATACAGGTGCGTCAAGTCTCGAATCACCAAAGGGAACATAACGCACACCCCGAGTGGCGTTATGTACATAACGGACCAGCCATGGTGCGTTATTTCACGGAGTGAAAACAGACTATAACGTACTCCTCTAGGGGCATTATAGACCTTAACGGACCATCTCTGGTGTGTTAAGTGGAAGACAAGGGTGTTATGCATAACGCACCTTCCCTGGGGCGTCATGGGACATAACAGACCTCCCTAGGCGCGTTATATGACCAGGACCCCCAATGGTCAAAAACCAACGGTCGGAAACTATAACGTACCAACACAGGGGCATTATGTGGAACATAATGGTCAGTCGTGGGGCCGTTAAACCTACGAAAGTCAGACTCAAAAACCCACGGAGCATAACGCCCCTACCTGGGCACGTTATGCGCATAACGGCCACTGGGACGACCGCAATGTCGTCCCGGCGGTGAAACGGCGAGTTAGCCCTAAAAACGCTGGCCACGCCCCCATACCTCCACGGGAGAGGGAAAAATCAAGGGGGAAGCTCCCTAATAGCCCTAGGCATGATTCTACGGCCTCAGATCGGCAAAAAATGTGGTGAATCGCTAGATCGGGTGATCACTCCCCAAATCATGATTTTACCCTAACCCACTCAAAAACGTCCCTCTCGGCCTCACGACGGGCTAGAAACCACGAAAATGAAACGCGACGAGCTAGGAAACGTCACCCTACCTCAATGGAGCGAATGCTCCGCCGAATCGATGCCGAAATCGCAATGGAAGTTTTTAGAAACCCTCGTTCCTCCACGAAATCTCACGAGTTCCACGCCGCCACGACCGCCTCGCCGTCGCCGTCAATCCGAAACTCTTCCAAAAGGATCCGAATAACCTAATGAAGATCCGCCAAGACCCAGTAAAGATCCGGCAAGAATCCAGTGTATTACATTCCTCTCCTCCTTTAAGAAATTTCATCCTCGAAATTTAAGGACAAGCGAGGGTAAGGCCGGGAAGAACAACCCAACAACTACTAACACAAAGCACAAAAGACAGAGCTCAGAGACACAATGTCAGATTACTATCACGAGGACATGCTCAGGAGTGAGCACGACACAAGTGAACATAAGTCTGACACCTCCGAAACAAAACAACGTCACTTACGTCTCACAGGAAAAGAGACACGACTGCCAAAACACCAAACATCAAGGAAACGGAATGACAGAGACAACAGGCGCGCAACGCATCAGCTTACACAAGGAAACATAGTCCTCTCAGCTGACAGCCTGACAACATCATCGGTTCTGGTACCAAAGGCGACAGGGAACACCTGGCACACAGGACACCAATGACAGATACACGGAAGGAACAACAGTAAAACAACAGCACTAGACCACGAATAGAATCAAGTCAATCATCAGTCGGTTAACATGTCTGACCGAGTCACAAGCTGATCTCACTAGGAAAGGAGAGTACAACAATGCTAACTGACAAGACAATGGTCCACGATAAAAACACAAAACCCTATAGAAACAACACGACAGCACCTGCAGGATCCCAGCTCTTAAGCAGTACATAGAACCGCGGAATACATCTGCAAGCTGGGTCACAACAAGGCATAACAACAACTGATCACTCGACTACAAAGAATGAGTCATGTGTCAGACTACTCACCAAGGAAGACCCATGACACGAAAAAGTGACACGACGACAATCTCAGGGAATGCTTCTCAAGGACCACAGCAATGCCAAGAGAGCACAACACCCACGAGAAAAGATGCAACGTAGAGGGTACTCAATTAGCGGATGAGCCAACAAATTCCCCAATACTTACAAATGCCAATGCCAACACTAGAAAATTACCAGCAATAGCACAGCAACAGACGACATCAAGGCATAGGAAGCCAAGACGAAGTCACATCAAGAAGAAGCAAAATCTCTCGAACAGCGAGAATTTCACCATAACGATCCTCGACCAATGGGTAACCAACCCACACGCTTCCGTTGCGCACTCTTACGCACATAGGTATCAGAAAAGACTTCGGCAATCGCATCTCAGCATACGTACGGTGGCACTGCAACTCATCAGAATCGCAATTAACATGCCCCGAATACTGATCTTAGCGAGCAACTGATCTTAGCGAGCAACCGATCATAAGGAACCCAAGTGCAATGAGAGAGGAGCACCAGCTTCAGGACAAAGCACAAGAAAGAAGTGCTAATCTCAGCCTACCTTTACGTCCTGACACAATGAGTGAACCTTCTCAACACATCGACCGTTGGACACGGCACGACAAACATGGTACAGTACAGCTCTCAACACCATAATGGAGTCCAAAGCTAAGCAACTAGTAAGCAAGGAGAAGATTAGACTCAAAATAAAGTTGTCCACACTTAAGCAGACACAGGACAAAAGCATCACTAAGATTGCAATTCCAAGGCGAATCTCAAAAAAGACTCTACCCGAAGGGACGAGAAGCAATAAGCTCAGCAACAAAAGCTCACCAAGAAGGGAAAATCCTAGCTCGCTCAAGCCACTTCTCAAACACGGAACCTAATCGAGCACTTCGACCGAAGCGAGACATATCAGGAGCTGAAACGGACTTAAGCTGGAGTGACCAAAATAATGTAAGGACGTGTACGATCGACACACCATGCTAAAAGTCAACAGCAACCTGAACAACTTACAAGAAAACTCTCGAACAAGGTACTACAGATTCAAGCCTTTCGACGAACACTGCCAAGTACAACATGATCGAGACAGACATCACAACGGAAAAGAAACACACCGAACAATCCTGACATGAGCAGGATCACTAGCATACGGAAAACAAATCACGAAACCTAACGCCAGCAAATTCCACCAGCTAAAGGCTGGGCGACTGTACAGGACTTTTACGACTCTGGTAACTGCATATCTGAGATTTCCATGTACCGATTAACGGAAGCTCTGTGGGCTTACCGCACCTCTGTCCACACTCCCACAGGGGCGGATCCCCATCGCGAGACGGTGGGTGGTGGCTCAAGATATGGGATCAATTCGGCGGCTAGCACGGGCGATCCAGGATCATATAGACACGTTCCCCTATGGATCGGTAAACTTCAAACTCAAAACTCTATATATGCACTTAAATGCTGACATTGACCTGATTGCCCCTTTTTTTCAGGTACGCTAGATGCCTTACCGCGACGAGGGTCACGAGGGGCAGCCTTGGGTAGAGGTGGCCCAGGCATATGCCAAACAGGAGATCTGGCTGCACTACCTAAACATCACCGAGCCTCTGCATCATTGACTGGTCATGAGGATGAGAGGAGTGCATCAACCAGACGTGGAGTTCTCTGCTCGAGTCGATGAGCGCTACAGGCGGTCCTCGAAGGGACTGAGTGGCGACATCGACTGGATGACTCAGGTGCTCAACCAAGTACGTGACTGGTCACAGAGGGGTCGGGTGGTGAAGGCCCGAGCGACCAGTGACGAGGCCTACTTGAAGGCCTAGGCCCAGAGGTACGACGACCAGGTGTTCCGCGGCATCCGACAACTGGTATGAACTCTAAACTCATGCTTTTCCTTAATTACTTAATTATGCCTAAATGCACTGACATCTTGATTTGCTACATGCAGCTAGACCCCCAAGGATGCATTGCGGAGCTCTAGGGACTTCTCCATGCTACCATACAGCATAGGGACGACCTCCAGTGCACGTTGGACCTTCTGGTGAGCTTCCCTAAACCTTGGACTTAATTTATGCAATATGCAACTGACCTTGACTTTCTAAATGCAGCGAGCCAAGGGGGCATAGTGACAGGGACCAGACGCGCCGTCCTCCTCGTCACAGCCTGCGGGAGGTAGAGCTGAGCGAGATGCAGATTTTGCTCGGGCAGTTGCCCGGGCCAAGGAGGCTGAGGCCACTCTCGCGGAGAGGGTAAGTAAAACCAAATCGAATGCCTTAGACTTGAATGGTTATGATGATGCAATTACTTAACTATGTTGAATGCTTATGCAGGCGAGAGAGCTTACCACAGCACTAGCCGAGGCGGAGCACGCCAGGGCAAAGATAGAGCGCGCGAGGCTAGAGGCAGAGCGTGCCAGAGCAGTGGCATATCATCTATGGGCAGAGGCGAAGGAGGTGGCCCACCTTCGCGCGGAGGTGGCACGATTGAGCACAGGAGCGGCTCATCGCGGTGCGGGAGAGGAGACAGAGAGACTGAGGGCAGACGTCACGCGACTGAGGAGCGAGCGAGACCAGTCCCGAGTGTAGGCTATTGAGATGAGGGGAGTGATAGCGGGCTTGAAGGATGCCCCATAACTTCTGGGGATGAGGTCGGATGCCAGCAGGAGCCAGAGCGTTGCACTGAGCAGCGGGTTCCGAGGCTACTTCACCATCTCCTCCAGCTATTGGAGGAATGAGAGGGAGGAGCGACGACGTCGCCGAGAGGAGGAGAGCAGTGCCACAGAGCCGTCAGCGAAGCGGCACGAGGGCCCAAGTGACAACGAGGGTGCCAGGGAGGGACCAGTCGAGTGACTTGTACTTTTCTTTTTCTTTTACTTTTGATACACTTGTACATGACCTTTTGTCAGTGGGAATGAAATCTTTTTTATCTTTTTATTAAATTATACATGGATGGAAATGAATGCTGGCTCGCTAACTCCTATGCTAGGACTGACAGAGAGATGGAGAGAGAGATAGACAAGACTGACAATTAAAAGAAAAATTGTCAAAATCTGGTAAAAAATGGCAAACTGTCTAATCTGAGGTCGCCTGAGTGTCCAGAAATGGCCTAAACAAGGACCGTTAAGGGAGAAAGGGAAGGCAGTGGTTGAAGGGGTGAAACAATCTCATAGTGGAACATTTGTGGAAGCCTAGCAGTCTTACGATAGGCCGCTAGTGGAGGAAAATTGCTGAGTCTGAGCGGGACTCTTCTGTAAGAGTCCTACCCCGAGGGTAATGGCCTCTAACCTGCACTAGAACTCATCCTAACTTAAATTTGGGTTACCCAACCCCAATCCTAGGTCGAGGAGAGCAGTGCTCAGTCGATGCCCCAGAAGATATCCTTGAGGGGGAGAATCCCGACGCAAGGAAAGTCTGCCATGTCACGCAATCGGCTCCTCTGCTCATCGAGGTGCGCCAGCTCCATTTCCACGGACGCCGCCTCAGCTTTAGCAACGACGAGCGCCTCGCTCTCCCTCTCGATGGTCACCTTGGCCTCGGCCAGCTCAGTCCTGGCTGCTGCGAGATAGCCCTCTAGTTCCTCGATTTTATTCTTAAGGCAATGGGCATCGCGGTGACCTCCTTCCAAGGCCTTCTTGTACTGCTCCTCGCTGCTTCGACACACCCCCAAAGCTTGCAGATATTCGCCCTCTTGGGCCTTGATGGCGGCAAGCTCGTTGGGGGCCTAAGCTTCAAGGAAATCGCGATGATTCACGTATTTCAGCAATAATAGGACTCGTCGCGACCATTCCTCCACCGGGTAGCCCATCACCTGTAGTGCACCGGTTAGCTGCATCACTATCGCATGCGCCCCTCCGTATGTGAGGTAGGGGTCGACAGGCATCATCGATCGAAGCGTCAGTAGCATCTGCTGAACTGGTGCATCTGAAGCGGCGTGACCAATTGAAGGTACAACCGGAAGAGTGAATTCCACCACGCTGTCCACGACAGTCCATATCTCGGCGTCCACCACAGTCGAAGGAGAGGGAAGTGTCATGACCAGATCACTGGGCCCTCCCACTTCGAAGGATAACTCCTGGCCGGCCACCACCAGGGGAGCCAGCGAGACCATCGTCGGATCACTTGACATTGTCGCTTCGCGACCTGGCAAGGCAGGGACCTCACTCTCGGTCGGGGGAGGGGCGTCAAAGGAAACCGGGCCAGATGTTATTGCCAGGAGACCTGCGGCCCCTTCTGCTTGCGCTTCCTCCTCCCCGGGGATGGTGATGCTCGCCAGGATTCCCCGCAATAGCTGGGTCTCCTCCGGTGTCGAGAGCATCGGAAGAGGCGGAAGGGGAACCGTCAGCTCCAGGCTAGCCCTTGACTGCAGAAGCGACACCAATGGCTCTACCTCCAGCCCCCAGAGCGATCTAAGCCTACCCCCTCCCGCAGGACTGAGAAGCTCCCTCCGCTTGGGGATAGCCCTGCGAGCTCCGACGACACGCACTTCCGAGGGCTCGACCTCCTCCTGAATATATAGGACAGGGTTAGTCACCCGATGCTTGAGGTGAATCACCCATAAGTCGTAATAAGGCAAAGGGAGAGCTGAAAGGTCCCCATGCTCACTACGGCCACTGGGACTATGCGGCCCTCGGGCATAATCTCCCCCTCCTCTAGAGGCTCGTCCATCGACCCAGGGGTGCCGAAAGTTTCTGCAGTCGCCTCCCACTGCATAACATCAAGTAAAGACCCCAGCTTGTCTGCGCCTGCGTTGACTCCCTCCAGTCCGCCGATCGACAGGCCCGGGGCGGCGACCTCTACAACCTCCGATGGGGGCGGCTCTTGAAAGTCAACAAGCAGTAGACAGAAGATCAGTGGATGGTCACTTGGGGAAGCCCTAAGCGAATGGACTCACACTTGCAGGGGGCGGCTCAGGAGGTCCGAACTCCTCGGGCACGCCTTCCCCCAAAACCACCTCGCCGGAGGAATAATCATAATCCACCTTCTCGCCCGACGAGGACGCAGTCCAAGCGGGCACTTCCCTCACCTGCGTAGGAATCTCCCTCGTGGGGTCAATAGCCGGCCCTTCCTCATGCGGGCTTGGCAATGGGGATGTCCCAGACCTTATCCTCCTCCGCACGTAGATGTGCCCCCTTGGGCGAATTCCCAGGCGCACCTTCGGTTCAGTAGCCGCGCCAGAACCCCCTTCACCGGCACCACCAGCGACACCCAAGCGGCCTCCCACACCGTCGGAGGAAAGGAAAAGGAAGAGAGAAGGGAGAAGAAGAGAGGAAGAAGGGGGAGGAAGAAAGGGGGGCCTTGGGCTCCACCATCCTCTGAGAACGAAGGGGAAAGAAAGAAGAAGGGGAGGAAAAGAGAAGAGGGACCGAGAGGAAAAGAAGGGAAGAGGAAGAAAGAGGGGGAGGGCCTTCGTGGTCGAAGTGGATGCCCTCTCCAACAGTCGAATAGGTCGACTGCGACGCGGACTTCACGATCGCCGGCGAATTGGTGGATGCCGTGAGCCCAGTGAGCGATGACTCCGATGCGCCAAGGTCCGGGTCATCCGCAAGGCCATCGCCGGTGTCACCCGAGCGGGCCGTTGCCCCGACCGAGTTCCAGGCGTCATTCCCCACCGCGGTGTTCGGAGTGGACACCGGGTACGAGATGCTGATCGAGGTCGCGAACGAACCGCCGCTGACACCAACAGTGCCGTTGTACTCGAAACGCAGAGCGGTAACAGTGCTCAGATCGGCGGGTGCCGTTGATGTCCAGTCGTTCGTGCATCCCGTGTCGGTCGGGAACACTTCGGGGCGGCATGGGTTGGGCGATGTCGAGTACTCGATGCTGATCGTTCCCGGCAGGCCAGACTGCGGTGTAGGAACAGCGGTCAGTGTCACGCCAAATGCTGACCCCCTGGACGCGCCGGTAGTGGCGTACGCGTCGCTGGTCGCAGTGGGCAGGATGTCGTACATCACCGGGTCGTGCAGGTTGATAGCGCCGGTGTTAGTGAACGACACCGTGTAGGTCGCGGTGCCGCCGGTGGGCGTCACCTTGCCGATCCCACCGCCGTTGATCGGCGCGCTGTCCAGGTTTCCTTGCACGGACTTGTCGACGACATACTTCGCGCCGTTCTGCGTGATGATGAAGGCGTTGGCTGTTCCGCAGTAGTTTCCTGAGATCGGCGAACCGTTGCTAGTGAGCTGCGGATCTCCAGATGGCACGACAGGTGGCACCGCGCCACGCGGAGAGCCGCAGGCCTGGATTGGGTCGCCGTAGCCGACGGTGAGCGACATCAGGTATCGGCCATCACATCCCTTCGGAAGCCCCATCGCGAAGTTGCTGCCGATGATGTAGTAGTCACCGCCCGCCGACACAAGACCGGCAGGAATTACCCACTCAACGAGCAGTCGGCCGGTGCCGTTATAGTTCGCCGTGAAGGTTGGCACAACCTCGGTTGCCTGCTGTTTGATAGCCGCATTCGCGACGAGCTGTAGCCCGAGGTTCTGCACTCCTCCTCCGCCGATCATGGACTGGGTCACCCCGGGAGGAGCCAGGAAATCGAGGTAAATGGCCTTCGATGGCCCGGCGGGGATCTGAATCTGGCTCTGGCCGCTCATCAGCACGTTTTGGGTGCAGGATGCCGCGTTGACGGAGTTGGACAGCCCAGGACTCACGACGGCCGTCTTCGCAGCGCTGGGATCGGCGACGAGCAGGTTGGCGATCGCGGTCTTGCCCGTTGCATCCACGAACGCTCCCGTGCTTACGAATTGCGCCTTCGTTGTTTCAGTGTTGCGCAGGATCGTGTTCACCGGAGTGTTCGCAGTCACGTAGCCGTTGACCCGGAAAAGGATCGTCGTGAGCGTGTTAGTCCCTTCCGACGCAAACGCTGGGAAATCGATCTCCGAAACCACCGGCGAAGCCGGGATGGTCCAACCGCCTGAGTAGGCGTTGCTCGTGCCGGTAGTCCCGTTTGCGTAGACCAGGTTGAGCTTCGAACCAGCGGGCGGCGTGAAACCGCTCGCCGTGATGACCGTCGGCACAAAGGCGGGGTGCGCGCACGCCGTCCCTGGTACGTTGCTCGAGATAACGCTGCCTGCCTGGTTGTCGAGACACGGAAGTGGATCACTGATCGCGTATTCAAGACCGCCGTTCGTGGCCTGGCGGGGCAACGTGTACGCCTGGATGTTGTAGTAGGTGTCGCCGCCGCTCGAGTCCCAGTCGCCCGGGTAGGTGTAGTTGAGGACCGACCCACCCGGCGCCACTTCCTGGCCGATCGTGGCTGCAACCGCACCCTTCGACGCACCGTAGTCGACCGCGTTCAGTGTGATGCATGACGATGGGCTCGCCGTCGTAGGCGTAGCCGTGGGGGCGTCGATGTACGTCCAGGTCGCGGTCGCCGTTTGGCACAGTTGCGTGCTGGTGTCACCTGCGGTGCTCGGCGGATCGGAGACTCCGCCAACTTCCGAGTTACCTGATGCCAGAAAGACGAGGCGATCGTTCGACGGGTTCAGGCAGTCAGCGCCGTCCGTACTGTCGTAGGTGATCGTTCCCCCGACGCTGCCGACCGCGGGCACCGTAAGAGTGCCGTGAAGATTCACCTGTGCCGGTTGAGTCGTGAGGCCGGTGAAAGTCATGTTCGATGGCAGGGTGTAAACGATGTGGATTGCCGCCTCGCCGATGTCGCTCTGGCCGGGGTTGTTGCCGCAGGCGAAGGACATGTTCATTACTACGGGCTGACCTACGTTGTAGCTCGTTGCTGGACTTGCGCTGAATCCGCCATTGTGCGCGGCAGTGAAACTCAGCGAGGATGAGGCTCCCGTTACCGAGCCGGCGTTATCACTGATGGTCGGCGCGACGGTGATCTGAGCGCCGTTCAGCGTGGTCTTGTCCGGCGCCCGAAGCGTGATGGTACACGTCGAGAAGCTCCCAGATGCAAGGCTTCCGTACGCGAACGAGACCTGACCCGCCGACGCCGTCATGGCGGGGCATCCGCCACTGTTCGTGAACCACGAGCTGAAATCCGTCGTCGAGCCGTCGCCCGTAATTGCCGTTGTGGGGATTGTCACCGTTGTTCCAGTACATCCGCCAGTCGTGCCACAGGACACGCCCAACGTGTATGTCACCGGGTTGTTGCTCCCGATGGTCGTAGTCGGCGTCGTCAACGTGACGGTATCGAGATCCGCTGCGTAAGCCGCGGTACCTGCGACGAGACTCGTGGTGACAATGCCGAGCGCGGCAACCGCCGCAAGAATTCCACGAACAATTCGGGTCTTCGGATTCATTGGTGTTCCCCCAAAACAACCGCCCGTGCCTCTTCTCCCCGGGCACAGGTGCACGCTCAGCGTGGCAGCGCAGGGGTGCGCATTCTGGACAGACCGGTAATTTCACCCCCGATTTAATCGGCGGAGCCGATCAGGGCGTTCCATTGGCGGGATTCAGTCGGCCGGAGAGTCCTCGAACAGCAGACCCTGCAGGTATGCGGTGCGCAGCGCCTCATCCCGATTCGAGACTCCGAGCTTGCGGTACATCGTGCGCACCTGCGACTTCACGGTGTTCGCCGACACATGAAGTGCCGCGGCGATCTCGGGCAGGCTGGATGTGCGACGCAACTGGTCGAGCACCTCGGCCTCGCGCGGGGTCAGCGCGACCAGCGTGACCGTCGTATGGAACGGCGCTGGAGCCGAGCGCAGTCGCTCGATCGTGATCGGCTTCGCTCCGATCCGGCGCGAGAACTCGTACAAGGCGTCCCGGTGCTCTGCGGGCACCAGCACCGAGGGGCTGAGCGTTCCGTGCACCTGCAGGGTGGCGAAGAACCGCCGCAGCGCAGACTCGGCCACAACCTCATCCCCGCGGGCAAGGGAGGCAACGCCCATCAACAGGTCTGCGGCTGCCTGCAGGCGCGGCTCCGGTGGCAGCTTCACGCCACTCAGCTGTTCGATCGTGAGATCCGGTCGCTGCTCGAGCAGGTAGAGCTGGGCGCGAAGCACGGATGCGGCCGGGGCGGTGCGCTCGATTCCTCGCAGAGCCTCATACGCCGGCCCCATCTGGCCGCGGGCAGCATGCAAGAGAACGCGCGCAACGGACACGACCAGACGGTCTTCCGGCGAGACTCGAGCGCGCGGTCGATCGGAGGTCTCGCGTTCCTCGAGTATTCGAAGTCCGACGTCCGGTGCTCCCCGCCACAACTCGACCAGGGCTCGCGCCGTCGCGAACAGCATGCCGTGTTCGAGATTCTCTCGTTCGGCGTACAGGTCGACGCTGACGGATGCGGCGTCCGCATCCATCCGCTCGAGCGCGACGATGCCGCGCGAGAGATGCGCGAGAGCGCCGACGTATCCATCGAGTGCGTCTGGGGAGTAGTCGGCCGAGTCGATGCGCCCGAGCGTTTCCGCGGCCGCGAGCACTTCGCCGCGAATCGCCTCGATCGCGCCAACAAGAGCGGCGGCACCGAGCGTCTCAGAACTCCCCTGCGCCAGCGCGCTCTCGGACACCCCGACGTGTTCCGCCGCGATCTTCGCCTCGCGCAGCCACCCTGCCCGGAACAGGCTGACCGCTGCCTGCAGGCGGTACGACCCGGTCTGGTCGGCGATCTCCTCGAGTTCGGCGGGCGGCGCGTCATCCAGCAGTACCAGCAGTCGCTTGGCCGGCGCGACCGCATCGCTCGCGCGGCCGGTGATGCGCAGAACGACGGTCTCGATCAGCGCGAGACCGGCGCGCTCGGCGACTCGTTGCCTGCCGCGACCGGCGCGGCTCGCGCCAAGAGCCAGCGTGAGGAGTTGCAGTGCTTTCCAGCGGTCCCCTCGCGCATTAGCCGCGAGCCCGAGCACCACAGCGAGGAAGGGGAGACGCGCGATGTAGCGCATCGGCACCTGGGCGATGATCGCGGCGGCGCCGCGCGAACGGATCAGCGTGAACCCGCCGTGCAGCACGACATCGGATGCCCGCGAATAGTCCTCGGCGTCTACCGCATGTCGCAGAGCGGGAAGGAATTGCTGCCTGCCCTCGGCGACCGCGCTGGCGCCGCGCGTAGCCTCCTGGGCGGCGGCCTCCGCCTCGGCCTTGAGCAGACGCGCGATGCCCTTGTACAGCGAGGCGACAATCTCCGCCTCGGTGATCTGAAGGCGCGCCGACGGCGACTCAAGAGTTCTCATTTTCTTCCTCCTGGTGCGTGGTTCTGCTTCCTATCAGTCTGCCCTGACCCCCCCTCACTCAACGGGTTCCTCCTCCCTGCTACAACATCGTCTGGAGCTCCCCCTGATTGCTTCTCTAAGAAGACTCATCCACGGTCATCCTTGACTTGGTCCCGTCTCGATTGGCCTTCAGGAGGGCCATGGCGCCTGCATCCAGTTACTGTTGTACTGCACAGATCAGGACCTGTTAGTGACCTGAGGCGACTTGCTTGAGCTCCCACGGTCACATCCCATAGCTTCTGAAGGCACCGCTTGACCGAGAGTTACTAAAACTAGTTAGTGTTCATCAGCAAAAGGCAGCGTCCCATTCAGCATCCAGAAGAGCATTTTCTTAATTTTCTCCCTTAGGTGCTCTGTTCTGACTGTTCCTGGACTGAATAGACCCCCACCCACCTTTCTGGCTGCTCCGGTCATTTCCGATCACCGCCGGCATTCCCACTAGTGCCATTTTGAAGAGGACTCGACGACGGTTCCAACACCTCCTGCCGTGCTCGATTTGGAGTTCAGGACTGCCTGTGACAGCCTCGACTTTCTACTGCTGTGTTCCTGTAGCAGTCAGAACCAGGAAGCAGTGACCCTATTCGTGGCTCTTCCCCGACCGGCACCGACAACCTGAGAACTCCAGAAAAATCAGTCAAGCCCCTGATCCAATTACAAGGAGTTGGCCCCTGATTTCGTCAAAAACCGAGGTCGGGAGTGGTCGTAGCGGCGCCAACAACATCCACCTGTCCCCTGTTCCAAAGTGTAGATAGAACCGGCCACCGCCACCCAATTAGTTCCGAGCTCGGCTTTTCCCCTCCCCGCCTGGCCAGCTGAGCACCCCTCCCTGCGTGGAGGTACATTTTGGTTGTAACCTAATTCCCCACCCTTATTCCAACCCCCTTGCAAGGGGTGTAGTGTATGTAACTTAAATTTTTAGGTTGAAGCTTCACCAACGCGGCGTGCGGGCAAGCCCACGCTTCCTCGCTCGCCCTCGTCTCCGACCAGGACCGGTGTCTTCACACCGATCAGGTGAGCTTCGGTTACCCCTTGCTAGTGTCTCTCCATTGCTATTTAGTATTGCCGCTAGTGCCGTCGAATAGTGAGTTGAGTGCCCGATCTCGAATGTGCTTATATTTGAGTGACCATCGCGAGTGAGCTGTGAGAGAGCCATTACATCCCACGCCCTAGGCGTGCTGGCCGCCCACGGAATCCAGCATCCCACCCTTAGGGGTCTGTCCCAAGCTAGCCATACCCCTGGAATAGCAAGGTCCCACCTCGGACCCTTCCCACCATCGTCGAGTCGCCTACAGGCACTAGTGTGCGCTACACGGTGAGTCCGCTCGATTGAAAGCACCGGTCCGTGCAATGCTCTCTTGCTAGGTCCAAGGGTCATTCGATCTTTTGACCATCACCCCCAAGGTGGTGTCACATCAAGTAGGATCAGGGAGCCAAAGAGTGAACCTCCTAAGGCTGCTGAGCTAAGGCCCTCATACAGGTAGGAAAGGACGGCCTGTGAAATGGATAACCCTCGCATAGTCCACTAATGATGCTCAGGCTGGGTATGTCCAAGAGATGGTCGGCGGTAGGGAAGAGTATGGCCCCGCACAGGTAGATAGAAACGGCCTTAGCTATTGCCTCATCCCATCCACACTTGTTCTTACAATGGGACATGATCCACTGGCTCAAAGTTAGCAAGTGGATGTGGTGTGGACCAACTATGGTATGGATGTCCTTAGCACTAAGAAGAAACTCCCCTAGGATGAGGGTGGGATCTATGGGTGCACCGTATGGCAAACTAAGTCTTCCTCACCAACTTTAGATCTAGGAAGAGATAGATAAGTCCCTACCTCTTCTAATAGGATGGTGGCTTCAAAAGAAGGGAAGATGAAAGTATGTGTCTGGGGGTGCCATAATTCTACCAAGGTTGTGATGCTATGCCAATCTAATGAAAGCTTGGGATAATTTTTGGCCAAAACTAAGAGAGGGTGTAAGTGCCAGGCCTTTAGGATGGATATGACTACTATGGGAAGTTCACGGATACCTGGGTCCATTAGTGACGTTTTGGCACCAGTTTTAGTGACTTCCAAGTAAGGCAGAGCACGTGGAAGCGTCTATAGCGGCTACCTGTCCAGCTGTTCCAGAAGTGGGCAGAACCGGAGGAGTACCCATTCGGCACTAGTTTAGCTAATTTTTCCCTTCCCCGCCTGGCCGGCTTAGCACCCCTTCCTGCGTGGAGGTAGTGTTTGAATGTAATCTCTATTTCCCCACCCCTAGTCCATCCCTCCTGCGCGGGGAGTAGTTCATGTAACCTTTAAATAAGGAGAAGCTTCACTGACGCAGTGTGTGGGGTACCCACACATCCCTGCTCGCCCACGTCTCTGAACGGGGTCGGTGTCTTCAAACCGACTGGGTAAGCTCTAACTCCTTGCTGTCATTTCAGTTCTTGTTCATTTAATATCTATATAATTACTCCGTTGGTGGTGAGAGAGCGCCCAGCCACAGAGCACCCAGCTTTTGTGTGGTCACCGTGGAATTGTGAGAGAGAGCGACCTAGTGCCCCAATTGGCACCCAACCAGCCCCTTGAGTGTGGGCACCGTACCCTTGGGAGGGAAACCCTAGCCCTGCTTGCCCTCTACCAGCAAGGGTCTTGTTCCACTACCTCCACTCAGCATTGCCAAGTCACCCCGGGAATTGTGTGCAACGGTGGTTCGGCAACTTTCAAGATTCTCCGCTCTTGTGTGTTGTGTTTACATGGTAGGTCCAAGGACCCTCGGTCTAGTTGCTACAATTCATAACTGGTGTCACATCACGCCCTCACAGTCGGTCTACCCTATTGGGTGTTGTACTTCGATGGCGCTTCTCGAGGTACTACTCGAAGCAACCTCAGTTCAGGCATTATGGCAGGCACCGGAATCGTCTTCTTGACCCCTCAGGGCGGAGTTCTGTACAACTCTTGCGCCCTCATGAAGGATCTGACCAACAACGAATCCAAGTACGAAGCCCTGATCATCAGACTCCAGATGACTCTCGACATGGGTGTTAAATGCCTCAAAGCCTATGGAGACTCCCAACTGATAGTCAGACAGGTGCTTAGCATCTATGACGTGCGGAAATCAGAGCTGGTCCCGTACCACGCCGCCGTCACCCAGCTAACCCAGAAGTTCTATTTCTTCGAAATAGACCACGTTCCCAGAAGTTGCAACGCCTAGGCTGATGCCCTGGCAAAATTGGCCGTGGCCATCAAGCTACCGCCGGAGGGTGAAGTGGACATCACAGTCAAGCATTGAAGGCTAATGCCAGCTCTCTCGAAAGTGACTCCGGTCTTACAGTTTATGAGGTCCAAGGCTTCGACCAGGACAGTGCTCCAGAAGAAGAAGATTGGAGCGAGCCCATTGCCAAATTCAAGAAGGGATGGCTCCCCTCTGACTGAGCACAAAGAGTTCGATTACTTCGCCAGGCAACATCATACGAGTTGATCGACGACTCCTTGTACCGACTCATCCACGAGAAGGACAAGTCCGTTCTCTTGAGATGCATCTCCCCAGCCAAGGCTCGAGCTATCATGCACAAGGTTCATTCCGGGCTATGCGGTGCCCATCAAGCTAGAGACAGAATGAAGCACAACATCAAACTGAAAGGCTTTTATTGGCCTACCATGTATGTGGACTGCGTCCAGTATGCTCATACATGCCATCAGTGCCAAGCCTTCGGCCCAGTGCCCGGAAGGCCTCCCAATCCACTGCGTCCCACTACCCGTACCTGGCCATTCGCCGAATGGGGCATGGACATGCGGGGCCTTTCCCACCGTCTTCCAAAGGCCACAAGTACATTTTGACCGCCACTGACTACTTCTCTCATTGGGCAGAAGCCCTTCCCCTACGGGAAGTCACCGGCGAGGTCGTCGCCAGGTTCGTCCGACACAACATCATCTACTATTTCGGTACACCCAACCGCATAGTCTCTGACAACGGGACATCGTTCAAGAACAAGGCCGTATACCAGTTGGCGGCCAGGTTTAACATCGATTGGAGGACCTCTTCAGTCTACAACCCACAGGCCAATGGCTTGGCCGAGGCCTTCAACAAAACTCTCTGCAAGCTCTTGGCTAAGATCCTTAGTGATCACGTGCCCACCCTATCTTGGAGTATGCTTAGATCTTGTTAGTTGGCCTCTTCACATGTGCACAGACCTTGTCGAGTTGAAGGTAAAACATGCATCGACCTTGCTGCGTTGAAGGCAAACATGCACCGACCTTGAAGTTTACATGTACACAGACCCTAGCTTTTGTTGGCACAACGTGCACTGACCTTTGTCTTGGGCTGTCAGGATATGCATCGACCTTGGCTTGAGATGGCATAATGTGCACAGACTTTAGCCTTGCACCAGCATAATGTGCGTCGACCTTTATCTTAAGCTGGCATGATGTGCACAGACTTCAACCTTGCACCAGCATAATGTGCGTCGACCTTTATCTTAAGCTGGCATGATGTGCACAGACTTCAACCTTGAACCAGCATAATGTGCATCGACCTTTATCTTAAGCTGGGATGATGTGCATCGACCTGGGTCTTGGGCTGGCAGGACATGCATCGACCTTGGCTTGGGTTGGCATAATGTGCACAGACCTTGGCCTTGTGTTGGCATGATGTGCGTCGACCTTTGTCTTGGGTTGGCAGAATGTGCACAGACCTTAGCCTTAGACCAGCATAATGTGCGTCGACCTTTGTCCTAAGCTAGCAGGATGTGCATCGACCTTGGCTTGGGTTGGCATAATGTGCACAGACCTTATCCTTGTGCTAGCACAATGTGCGTCGACCTTTATTTTGGGCTGGCAGAATGTGCACAGACCTTAGCCTTGTACCAACATCATGTGCGTCGACCTTTGTCCTAAGCTAGCAGGATGTGCATCGACCTGGTCTTGGGCTGTCAGGATATGCATCGACCTTGGCTTGGGCTAGCATAATGTGCACAGACCTTGGCCTTGTGCTCGCATGATGTGCGTCGACCTTTGTCTTGGGCTGGCAGAATGTGCACAGACCTTAGTCTTGTACCAGCATAATGTGCATCGACCTTTGTCTTAAGCTGGCAAGATGTGCGTCGACCTTGGCTTGGGCTGGCATGATGTGCACAGACCTTGGCCTTGTGCTGGCACAATGTGCATCGACCTTTGTTTTGGGCTGACAGAGTGTGCATAGACCTTGGCTGTTTTGCTCCCCATTGCTGCATCGACGTGTCTGCATTGCAGTCCACTGGTGCATCGACCTGTCTGCATTGCTGCCCTTGCTGCATTGACCTGTCTGATGACTTTTCTCGTTGACCGACGTTGACTTCACTTACCATCTTGACTTTTCTTCATTTCTCTTGAATTTAATTGGCTTTCAGCCTATTCTTTGTGCAACTATGTCAGTTATAACACCTCAGCCACCCAAGAATTTGAGCAGATCAACAGCCCAGGCATATGAACATCTCAACCACTCAAGCAAAGTCATGAAAGCATACACATGATTCTTGGCATTGACTTTATTAACCATGTTGTCCTTTCTTCATTCCTTCTGATTTTAACTGACTTTCAAGCTATTCTTTGTGCAACTGTGGCAATGTAAACACCTCAACAACCCAAGGATTTGAGCAGCTCCACAGCCCAGGCATCTGAGCATCTCAACAACCCAAGCAGGGTCATGAAAGCATACACATGATTCTTGGCATTGACTTTATTAACCATGTTGACCTTTCTTCATTCGTTCTGATTTTAGCTGGCTTTCAAGCTGTCCTTTGTGTAACTATGTTAGTTTGAACACCTTAACAAACCAGAAATTTGAATGCCTCAACAACCCAGGTAGAGACATGAAAGCATGGTGTGGGGGGGATTATGAATGTTTAAGGAGTGCACATGTGGGGTTCCTGTATGAAATCTAATACATAGATCATGCAAACCTAACTATATGCTCATGAGGGAAACATGATATGCCAAGGAGAAAAGGGAAGGACCGAAGGGTCTAGATGCAATGCAGGGATGGCAAATCAGATTCTGTTTCTTTCCCTTGATATTTCTTCTTCTTTGCTTTGTTTGAATAACAACCCTGTGTATGTTCAGAATTACATTCAGTCATCAAATTTTTGCATTTATGTTCATAGCAACCTTGAAACCTGTTGTTTGAGCAATTTCCCTCTTTATTCTGCCTGTTGTGACTCAACTAAAATACTCAAAATAGATAAAGGGACCCAAGTGATATGAAGCTCGAGCTCAATCCAATCTCGGGTGTATGGACGACCCGAGCCAGAGGGAGGTGGTGGTGATGCCCCTATCACGGGAAGAGCTCTCGAAAGTTTGAGGTCCGTCAGGAGCAGACGTCTCCTCCAAGTCGATGATTTCCAGCTCGAGCGGTGGTGCCTCCTCATCATCCATTCGCCTCGAGTCTAGATAGAGAAAAATAGATCATGAGAAGGGAGCTTACTTATTCGACCCAGAAACAAGACAAGACCCTGAAGTCCTTACCTGGAAGCACCACATTCAGGGAAGGGTATTCCTTAATATTGGCCGCAGTCCTTAACTCAGTGGTTGATCAACGATTCTTCTGAAGAATGGCAGCTCTCTTCTCCACCTCCGGGGAAGCCACCGCCTACTTTGGAGGAAGGTTTGGATGGAAGTTGGGCACCGTCGGGAAGGCCCATGGCTCAACCTCCATGGCTGAGCCCACCTAGAAATGCTGGGTCTTCCACCCTTTGTGAGAGGAATCTTTGACAGAGAGGGACACACAACTTCTTCCCTACTTCACCTCGAGATAGAAGAAACCCTTGCCCGCATGAAGATTCTCCTTTAGCTCAAAGAAATAGTGAAAGACGTCCAATGAGGTGTCCTACCCGCACGAGCGGCAGAGAAAAATGAAGGAGATGATGAGGGTATAGGAGTTGGAGACCAACTGGACCGGAGCTAGTTGGTAGAATCGAAGTAGCTCGGCAACAAAGAAATGAAGAGGCAGGCGGAACCTGCACTTCCAGGCTAAGAGGAAAGAGTAGAAGGAACTGGAGCGAGTGTCCAGGTTGGACTCATGAGGCTCAGGTGGAGAGAAGCGGTACCGCCATTGTAGCCCGTACCGATTCTCCAACCACTTCACCTCACCCTCACTCAATTCGCTGCGCAGAGGCTCCGACGGCACCACAAAAGCCCTTGGGGCACGTTCAATCTCCTGCCGCTTGGCCTCGGGATGTTGATCCGCCATGGAGTAACAAGAAGAACTGGAGGAAGAAGAGGAAAGCATTGAGCCGGATGATTCATGAGGAAGCGAAAGTTGACGGATCGCTACTGCCGTAATCTCTACGAGCTCCACGAAGGACGTTGTACCTCTTCACTCCTCCGGACTGCCCTCACGGCCCATGAGCCCTCACAAATGCAAGAGTGATGGAGAGAAAAAACCTAAGCAATGGAAGTTTGGAATGTAAACATGCGCTACATTTAAAACCCCCAATCGGAAGCAGTGTAATGTTCCAGTCTCCAAAAAAGGGCCTCCACACGTCAATTCGTAAGAATTATCATCATTACAAGCGTATCCCCCGGACAGCCGCATTGAGTGGCCCCTGCCAAGGAAAAATCCCCATCTGACTCAAGCCATCAATGTCTTCCCCAAACGCTACTCGACCGAGCCCAATCTTGGCTCAAGAGTAGGAGGGGGACAAGTGGAGAGGGGGAATTCTACTGCCCAGAGAGAGCGGCCAAATGAGGTCCCACTAGACCAAATGAGGCCTACCTCCTTAGAGTGACAGCCCCCCCGGGGCCCACTTGCTTCAAGCCTAATAACCCACTCAGATCAAGCGCTTCCTAGGCGACCTTCAGGTTCGAAACTCCGAGCGTCAGATCGATCAGGAAGGTCCCTTCAGGAACCTAACACACCTCGTTCGAGTCGTGTACCCATCACTCAGGAGCCCCCCTTGAGCTAGTGCCCCATGCTCAAACGGACTGATGAAAGCTTATCTGTGTGACCATTACGTGCCCTTCAAGAGCAGGGAGATCAAGGAGATAAGGGAGATCAAGAGTCCCCGTGCTATAAAGAGCCCACAAAGAGGATGTAATCCCCCCTGAAATTCCTTGGCTCACGGGACTCCCACATTCAACGAGTCACTATATAAACCGAGGAAGCTCTCCTACGGAAAAAGGGTAACTAAGCAGCACCAACCCTGAGCAAGAACCACTTCACCACTTGGAGGAGAGGGATCTCGCGCCCCCATCTCCTCCTACCCCTTCACTTCACACCAAAACTCTATCGTCCTATAGACTCGCCGAGGAAGGAGGGTCGACTGCCTCTTAGGGCACCGCAGCCCTAGGCCCAGCAGCTCCCGAGCCATCTCCCGATAGTCAGGATGGGTGGTCCCGCTGACCAGAAGCCCGTGCACTCGAAGACCAGTGAGCCTGGCCACATCCTCCAGCGTGGGGACCATATGCCCCCATGGGAAAAGGAAGGTCCGACTCACTGGATCCCAGCGATCGTGCAGAGTGTAGAGCAGAGGGGTGTCGAATTGACACACCTCAATGCTCAGAAACGGGGCGAACCCCATGGCAGCCAACCACTCCCGCTGAAAGTCTGGCAGTGCCAAATACACTACACGGACCTACAACCACGAGATGCGGGTCCTACACTTTCCCTGCATTATTCATCCATTTTTAGGCATTTAGCAAATTAATTTAAGCATTCACAAAATAAATGAAGATGACAAAAAATTCCATTTGTTGCAAGATGGGTGGTCCTCATAGGACCACACATCACCACGTGCGGCCAGAGTTAGGCCACCCGTGATCTCCACGTTATTGAAGTTGCTACGACCAATCCGGGGCCGCAGGTCATTTGTGCGGCCTTATGTAGGCAGCATGTTCTTTGTGCGGCATCCTAGCGGCCGCCTTTCGTACGTCGATTATTGAAGTTGGTGCGGCCACTCCTGGGCCACAGGTGGTCTATGCGGCCTTATGTAGGACGCATGTTTTTTGTGCGGCAACCTATTAACTGCCTTTCCGACGTTGGTTATTACAGTTAATGCGGCCATTCCCAGGCCGTAGGTAGTTTGGGCGGCCTTATGTAGGCCGCATGTTTGTTGTCATGTGGGTGATCGAGGACCGCATAACCATCATCTTCCCCGACGACGGTGACGGCCCTCCCACCGGTGGAAGCCCTCCGTAGGCCCCCAAACTAGTCTCCTAACATTCAAAACCTCGTCCCCCTAGAAAAACTAAGCATGAATGATCAAAAAATGGCAATGGAGGGTGGTTTGGACAACTACCTCGGGGTCCGGTGCAACCCTCCCCATCACCGTCGGCTCGTCGGTGGGCTCCTCTGGCGCCATCTCTTCGGCCCCCTCCTCCTCGGCTGCCTCCTCCGTGACGGCGGGTGGCACGGCCGCCGCCTCCTCCTCCACGACGGCGGATGACGTGGCCAGCGCTCCCTCCTCCGTACGTGACGACGGCGGGTCATCTTCCCCGATCGACGGTGGTGGCCGGCGGGCTTGGGTCTTGGTCCTCATCGATGAAAGGGAGAAGAGAGGGGGGTGAGATTGAGGGCGAGTGGGAGAATTAAAGGGAGAAAGAGAGGGGGGGCTCGGTTGAGATTGGGTGGTGCCCTTCGCTCTCCCTCCTCCTCTGTCGGTTACGGTGGGGAGGAGGGAGACGAAGGGTTATTTTTCTTTAAACTCCATGGGGTTGTGCGGTCTCGCGATAGACCGCCCTTCTTTGGGTGGCCGTCCATGGACCGCACATCAGCTAATATCACCTTCGAAATGTTCTGCTATGATGCGGCTCGTCTAGGACCGCTCTTTGGTATGAGCGGCTCATCATGGGCCGCCCTTCTGTTTGAATGCATATTTGAGAGATCTTTCTATGCACATAATGCTTACTTAATAGATTTGGTCATTTTGATGATGTTTTCTACAAATTATGTTGACAATCTTCCTTGCAGCATCATCACCCACTCGCTTGGCGGCCCGCTATCAAGTAAGTCAGGTAATGTGTTTCATTCTCTATGTCCCTTAATGCATTACTATGTGGTATTAAGCTACGTTATCTCGAGAACCAGTTGGTTACTCACGTGTTCCAGGATATGATGTTCCCCTTTAACAAAAACAGGTGATGATCTGGGTGCGCGCGTTTAACCTCCAGATAGGTCGTTGGGTTGGGAAAGTCATAGGACGACGGTTCTATCTCGCACGACGTGGTTGCATATAGTGTCCAGACCTTGACTACCCCAGTCTAGCATAACTATTCTCAAGTAGTTTATATTTTATTCTTTCTTTGCATTCGATTTAATGATTTCTTTTATTTTAGCCCAGCATGCATCATGCGCACCTTTTTGAGCCGGACTTAGCCTAGACGGCGTGCAACATGCTCGGACTTGCATCGAGTATATGCACTAACTCTAAGTGTATGCTAAGAGATGCACGGACTTGTCGTGTGACCTAGAGACCCAAACCTACATAGACATTGGACAATGTCCAGGGGCTTTGAAGAGACTACGTGCACTGACTCTAAGTGTGCATGGACTAGTGTATGCATGGACACAACGAGTGCATAAGATAATGAATGTGCACAGACTTTCCAACAGATGAACCAATGTGCACAGACTATGGACAATGTCCATGGACTTTGAAGAAACTACATGCACTGACTCAGCATGCATGGGGTTAGTGTATGCATGGACACAGTGAATGTATAGGAGAATGAATATGCACGGACTTTGCAACAGAAGAAGACTTGAAATGTAAGCAAGTATAAGAACAAATGCAAAGATCAAATACACAGAGATGATATGCACACTGATGAATAAAGTATTAGATTTTAATGCAAATCACTCTCAAGTTAAGCACATTAAACACAAATAATTAAATGGTAGATCAAGCAAGATGTTAACAAATAGTATATGACATCATCAAAACAGTAGGGATTCAAGTTTACAGGATCAAGCCCCTACCATTATGCTAAAAGCTCGAGCTGGTAGCGAAGGTTAGACCGTATTTCCTTATGGCAGCACAGAGCCCCACACTATCGTGCTGTGGGCGGACATAAGGGGCTTCGCACATGGACCCCATAATCCATGCGGCGGGTTGGGCTGCCAAGCACTGATGGTCCCACGTGGGTCCCATACCCCACATGGTACACACCAAATCCTAAAGGAGATGCTGGCATAAACCAACAATCTCCCCCCCAGCGGCACCTGGGGGATTTGAACCCGCGACCTCGCTCTGATACCAGTTTACAGGATCAAGCCCCTACCGTTGCGCTAAAAGCTTGAGCTGGTAGTGAAGGCAGAGCCGTATTTCCTTATGGCAACGCAGAACCCCACACTATCGTGCTGTAGGCTAACATGAGGGGCTTCGCACATGGACCCCATAATCCATGCGACGGGTTGGGCTGCCAAGCACCGATGGTCCCACGTGGGTCCCATACCCTACGTGGTACACACCAAATTCTAAAGGAGACGCTGGCATAAACCAACACACCCGACAATCCTGAGCTCAATGACTTTTGGTCACTCCAGTCATGGCGATGCTCACGCCGTCCAATCGCTCAAGTTTCAACAGTGCCTGGTCGCTCTAGTGACAAGTGGTGCCTACGTCATTCGGTCACCTCAACCTTGGTGACGCCCAACTGCTCTAGCACGACGGTGCCTACGGCACCCCTGCTGCCCTGACGTCGACACTGTCTAATGATAGGATGACATTGTGACGCCCCTCGGGCAGTATCCGGCTGAGTCACAGGTCCTTTGACGGACACTATGTACAGATACGGAACTACCCACACAATAACGCAATGACCCGGGGACCGTCACGTGACAGAATTGTCCCGTGGCTTACAAGCACATGTAATCGGGCTCTCATGCCCCCACATAAATGACTTTCACAACATATAAGTCATGTAATCTAGTCAAGGAGCGGATCCCCCGCCTTGCTGGAACTAGTCTCTCTACCCCGAGTTATCCCTGCTGTGTTGTTGTTGCCCTATCGCTGTTGTATGGACTAAGCCCTCCCGATGTCGCGGCATCCAGGGTCCCTGACTCTCTTCTTCGGTAGTAGAAACAAAGGTGTTCAGGCTCAGCCCGATGTAAAATAAACACTGATCGCTTGCGATTGGTGGGGAAGACGTCTAGTACATGAGCCCCCACAATCGTCTACACTCATACCTGTGGAACCACCTTCTCTCCACGGGATGCACAACATTTCATGCTTACGTACTATGCCCTAGTGGCACATCCCCAGTTAAACATTGGGTTCCGTAGGTGATCATCGGGAAATCAACTAGCACGCCCACATTCCATCCAGCCATCCCTGTTCCAGTCTTCCAGAATGATTAACCATACGTCACTCCCCCCAGTGCGTTCCTATCGTTCTTTCCACCCTCTTTTCAATACCCTCGGAATCCCCGCGTGTCAAATCCCACAATAGGCGCGTTATACAAGTATAACGCACAAGGATTGGTGCGTTATACCCCACAGACACAAAAAATATTAACCACAGACCAAGGGCCCATAACAGATCAAGACCAATCCATCATAGCCACAAAACGCACAGGGTGAGGTACATTATATCAACCACCATACCCAGGCAAACATCGGTCAACAGACCATAACGGATCTGCACCTGGGTGTTATATTGACCATAATGCACGGGGAGGAGTCTGTTATGCTAACCGACTGACACGATCTTCGAGGTGAACATGATCGTCGAGGGCTGACAACAGCAGTCGGCCTCGAAAATAACCCGACCGTAACGCAGTTGGATAGGGGCATTATGCTCCACATAACGGACCAGTCTTGGTCCGTTATGCTCCAAGACCTCAGAAGACTAAAAAAATGATGAACGATGCATAACGGTCTATCGGGGGACCGTTATGCACATAACGGCCTCTGGTAGGACCGTTAAAGCCATCCGACGATCGAAATGGTGAAATGGCCGAATCGGCCCGTTCCACGCCCGATGCACGCCGTAGCGTAGGGGAAATACACCCAATCAACGGGAAATCACTCTGGGAATCCAACAACACAACATGCATCCAACGAAATGCATTAAATCCCGAGATCGGGGCGATTTCGACGAATCGACCTAAAACACCTCACCGGGGTTCCCAGACTCCTACCGGCCCCAAATGATGGCTAATCGACATGAAATCTATGTGAATGGAATCTAGACATCCCAGCGGTCTATTTCACACTAACTATGCCACGAATGGTTGTCATTTTCTAACGAACCCTACAAACCCCAAAAATCATGCTTTACGCTAAACTGGTCTGATCTCCCCCGATCGGACACCAAACTACGCAAAACTGCAGGGAAAATGTGCAGAATGCGGAGGGAGTCCATCTCCCTACCTCCACCGATGAAACCGAGCGCCATGGGTGACTAATCAGCACCGAAACACCGTCACGAACCAAATCGCCGACTTTGAATCTATCGTTCGGGATCGCGCCCAAACCATGCCGTTCCTTCGCTCCACTACGCGTCTTAGCAGCCTCCCATGGTCGCCACCTCGCCCACGAGCCAGTCCGTCTGCAGCCGGATGCCTCCGGGAGAGAGAACGAGAGAGAACGGGAGAGAAGAGAGGGAGAGAGCGTGAGAGATGAGAGAGAGAGGGGGGTGGGTTTAAATAAAAAGGAAATTAGAATATTTTTCTAATTTCCAAAAATCCGTAAAATGCACAAAAAATACATTAATTTAGAAAAGCAGCCCTCGACGTCCCCGGTGCACCAACCAGGATGTGGGCCCCACGAGTACTAGCACATGCCACCGTCAAAGCGGCCCCGAGTGCTGCCCGTCAACCTGAACGCATTACTCTCGGATCCCGTGTGTAGCTCTTTACCTCCCTGCGTGGAGTGGGCAGAAATCATCACCTTTGTAATAATAATTCATTGCTGTACCGGGAGTACGAGTTCGACCGGGATCGTCTTCCCCACGCCCGGCGTGTGGAGGTACACCCGCACCCCCACTTTAGTTGCTCGCTTTTCTAGTATACACTCTTGATGCCACTGCTTGTGAGCATGTTAGGCACCTAGATCGCTGTAGTTGATCACCACTGTGAGTTGTGAGTGCGAGACCCGTCCCGTGACTCGTTCCGAGCATGAGAGTGAGCCGACCACCCAAGACTCAACGCCGATTTCTCAATCGTGCAGATCGACTCGTTTCCCTCACCGGGGACGACCATGAGTGACTGCTTCTTGTTTCGGGACATCTTTGTCCCTTCGGGAACCACGTTAGGTGATGACTTGGTCGCATAGTTGTTGGTCTCGTCGATCCACTAGCCGCGTCATCTAGTAGAAGTCCAAGGAACACGTCCACACCCCGAGTCTCATTGTCGTCCCGCATCAGAGGGTGTGTAAGAAGCTAAAGTAGTTGCAGAGATAGCACAATAAACAACTAAATAGTAAAGTAGAAATTAAATAAATAACTAAACTGCTACAAGTTCCAGTACATCTCATGTCTAAAATAAAAGTACAGCCAACTGAAAGAAAGGTACCTGTAAACCTATCTAAGCAGTTTAAACAGCTAATCTATATGCCAATTAATCTATATGCCAATACAATATAGATATAATGCCAAAAACTAACCCCACCAATAGAAGAAAGCTCCACCAACCCAGTGATAGGAAAAAGAAGAGACACACTAGAAGAGAGAGACCAGACGCGTCCATTGACGACTTACACTGCATCTCAGGTAACTCGCAGGTCAAACAGCCACAACCAGCGAGAGGCATAAACAGTACCAAAATAAGGACTAGTCAGAGTGACACTCGTCAGTGTTAGTCCTACTGTCTCCAACCACGTGTGCACACACTGACTCCTGCCTAGAGCCAAGCCTCTAGCTAATTTTCCCCTCCCATAGGATGCAACGGTATAAGCAGGGGCCCACGGTAACTAGCTTAAGAACCATCAACGGGAAACACCCCTCCACTTTTCCCAGGTGGGTCGACACGGAAAGTCTAAGGGCTACGTCTAGTGGCTCCATCACAAGGAAAGAGAAGACTACTCTATCGGGGTCTAAAAGAATGCCATAGCTTTATAAAATAACTTAAACATGGCGAATATGCACTATTGAATGCATTACGAACTAAATATACCTTTTTTAGAAAGCCATTGGATATAATGGACCACGCTGGGACTGTTACCTGACAGAACAGATTAGAGCAGGGGCGTTATATGGAACATAACGCACCTCCCTCCATCCGTTAAACTCACCCGAACACTTATGTGAACACAATCACACAGACATGCAGACCATAACGCACCACCACTGAGGCGTTATGTTCAGTATAACACGCCTCCCACAGACCGTTATACTAACCGATCAATGCAATGCAACCAGAAATGCAAGGCATGACGCGCCAAGCATGGGGCGTTATGCTGAGTATACCACGCCTCCCATGGCCCGTTATACTCACCCGAACTGAAATCAGAAACCATAGAAACATAACGCACCAAGGATGGTGCATTATGAGGATATAACGCATGGGTCTGAGTCCATTAAAGTCACCCAAATGCCAAGAATCACAGAAAATCCACAGTTTTAATGCATAATATAACGCACCAGATCTGGGGCGTTATATGACTATAACGGATCTACCCTACACCGCTATGCTAACCACCTTACAGGGTCAACGGTCAAACGATCGATCAATGGTCAAATGACGGACCTGGAGGAGTCTGTCAAAGGGCACATAACGCACCACTTTAGGCACGTTAAAGGACTATAACGCACCGGTCTTGGCGTGTTGTGTCGACTGGGTTACGGGTTGGACGAGTTCAATACCGAACTCCCTCCCGGTCGACCAAAATCAACGGGGGACGCGTGAAAACAAACTAACCTACCAAACCATGTATCCAAACATCCATTCTACAACTAAACATGCCATTAAAATCACAATACAATGGCTATAAAATAATTTCATAATTTTAGACTAAAATTATGCTAACATGAAATAATGCATAGAAAATGATGCAACTGACGTCGGACCACGGCGCATGTGGTACCGGGGGGTTCCTCGCGAGGAAGAGAGTCCATCCCCCTACCTCTGACATGACAAGGAAGCCGATCCGGTGACAAACAGACGATGAGGGTCATGGCGACCTCCTGGCTCCACACGACTCCACGCTCCGTGGATCGAGGGAAGAAGGATGCCCACGCGATCCTCATGACACGACCTTCCCAATGGTGCCTCTCGCGCTTCGATCGGCGACCGTCTGGACCAAAATCGAGCGAGGAGAAGAAAAACCCCAAAATTAGGCCTAAAATTCTCAAAATAGGGTTTAGCACGTAAAATAGTGAAAGTGCTCGCCATTGGTGATGCATGAGAAGTCAAAATGTTCTTGGCGAGAAGAGGAACCCATTCCCCCACCTCGATCGCGATGAAGCCCGCTAAACGAAGCAGATCGGATGACAGGGCATCGCGGCTCCTCTCGGCCCGTCTCATCTCCACGCTCCCCTAACCGCGGAATAGAGGGTACCACCTAGACCTGCACGTCGAGCCCATTCCAACGACGCCTCCCACGACCCGATCCGACATCATTTCGACCGAAACCGAGAGAGATTGGGAGATGCAAGGACATAAATAAAAGTAAAAGTACATAAATACAAAAATAAAATGTGGACTCATGGGCTCGATTCCCATCAGATGTCCTCCTCGCCGCCAAGAATCGAGGCCTCATTGACGACGACTAGGACTTCCATGCTCCCTTTTCCAGGGAGATCATGGAAGCCCCCATTCCGCCCAAGCTCCAAAGGCCGTCTTTCACCCCGTACGACGCAACTACCAACCCGGTCGACCATAATTCATAGCTTCAAGTCCCACCTGGTTTTCCATCGAGCCTCAGACGCTGTGAAATGCTTGGCATTCGTCACAACCCTTCGGGAGAACTCCCGAGCATGGCTCAAGTCCCTGCCGGTTGGGACTATTTCCTCCTTCCAACAGCTAAAGAAGCTGTTCAAGGAGAACTTTATCGACTGCTGAAAGGTAGCCAAATCTGTGGTGACCCTGCTCGCCGTCAGGCAGGGGCCAGAAGGGATGCTGTGGGACTTCGTCTCCTACTTCCACGTAGAGGCGCTCCGGATCCCACTCCTCGACATCAGCATCGTCGCCACCGTGCTTACCCAGGGGACGTAGGACTATATTCTTCAACGTGCGCTCAGAGTCGAAGCCCTGACGACCCTCACCGACCTCCTCGCCTTGGCACAGAAGCATGTGCGGTGGGAGGAGAACACTGGGCCCTGGGCCGCACGACCGGAACCCACCGTTCTGACCAGAAGAGATCCGCCGACTCGCAACGCGAAGGGCGGAACAAACAGGAGTGACGGGACCGAGATCGCAGTGACTATCCAGAAAAGGAAAGGGGTAATTATCGCAACTACACACCCCTGACGGCTCCTCCTGACCAACTCTTAATGGAGATCCGTGAGGAACCATTCCTCAAGTGGCCTCCTAGGATGAAGTCGGATCCAAGTTTGAGGAGCAAGAAGAAGTACTGCCACTTCCATCGCGACCACGACCACGATACGACCGAGTGCATCAACTTGAAGGAGACTATTGAGGACCTCGTCCGTCGAGGACTCCTTGATAAGTTCATGGCTAAGGCCGCGGAGAAGTGACAACAGACCCCTCTGCCCCTTAACAACTGACCCAATGGGAAGGAGATCATGATGATCTCTGGAGAGCCGGCTGCAGGTGGAGATAGTGCAAGCAGGCGACGATGGTACATATTGACTATCAACACCGTAGAGCGAGGTGACAGCCCCCAAAGGGAGGCTGTCGCCCAGGAACACCTAAAAGACCCCATTGTCTTCTCCGACGATGACTTAAACGGTGTAATCACTCCCCATTCCGATGCGTTGGTGGTCTCAGTTACGATCAATCAATGTACCGTACGCCGCATTTTGGTTGATAATGGAAGCGGCCTCGGCGTTGTTTCGTATGACTGTCTTGTGCTCATGTGATGAGGGACAGGCGTGCGCATGGGAATGTCGACGGTGGCTCCTGGTGTGAACCTGTGGTACAGCCTTAAGGCACTACTCTCCACGCAAGGAGGGGATCACGGGGATGGGAATGATTTAACACAAAACTACCCTCACACAGGAGGGGGGAGCACGGGGAAGGGGAAATGGGCCTACTGCCCTACGTCTGTCTGGCTGGGTAGAACTGACATGGCTCGAATGGCACGCAGCACACGGGGGAGTCAGAACGGGACGCCGCTGGCACCCAGGCGAAGCTGATGAAGTGTAGGGGCGCTCCTAGAAGTTTGGCGTCGTTCTGAGGTGGTGAGAGGGTGGAGTCGGTCGCCGATGATGACTTGTGCGAACTTGTCCTGCAGGTTTAGTCAACGTGCAGAGGGAGGTACACTCTCCACCGAACTCCAAATGAGGTGGGACCTATGTGATTTGAAAGATAATAGGAAGACCTACATTCCGGTCAAATTTGGCAGGCGTCGGAGCTCGGGGCTGGCCGCAATAGCCTCTGGACTAGGGCTCTGGTTTCTGGGTGAACAACCAGACACAGCCGGATTGATCACCTTGGTAGGGGCAGCACCCAATAGAGATCGTGACAAAAAAACCTGGAGTGGTTTAAGCATGTCGAGATATGCGACTTTGATGAAGATGACTCGGGCCGAAAATCAGCAGTTGGAATGGATGGACTGTCTTAGGCCAGCTGGTGCATTCAAAGAGACAATACAGCCATCCTTATTGCTTCAGACAGAGTTCCTTTAGATGTAACCCCACCAACTTTAAGCATGATTTTTGCTTTTCCAAGTTTCTATTTTCTTTTGGAACTTAAAGAAGTAAAGGCTCCCTTCCAAAATTTTATGCTGCCTGTAATTCAAGGGAAGCCTTAAATAGTCAGGCTTCTGATCTTGCAATGTACAAGATTTGCACATTCATTCACCTCCTCCTCAGAAAGGTTGATAACAGTTTCACTGTTATTTTAGTTTATTGACCTGTCTGAGATCATCTCAGCAGAAGTTTAAAATTGGTTAGTGCCCCTTGAATTTTATCATTCACTCTGTCTTCTGCCCTTGTACACGGTTCTACTTGAGACATTTGTAATGAACAAGAGCAAAAAGGGGATACTTGAACCTGGGGACCACAAAAAGTTTTAGCTTTCCCATCCAGAAGTAAGAATTTTTCTGTGATCCATTTCACTGTCAAAATCAGATAAACCTTGTATCCTCGGAAATTTCCACATAAACCCCACGCTACCATGCCATCGGCTTGCTCAAAGTCAAATTCAATTTGCATATTATGCCCTTCTCGTTTTCTTTTTTATAGGATCAGTGCTTTCATGGGCCACAAGGAAACCATCCTTCAGGTATCCAACATTTGAAAAGCTACTTGAGCCTCTTTGATCAAACCATCCATCACTTCAGCTGTTCCCCTGGTTAACACCTTTGAGATAATCTTGGTAGACCTGCTCAAGAGACTAATTGATCTAAAATCACTCCTCACTTAAGGACAATGTAAGTGTGAATTTAGCATTCAATCCCAATTTGATACTGAATAACTCCCTTACCATATACATGTACCTACATGTCCGTGTATTTATGTGTGTGTGCATATATATGAGTAGTGCTACTATGTGACTATTACCATCTGTGCAGCCTGGTCACACATGGATCAAATGTAAAAGGAAAACAAAGGTTAAATGGCGGAGCAAGGTGGGACGTGCAAGATGTGCACCTGTCCGATCACGATTTGATGGGCACACACATGCCTTGGGCACTCACCCAGGTGCTGCTCTATCATAGGCCACTAGGAGGGAAGTGCTGACTTTTCTGGAAGGGGTGTTGTAATGTCTTCTGTTGCCAGTCACTGAGGACCTTATAGTGCTGTCTTTATGTGCTTAGTTTTCTTGTGATGGAGGACATTCACCTCCCATCTGGTTTCCAAGTTGTACCTTCTCTTTTTATGTTAACAAATTCCTGGATGAACTTCAGAATGAAACTGAGGAAATCTGGATAGATGACTGGTTAGGAATTTAGGCATTAGAGCATGCTGAATCTGCTGATGGACAGTGGGTGGTGCATATTGCAGCATATAGTTTATAGTTGCTGTTCTATTTTTGGTTCCCTCAAAAAATCTTTTTAATGTCTCATCCAGGATGAGCTTCAGAATAAGATAAGTAAATCTGATAAACTAGTTAAGAGTTTGTAGCTGAGTAACTTCCAGCTTTGCATCAAAAACTTAAATACATGACAACTGACATTATCCTTCTCTAATGTTCAGGTATCTGCCTGCTAAGAGAATTCAATTTGTGTGTGTGTTTGTGTTTGTTGGTTGGGTTGCTTTTGGGTTGTGGGCTTCTACTTTTGTGCAGTGCACATTTTGCTGAAAAGTCACAGTTGTTTAGCTAGTTCTGTAATTTTTGTACCAATATAGAATTGATCAGAGTAGATATATCCTAACCAGTAAGTGCAATACAGCTGAATGACATATATCTGTGACATTTGTTGTGCAAATAAAGGGGCAGGCCTTGTGCCACGGGGATCCGACCACTGCAGGTTTGGGGGAGGTTCAAATGTATGCAGCCCTCCCCCCTGCTTCTGCAAATAGGCTGTTTCTGGTTTTCAACCTGTGCCCTTCACAATGGAACAACCTTACCATTGTGCAAGGGCTTCCCCTCAACGCTTCTCACGCAATAATTCATCAAAATCATTATCATGCATTAGTCTGTTTGAACTTTGAAGTGCCTTCAAATTTTTATTGCAAGTTGATAGTGATATGTTCTAGTTATGGACTGATTTACTTAGTGTTACCTTGGGGGTTGTGCTTTCAGCCCTCAGTACAACTTTTTAAATAAATAAATCATGTTAAAATGATCTAAAAGGATCTGTGACACGTTTTATTAATTGTGTTTTTCTCCCCCCTGCAGCCATTGGAAGGTTTAACAGAGGCTTCATCCAGCTCTGTCCATGTGGCACATCATTCAGTCATAACAACAAACAAGACAAATGTCCCTTGTTACTTTTATTTCAATACATACTGCACGAAAGGTGACCAATGCCCTTTCTCACATGTCATGGATGATGTTTCTCATGCTCGGAAGTTCCCAAAGATAGCTCCTGAGGCCACATCCTCCCATCTTCCAATGAACAAGGCTTATACAGGGAGTGATACAGGGCCAGCAGTTGAGGTTCCTGCAAATTTTACTGAGGGCGTCTCAAATCCAAGAGAACTGATCTCTGAGACACTGGTTAAAAATGTTGATAATGCAGCTGCTAATAATATTTCAGATGAGCCCAGCTCCTCTCATGATTCACCAGCATCTTCTAATCCTGACTGTGAGGAGCCTATTGTCAAGTCACCAGATAATCCATCTCCTGAAGACAAATACATGAATGGAAGGGCAGACTTATTTTCTGAGCATAGTTCGGAGCAGCTTGTGAAAGATTGTACTGAAAGAGAGGAGTGGTGGGAATCTTCACCTGGATTTGATGTACTGGTGGATGATGTATCAGAGCAGCTACCATATGAAGATGATGCTGACTATTTACAGGTGCGGGAAAGAGAATCTGAGAGGCTCCATAGCCACTTGATGCATTATGACTATGAAGATTCTGCTTCTTATGACCCCATGGACTATCCGGATAGGGGGTTTGTGTATGACCACCACCTGTATGATTCATATGAGCATTTCAGTGATGGCTACACTCCAGATTATGCTGGAAGAGTTTCTGAACCCTCGGGGGAGAGGATGTTGGATTCAACGCTCCGCCAGAAAAGGAGATCATCACAAGGGGAGTGGGATACAGAACAGTGTTGGGTGGATCTTCGAGACCACTTGAGGAAGCGCAGGAGGATGGATGTTCACCTTGTTTCTCACAATTCTCGAAAATGCCATCCATCTCATGCAAAATCAACTAGTCAACAATGCCCTGAGAGGAGTGGTATGCATCTTCCTTACTACAGTAGATTGTCTTCAGAACTGGGAAGGGAACTTGGAGGTAAGAGGGTCAGGTTATCACATTGTGCGATGGAGTCTGCATTGGCCGAGAGCTGCAGGAGGGGGGGCAGATTGGGACACCCATATTATGGCAGGCCAACCGTTCACTCCAGGAATAGTGAGTTGCTAGGTTCATTGGATGATTACAAGAGGAGGAAAGGAAGGCTGGGTTACAGAGATTTTGGTAGGCCACTTGTTCATACCAGACGAAGAGAGAACAGAGGGAGAAGAGGAAGACAGGAGAGGCCACCTTCGGTACCAAAGGCCGTAGCAATGAAGGAGACTAGGCCTAGGCAACTGCCTGTCGCCACTTTTGCCGGACCTCAGACTCTAATACAGATAAAACAAGAGAGGAGGAAAGCGCACACAGGAAGATATGGATCAACAAATCTCCTACCTCGACAACATAGAAGAGTTATGTCCAGTGAATTTGAGGGTCCTAAGCGCTTGAGTGAACTCCTTAAGGACAGGAAGAAGTTCAAATCAGTAAGTGACGTTAGGAATGAGTCAGCCACTGACTATGAGACCACTGATCAACCAGAAAGGAGTGTCATGAATGGCTACCTTGCTGAAGGAACTGGAATGCATCATCATGATTTCGCCGGTGGGTTGGGTGGAGACTACGGTAGTGAATGCCTGCATATTGCTGAAGAAGATGATGAGGATGATCTCGCGAGAAAGGTTGCTGGAATGCTTGCTTGATTTTATGTGCCCATGATTGACTATGGTACTCTCAACTGAGCACAATGGATTCACCATCCGTGTCTCATTTCAACCTTCTCTTATTTCGCCCTTGCTTTAATTCGTTCACTTGGGGTGGGCCTGTGACTTTCTTTGTACGTACAGGGCTGATTTAGGGGCACCCCCACTTCTGCCTAAGATTTGATGCATCATGTCAGTCCAAGTTACCGCATCGTGGCCCCTGCATTCTGGTGGTGCTTTTTGCCAAGTTTTTATTAATGGGTTTGTTTGTGGCTTTTATCGCAGGAGTAGGGAGTAGTTGGTTGGAAATTTTGCCCTTCCTGCCTCCTATATTGCATCTGCACCTCTTCTCCCCCTCCCCCTCCCCCTCCCGGGTGTTGTGTTTGGAGGGAGCTTGTGTAAAACAACGCCAGTTTGGTGGGTGGCATCTGTTTTGAGGGTTGGTTAGAAGTCGTTGGGTCCTTTATGTACACCCCCCTGTCTACTCCTCTCTGCTTCCTCAACAGTTTTTGATCGCGGCAATGAGATGTCTTTCATGTTTCGCGTGTGGCGACGATGTTATGAACGTTTTGCATTCCTTACTTGGAATGTAGTGAGTAAATTTCTGCAAGCCGCGGCAGGCGGATTAAATTTTGGATGATTGTTCCTGTTGGGCTAGGTGAGTAAAAGGCGTGTGCACGTTCCCCGTCTGCAGGCCGTCCACCGTGCCGATCTGCAGCAGCACCTCCTCGGACAGCAGCCGCAATGACTCGAGCGCGCTGGTCACGGCGTGGCCGGTGTCGTCGCCCCGCGCGCGCTCGCGATACGCGTCGGCCAACTCCCAGTGCACCATGACGGCCATCGCCGGGGAGCTGCGTTCCGTCAGGGCACTGCGAGCCTGTTCGAGTTCGTGGATCGCCTCGTCGAGCACGGCCGCCCGCTCCGCGCCTTCGAGCCAGACGTACTGCGCCTTGAGCGCGAGCGCGATGCAGCGCCGCGTGTGCACGTGCTGGTCGTACGTCGCAGGGGTCGATGACAGCGACGCCCGGGCGCGCGCGACGGCCTCGGCGAGCTCGACCGGCTGCATCTCCAGATGAGCCGAGAGCGTGAGCACCGCGGGCCAGATCGACTCCAGCAGCGAACGCACGGCCGCCGGTGCCACCCGCGAGGTGTCGAGCGCCTCCTGCAGATGCCGGACCGCCCTGCGCAGCCACGTGACGTCCTGGCAGCGAACCGTGAGACAGAGTTCCAGAAACGCCAGCTGGAACGGAATCACGCAGTACATCACGCCGACCTCGTCGCCGGCGGCCCGCTCGTGCTGCTCCATCTCGTGCAGCAGCTTTTCGAGGGCGTCGTCGTCGCCCGCCTCCCACGCGTCGGACGTGCGAAGATGCTGATCGAGCACCAGCCGCCCGACGAACAGGCCCTCGGCGCCCGGATCCCCCTGCTGCAAGGCCTCGGTGAGCAGCGGCGTCGTCCAGTCCTCCTGCAGCCGGCGCGCCGCCTTCGCCGCGTCCTGCCGGTTCCCGTGCATCATCGAGGACGCCACGAGCATCGCCGGGAACGCCGTGTTGCCGAGCCAGCCGTGCACGGCCGCCGTCTCAGGGTCCTCAAGCGCCGTGCCCAACGTCCGCAACGCGGCGTCCAGTTCGGCGGAATCGTTCGTGCGCACCGCGTGCGCGAGCCGACCGAGCGCCGCGACACCGGGGTTCGACTCAGCGAGCCGATCGGTCGCCGCGGACAGCTCGTCGGGGGTGATCAGCCCGGTCACGTGCGTTTCGAGCAGGACGGCCACCTCGTCCGGCATCGACACCGCCTCGTCGTCGGAGGTCGCGACCGTCTCCCCGGGCGGCAGCGGCTGCATGATCGGCAGGACCGCGCCGAGCATCGACCCGGCCGGGTTGTCCGGATCGTCCATCAGCGGCTTGAACAGCTGCCGGATCTCGGGGATGGACGCTCCCTGGCCGCCCGTCATCAGCCGGAAGAAACCCAGGATCGCGTCCAGCGCGGCGGCGAACGCGGCGAGCTTCGCGGTCCGCGGATCGTCCGGCCGCGCGTTCCGGGCCTCGACCAGCAGTTCGCGCGCCTCCCCCAGATCGACGATCGCCTGCCCGCCGCCCATCACCATCTGCCCGACCATCATCGCCGCGTTCAGGCCGGCGAGCGTGCCCAACTGGATGCTCGCGGCGTTCCCCGGCAGCAGCATCAGCGCGAGCAGCAGCACCGCGGCGAAATCGTCCTCGGCGTTCAAAAACCCCGCCAGACGCGCGGCCCGCAGCAACCGCACCCCGGCCGTCTTGTCACCGGCCGCCCAACCCCCGTGCAGCCAACGCCGCGCGTACAGCGAACCGAGCGCGACCCGCACCCGCCACACCAACGGCTCGTCCTGCATGACAGCAGGCTGCTTCTCGATGCCGCCGAGTTCCGCGATCGCCTCGTCGAGCCCCTCCGCCGTGGCCTGGTCGACGAGCCGCCGGGCCCGGGCCAGTGCCTCATCCCACTCGCGTCCGCTCACCGCATCCACCTCCTCCCCCTGATCTGACGGACGGCGCGGGCGGTCCGTCAGGAGGTGTCGCGCACACCTTCCTTCGTACTCGCGCCAGGAGACAGGAGAGATCAGTGGCATCGAACACGCCCTACGGACCCGGAGCGGACTGGAGGGAGCCGGAGGACGCGCCGAGGACCGACGGGTCGCGGGCGACGTCGAAGAAGAGCGGAAAGCGCTGGCTCGTAAGGCTGATCGCGGCACTCGTCGCGCTGCTCGCGGCCTTCCTGGTCGGCCGGTTCACCGCGCCGAAATCGACCGTCAACGCAACACCGGTGGCCGTCACGAACTCGCCGAGCCCCAGCCCGAGCACCGGCGCCGGCGGCCAGCTCGCCCCGACGACCCCCAGCGCCACGGCCGCCACCTCCGGCGACCCCTCCGCGACGACCAGCGAGGCCACCGTCGGCCCGAACGCGACCGGCCTCAACACCGTCACGCTCGCCAACCTGACCGCCGTCTCCGGTGCCTTCGACAACGGCGACAAGACCCCCGTCGTCAACGGCCAGCCGCAGAACGCCGCCGTGAGCTCGACCATCGACAGCTGCTACGGCAACGGGACGACGGGCGACACCCAGTACAACCTCGGCCGCGACTACACGAAGCTGACCGCCGTGCTCGGCGTCGACGACAACTCGGCCTCGCAGAACGCCGCCCCGCAGGTCGAGATCGACGGCGACGGCCTCAAGCTCGGTACCTGGACCCCGACGCTCGGCAAGCCGGTCAACATCAGCCTGAACGTCACCAACGTGCTCCGGCTGGACATCAAGTGGACCGACCCCGGCATCACCTGCGAGAACTACAAGCCGTCCTACCTGGTGCTCGGCAACGGCGAACTGACTCCCGTCCCCGGATTCGTCACCACGCTGCCCTCCTCGACGAGCGGCAACTGACCAGCGCTACGAGTGACCATGAAAGGCCACATACATCGAAGCATACATTCAAGGAAAAAAAAGGAATGAAAATATAGAGGGGGGAACGGGATACAATGGGGAAGAGGGACGGAGCGTGAGCTCCTCCCCCTTCTTCTCTCTTTTCTTCCTCTCTTCTCATGGACAGTGGTGGCGGAGCAGCGGCGGGGAGGGCAGCAGGCCCTCCTCTCTTCTTCTCTTCCTCTTCTTCTCTTCTCTTGCCTCCTCTGTCTCTGTGTGTGCCTCTTCCTCTGTGTCTCTTCTTTTTTTGTGTGTGTGTTTACAGCGAAGAGGGGTCTTATACCCCCGCGGTGGGATCGTAGATGGCGGGAAGGGCTTCGACGGGCATTGAATGGGACTTGACCCCCTTGTCCTGGGTGGCAGGGGGCGTAGCCTGCGTGCCTTCATGAGGGAACGACACCTCAGCCAGCTCGCTACGCACCACTAGATCGTAGGTCACGTCCATTTTGCTGGTTGTAGCGGGTGGCAAAGTGTGCCGCTGAGTGGCCAGGAGCCTGTGCCACTAGAAGACCCGAGAAGTGTGCCACGGAGGGGCTAGTAACATGTGCCACTGAAGGGGCTGGCAAGCGTGCCGTTGAAGGCTTGCCGAGGCGTGCCGGTGAAGACCCACTCATGGCATGCCGGTGAAGACCCACACAGGGTGTGCCGTTGAAGTTGTATGGGGGTGTGCCGCTGAAGAAGGCACCGTGTGTGCCAGTAAGGGAGCGCCTTAGGCGTGCCGGTGAGGGCTAGGCAAGAGCGTGCCGTTGAAAGGGGCACGAGGTGTGCCGCTGAGGAGCCAGAAGGGGTGTGCCGGCGAGGGGGGGGCACCTAGGGACTGTGCCGCCGGAGCTTCACGGGGGTGTGCCAGTGAGGGCACCCCGGGGGTATGCCGGGGAAGACCCGCCAGGGTGTGCCGCTGAGGGCATGGGCTGGGTGTGCCGTTGAGGGTGGGGGCCAGCCCTGGTGTGCTGCTGGGCGACGACCAGTGGTGTGTCGCTGAGCGACGGCTAGGTTGGGTGTGCCGGTAAAGGGGCGTGCTGGCCAGGCTGGCGGTGCACCACTGAAAAGGCACCAAAGTGTGCCATTGAGGGCTGACCAGGGCGCCGCTGTGACGTGTTTAAGCCCGCTACGAGCACAAGTTGTGGTTATTTGATTTTCTTTGGGGCCCACAGGTTATGAGCTCCTAGGGGTTGATTTCTCTTCACTATCGCGACTCGGAGACGGCTTCACGGTAGTGTGAGTATGTTCGGAGAGTCCAGACGACCCTTCTTCTCCGCTGCTTCTTCATTTGGGGTTGTTGTTGCTGTGGGAGTGGACGGGATATACGGACGTGCAATTTTGCGCGTCCACAAATGCCCCCCACCCACGGGTAGTGCCAGCGAAGGACGAGTCGGGCGGTGCCCGTGGGTGTGCTAATTCCTCGGTGTTGCAGTTGAGGCTTTAACGTCTGGGGAGGACAGCGGTCTCGGCTTGTGACTTGTCATCCACACTTGTGTACACACAAGGACGTCCGTCGGCACATGAGAACGTGCAGACGAAGCGTTTCCATACGTATATACTCATTACCGTATATTATCATTATAGATATATATATATTACCATTTCCTCTCTTTTTTTTTCTTCTCCTTTCTTTTTTTATTTTCATCTTTTTTCTTTTTTTTTTGGACAGCACTGGGACGTGTTGGCAGAGTGTAGGTCTTTGCGGTGATCCACCCAGGGAGAGCCAGGTCGGCATCCATGCTAGCGCACGGGAGAGTGCTCACCCTTCCAAGGGAAGGATGAGGGGACCACTCCACCGTGCGAGGCAGACTACCAACCGATCTCGCTCGGGTGTCCAAAATGGATGGAAATGAAAGTTTGTTTATTTGATGATCTGGACGTGAGGGGGTCCACGTCAAAGGGAAAGTTACCACGCCGAGGGATGGAGAAAAGAGTTTGTTCGTCAGTGCCAGCAGGGTGCCGGGGCTGACGTGGTTTATGTGTTTCTTGAGATATTTGTCAGCACTGAGACAATACCTACGCAAGGAGGGGTTTAATTCCTTTGGTCCAAGCGAAAGGCTCGGGTACCAGACAATGGCTACCGAACTAACCTCGGTACCCCAAACTACTCCAAGCAAGGGTAGGAGGGCGACTCGGAGCTGGCAGAGTCAGGAGTTGTCGAACTGTCGATGCAAGGAACCTGTAAAACAGACAAAAGAAACCTAGGAAAAGGCTAGACAGACGACCAACACGGACGATGGACAACACGACAAGGACGTCGTGCACACTGCCACACGCATGACAAGAAGGTCACGCATGTGACAGGACACTGACCTTGAGTGTAGCCACAAAAGGGCTAACCCGAAAGGTCACAATGCACGAGAAACGTCGAGAGTCACACAACACGTGACTCGAAAGAGGAGCGGTCAACTGCGTCCATTGACGTCTTACACCACACCACAACTCGCTCCACAAGTGCCTCGACTACCAGCCGAACGTGGTCTACCACAGCTAAGGCCTAGTCATAGGCCCACGTGGAAACCACCACTGCAAGGACCAGTCAGGGTCACGCCCGTCGACGTGAGTCTTAAGCCCCTGACCCCGTATGCACACACTGGCTGTAGACCATTAAGCCAGGCCTCTTACTAGTATTCTCCCCCGCGGATGCTACGATAAGGTCGGGAGCCCACGAAAATAGCTTAAAAATCATGTCTCGGGAAGAGTGTCCCGCAACAAGAGCCGTCACGCCAAAGCATACCATAAGGCACCAACCAAAGAGGAGCCACAAAACTCAGAGACTTCAAAACACAAGTGCCAAAGTATAGACAGGTTGAAACGCCCTACAACACATACTTCAAAGCATTGAAGGTAGCACAGGAGACTGCCGACAACCTCGGGGCAAGGCAACTAGACCTACAACTACAACGGTCCCTAAGTCCTATGACTCTGAGTCAGGATCGTCGTACACAGTGGAACAAAGCTGCCAATCAGTCTAATCCTAAGCCAGGGAAAACAACACTCTGGGAAAACAACGCACAGAGACCTGAGGGGACACCGAGAACCCTCAGCACACGTGGACACATAAATCGAGGTAGAATGGTACCTCGAGGTATCCAGAACCAATGTCTCGAATTGGACAAAGTTGCTGAGACATAACAAGACTGCCTGTCAACTACTGGGTGACCCCGAGTTGACCGGAACCAGACACGACATCGGCACACTAACACATCCACCGCCACAGCAACACAAACAATCGGAACCAACAGGAATAAGAGTGGCGGATGACGACAACACTCTGGACAGAGCAACCTGTCAGTCAACTGCTAGGAGAAACCCAGTAGTGAAGAGATAGTCGCTACGTGACCTGAGATAAGGACAATGGTAGCTTCTAGATTGAATCATTAAGGTACTATCATAGTCTTGGAAAAGAGTACAGCCAGCCACCTAAACTGACCAATCCAGACAACCACCGACAGACAGACACCGCCTTGAACAAGGACCTAAGACAGACAAACACACAACACAGAACCAACCAACGGTCATCACAGCAAACAGGACTATAACGCACCAGCATGGGGCGTTATGCCAACATAACGCACCAAGGAAGCGGCGTTATGCCAACCAGACCTAAAACCACATACAGACGACAAAACGCACCAAGCTAAGGGCGTTATATCGACATAACGCACTAGAATATGAGCGTTATGCTCAACGGATAAATACACTAATAAAATGAAATATAACGGACCATAATAGGCACGTTATACTAGTATAACGCACAAGGGTAGGTGCGTTATACCCAACAGACTTCAAAACGCCAACGAGGATAAAAAGCATATAACGGACCAAGGCTAGTCCGCCATAGCAACAAAACGCACAGGGTGAGGCGCGTTATATCAACCGCCATACTCAGTCAACCATCTGTCAATAGACCATAACGGATCTGCACCTGGGTGTTATATTGACCATAACGCACGGGGAGGAGTCCGTTATGCTAACCGACTGACACGGTCTTTGAGGTGAACGGTCATCGGGGGGACTGACATGGCAGTCAGCCTCGAAAACAACCCGACCATAACGCACCTGGACAGGTGCGTTATGCTCACATAACGGACCAGTCTTGGTCCATTATGCTCCAAGACCTCAGAAGACAAAAAAACGACCTCAGCATCCTCCCCAGAACCAAATCATGCAACCAGCTCCCCAGCAGTACCACAATGTGCCTCCACCGGCCAACTATGACCCTCAACAACCCAGAAGACCGGTAGGCCCCAGAAGAGCCCAGTATCCTCCATTGCCTGAAAGCCTCCCTGATATTTTTAATGCCCTCATGGCCGCTAACCTGCTCATTATGCCGAAGGAAAGGGCAACTTGGACCCCTAATGTGGACACCTCTCGATGTTGTGTCTTTCATCGGCAGCCAGGGCACAACATAGATCACTGTTTCCACTTCAAGGATTATATTTATGATTTGAATGATCAGGGAGGCATTGATTGGGATGAGATGAGGAAGTTTGTTATTGCCTTGAAGGCAAGGAGGCCACCGCGTCAGCAGCAACCAGTTCAGCAAGTTCAACAACAGCCTGTCCAGCAAGTTCAACAACAACTAGTACAAGCAGCACAGCCGGAGATGGGGATTGTCCAAAACCCACTATCGGAGCACCAGAACCAGTAGGTCAACCCTGTTACCACTTCCCACGAGGTGGAGAGTGGTCAGGCCTGGCATCTAGAAAGCGCCTCCATCTCTTCCATTAACCAACAAAATTCCAACCAATTACCCCGTTTGTTAAGAACCAGTCAACCTTATCCAGTTCAACAGAATTCCAGATCTTTGATCCAAATAGCTAACCAAACTCCTTCCAGTCTCATTCCTCCACCACAAAGGTCTTTACTTATTTGTCCTCTTCCTTCTCCACCTGCTCCATAAGCCATGCCAACTTCCATCGCTCCTTTGCCTTCTAGGCCACTCCTGCTCTGCGCTTCCCCATTTCCACCACCATCCATTCAAAACTCCGCTATTCTGAGGCCTTTGTTGATATGACCTCCAGCAAATTCTCACCCACCTCCTACCGCCAATTTGGCACCTCAGATGCCTTCTTTTACACATCCTTCACCTTCTCCTATCCCCTCTAATCCAATTCCTCCTACACCAGTGGTTCCAGTTCTCGTCCATACTCAGTCGGGAAGGCCCCTGATCAGAGATCCCCGACCTGCTCTGCATGTCCAAACCACCAATTCTGACATCCTGTCATCCTCCACTAACCCTCCAGCCATTTCTAGCCCGACGGAGGCACAACCGTCACAAACTATGGTGCTCCGTAGTGGGTGGATGTTTCACCGAGTCTTTTCTCAGCAGTGACAGCAAGAGCCCATGCAGGGGCAGGAAGAACAGTCACAAGAATTGGAGTCCGTCCCAGGGACGGAGTATGATTTATTGAAACATTTGGACTGGACACCAGCTAGGATCTCCATTCTGGAGCTAATCAAGAGATCGACCACTCATCAGGTGGCTTTACAGTAATATCTTCAAAAGGTGATGGTCAATGAAGATATCCCAATCGAGCAGATTACATCAGTATTGACACTAGCAGGGGATCAGCCCGCTATTATTTTTCATGAGCATGAGCTAGCACCGAAACTAGCAAGAACTTATGCCTTGTGCATTACTGTTGATATAAATAAAGTGGCCGTCATCCAATGTTTGGTGGACACTGGCGCATCTATCAATGTTTTACTGCCCAGTACTTTGAAGAAATGCGGCATTCCAGAATCAGAAGTTCGACTGTCATCTATTACAGTAACGGCATATGATAACACGAAGAAGCCACCGATGGGCATGGTTACATTGAAAGTAGGGTTGGGCCCTTCATTTGTCACTGCCAACTTCCATGTGCTAGATATGGACCCCACCTTCAATGCCATCTTAGGGCGTCCTTACATTTTGGCACTCGATGCCGTCCCTTCTACAAATCATCAGTGCATTAAGTTTCCACATAAGGGACGCATCGTCAAGGTGACTAGTATGCCCATCCTACCTACGATGGATATATTGTCAGCTACATCAGTAGCCTCAATTTGGCCGTCAAATATGCCACTTCTGTCAGTGTGAGACCTTGTCGACCAGCAGCATGATATTTTAAGGCCACAAGCTGTAGTATGCACATCAGCAGCGATTTCAAAGAAAAAGAAAAGTTTGTTAACTACCCCAGGATGGGACATCATGATGAAAATGGGGCACTATGGATATATGATTTAGTATTGATGGTATCAGATTGATTGTTAGTGATGTCTTAATTTATCGCGCACTCTGTCGTTGTCGAAATTCTTAATGCTCTGATTAAAATGAATGATATAAACTTGTCGCGCTCTCCGGGTTCCTTCCGCGCTCGGGGCGTGACAGTTTTGGGTCCCATCGGGTCTCAGACGCTGTGAAATGCCTAGCGTTGATCACGACCCTCTAGGAGAACGCTCGGGCATGGTTTGAGTCCCTGCCGGTCGGGACTATTTCCTCCTTCCAACAGCTGAAGAAGCTGTTTAATGAGAACTTCATTGGGGTAGCCAAGTCGGCGGTAAGCCTACTTGCCCTCAGGCAGGGACGCGAGGAGACGCTTTGGGATTACGTCTCCTGTTTCCTAGTAGAGGCACTCCGAATTTTGTGCCTTGACATCAGCATCGCCACCACCGCACTTACTCAGGGGATGCGGGACTACATCCTTCGACGCGTGCTTGGAGTCGACGCCCCATCGACCCTCACTGACATCCTCGCCCTGGCATAGAAACATGCACGGTGCGAAAAAAACACTGTGGCCCTCGGCCGCACGGCTAGAACCGGTCGTGTTAGAAAACAATGTTATGTTTTGATACCAATTGATCTGTTCCGAGTGGTGCAACCGGATGTAGAAGGGGGGGTTGAATAGATCCGGTGACATACTATGGCCGATTTAAAATCTATGGGAAACACTGAGCTTTAAATGCTTCTTTGAGCCAATGAAACTCTTAGGCACACGGCACAATGGAATAGATAAGAAAGGCACTAGAAGGAGCGTTAGAACGAGATGCCCCGTCCAGACAGGTCGACACTCCTCAAGAGAGAGGATGACACTGCTTCACGTGCAACAAAGATCCGAATAAGATGTAATACAGTAAACCATGGAGATCTTGAATCAGAATAGCTAAGAGAAATGATTAGCTTAGGTGGGAGAGCTGTGATGATTAGCTAAGGTGAATGAGTGTACAGCCAGGCAAAGTCCCTTGGCAAAGCTTTCAGCTTGGTCCTTGTTTGCAGGGGTGCAGCAGGCAACCTAAGGCACAAATGCAGTAAAATACATAAGGGAGAAAGCTGCTCACACACAGTGATAACTCCCTTTGCTTGGAAGATGTTCCAAAGTGTCTGTAAGCAAGAGTGCTACAGAAACTTGAGAAGATCCATGTTAGCTTTGATAGCAAGGGATCAACATGAGACACTTTGTCCAACCCAAACGATTGAGTGTGCAGAGGAAATAATCAAAGTAAGTAACACACGAACCTGTGAAAGAGGGACAGAGGAAATGGAACAAGCTCACAAGATACATAACCCACAACATAGGGATTTTAAGGTGGTTCGGTTGTTAGCCCACAACCTACGTCCACCCCACACCAAACCCAGTGAGGCTTTCCGACTGACACACAGCTTGATCCACTGAGCAACACAGCTTGCTTACACAGCTGAGCAGCACAGCTTGCTAACACAGCTAAGCAACACAGCTTGCTATCCACCCAAAGGATCTGATCCTCTCTTCCTCTGAAACCACAGAGGGAACCCAGTCCCAAAATAGGGGATCAGAAAAGGTAGATGGAATGGTGATAAATGAACCAAAACAAAAGGAAAAGATACTGCTAGTGCAGTGGTGAAACAAGTGGCAGTATAAACACCAGCTGAAAAATAGATCAGGACAAGGGAGCTGGTGGCTGCAGCTACAAGATTAAATCTAAGGATCTTTTTCTTCAAGCACTGGTAGACTGCAGGATTGTCTTCTTTCACAAGGTTGCTCTCTCTTCTTCTTCTTCTTCTCTCACAGCACTGGACTATGTCAAGCCAAGTGCTAGGGCTGCTCTCACGCTACTTAGGAATATTCTTGGTAGATAGTCTAGGGCGTGGCACTTGTGGACGGTAGTAGCAATAACTTCTTCAGTTGAGGAAGCTTGGTATAAATAAGAACGCCGGTTGAAAAAGCCTAGGAATATTGCATGTCAAGAAGTCTTCAGTTGGACCAGTGGATCAGCAAGAATATTCCCTCCAAAACTCCCTTGAAGCATGCGCCAGGAGGTAAAGCTTGAGAGAACCCTTTTAATCCCGCACTTGTTTTGAGCTAGTAACGCTGTTAGTTCCAACTCTGTTGTGCTCTGTTAGAAAAGTTTTTAAATTCCACCATCTTGTTAAGGGGACAATTCAACCCCCCTTCTTGTCCGCCATCTCTCTCTGGGACGTCATTAGAGACTCGATTCTACGAAACAAGCCAAGAATTAATTACTTATCTCTTTTACAATTAGCACAGTTTTATTGGAGAGTGAACATATTTTAACACTTAACTTGTGGCTCTACCCAATCTCACCAGGTGATAAGAAGGAACAACATAGATTATATGACCTAATACTCAAGGGAACCTATACCTATGGACAAGAACCTAGGGTTTAAACAACCTAGGCTCTGATACCACTTTTGTCACGTCTCGAACCGTTAGCAGCTGAAACATGCTCGGAACATGGCAACGAATAGTCATGAATAATTAGAGCAAATCACAAGACAATATAACTAGACAAAACATAATTTCATTGAAGTTTCAAATATAAGTTCATTACAAATTGACTTAAACTAATAGACTCAATGAAAAGTAAATTACAAGAGACTCTCAAACTAACTAATCTCGGCATAAGGTTGCGAGGTTCATCTAAATGACCGTGATTCTCTTCACTCTTGCCCTTGCCTATCTTGGTTGCATTCATTTTCATTATTACGTGAAAAACATTAAAAAATACTAAGTGAGCGAACGCTCAGTAGGAATTATATCTCTATGATCCAAGCTTGCTTAAAGTAATTAACAATTTATGCAATTGCACTATGATTATGCATGAATGAATGCGAGACGATGTAGAGAATATAGCAATAAAACAAGGCATGAAATAACTAGCAAGAAAGGTTGAACCAAGTTGCAAGATATATCAAGCATGAAGTTTTCACATCATGTCACGAGATATTGGCTATTTGATTGTCAAGTAAATACCTTTTCTTGGGTAGGAGTTTCATGATTATCAAGCACTCAAGTCAGTTTAGCAATTACCTAATGAGCCAATGATCTTTCCTCATAGATTTATCAATGGTACATTTCACCTCATGAGCTAGTGGTCTTTCCTCATGGACTTATCAATGGTTCATTTCAGTGCACCACATGAGCCAGTGGTCTTTCCTTATGGGTTTATTTATAATTCATTTTACCTCACGAGCTAGTAGCCTTTCCTCATGGACTCATAACGATGACCGAAGGCCCAATAATCAGTAGACATTATTTAGTGGCCAAGTTCAGACTTTTTTGGGAGTTCAGGAGAGAGTAATCACGACTTTCAGAAGTATACAAATTTATGACGGTAATTATCATGCTAATAGTCACAGCAGAATGCAGCGTAGTTGGTAATTGTAATCCATGGAAAATTGGCGTCCACTCAGAATGCCACGAATTACAAAATTCACATCCACTCAAAAGGGCACTAAGTCCGGTGAACAGTAAGGCAGAATGAATTTGCATCAATTGTGCTGGACGCTACTTCAAGAATTAGCGATGACTGTCCCAGATGCCAATTTGGGGCAGAATCAAGACTATCACACAACACCCAATCATGGCGCTCTATGATGGTTGGATGTCATGTTTCTTTAGAGTGACATGACCATAATAAGTTTAAGAGTTTTGAGGGTACAACCAACCTAGTGATCAAAGAGGGAATCCTTCGATGTTGGGATCTTACGGAGGTCTTAGAGAAGAAATTTCTAATCCGGCGAGAGGAATTCCCGACGGAGGGTCCTTGTAACTCCAAGAAATGAGGTGTATCATGTAGGAAACGTTAAAACAGGGACTATGTCTCGACCTTGAGACCATAGTGCCAGGTGACCCGCGGTATGAGTCAAACAGTGAGAAACCGAAAGACAGGAAATTTGCGTCTGTATGAGAAGGCTAATTCAAACTCTGCCATGGCTGGTCCCAAGCCCGGATGAGAAGGGAGGAGGGTTTGCGTTAGGTTGATAGCCAGCAGTAAAACTTTGTCACATCTCCCACATGAATTCTGATCTAAATACTTTTTGTGCTAATGCTAGGGCGTCCCCCGGAAGCGACGCGTTACATCGGAACCCGGAAAACAAGCCTTTCACGAACAATGAGGATGAGTATGAAGCCTTGATTATTGGTCTGCAGATTGCTTTGTCCCTGGAGATTCGGATGTTTGAGGTGTTTGGGGATTCCATGCTGGTTGTAAAACAATTGGAAGGAGAGTTCGATGTGTGGAGGCAGGAACTTCTCCCTTACCACCAATTAGTGCTGCACCTAATGGCAAAATTCTACTTCATCAAAGTTAAGCACACCAATCGAGGACAAAATGCTCAAGCAGATGCCCTCGCAAAGCTGGCTAGTTCCTTGGTAATCCCGTCAGACACGAGCCTGAATGTAACCGTGATCAATAGACGTCAGGTCCCTATCATGATAGAGGTCCTGTCTAATAAAGAGGAAAATGAAGTGGTGACTGTGGAGGAAATTCAAAAGCCCGATTGGCGAGAGCACCACCTGCGTTGGTTCCAGCACCAACAACTCCCGAAGGAGAAAGAACAAAGAATGAAATTACTCATAATCAAAGACTCTTATGAGATGAGGAATGAAACATTGTTCCAAATAATGGTATATGTCCAAAGGAAGATTCTACTCCACTTCTTGTCCGTAGGGGAGGCACGACAGGTGATGGACGAAGTTCATGTCGGGTCAGCCGGGGCGCACCAGGCCGGTCCGAAAATGAAGATCGAAATAAAGAAATTGGGCTACTATTGGCCCACTACATTTGATGACTATTGCAAGCTTGCTAAGTCATGTAAGAAATGTCAAGAGCACGCCACCGTGCCTAGAAGGCCACCAGTGCCATTGCACCCCACTATCCCAAGTTGGTCATTTGCCCAATGGGGCACGGATGTGGTGGGACCTTTGCCAGCATCTTCATCAGGGTGTAAGTATATTTTAGCAGCCACCGACTACTTCTCTAGATGGGCAGAAGCCGTGGCACTAAGAGAGGTGACAGGGGAGCTGGTCACTAGGTTCTTTTGTCAGAACATAATATTTCAGTTCGGCGTCCCCAGCTGAATTATTTTTGACAACGGTAGCCATTTCAGAAACTAAAAGGTGTGCAGGCTAGCCGACAAGTATAAAATTGATTGGAGGACGTCATCCCCCCATAATCCATAGGCCAATGGACTTGCAGAGGCATTTAACAAGACCCTCTGCACCTTGCTAGCCAAGACCGTCAACTCTAATAAGAGAGACTGGGAAGAGAAAATGTACGAAGCACTATGGGCTTATCGTATAGTATACAAAACTCCAACCGACTGTTCACCATTCTCCCTAGTATACGGGTCAGAGGCAGTGGTGCCAATACAGTTGGAAGTGCCGTCCATGCAGGTCGTGATGCAACACAACCTGGCGAGCAGCGAACAAGCAAACATAGAAAGAAGACTAGAGGAGCTTGCTGAGCTCGAAGGAAGGCACCTCCGGGCACAACAGAACATTCAACTATACCAAGCTCGCATAGCCTGCGCTTTCGAAATGTTGGTCAAACGACGAGAATTCAACAAAGGTGACCTAGTGATGGTCAAAAGAAGAGAAGTAATGGCCTCTAACCCCAAAGAGAAGTTGGTTGAAAACTGGGTGGGGCCGTATGTTGTCCACTGAGTCTATGAGGGTGATGCCTATATTCTCGTACACCACAATGGGATAGTTTAATTCTCCCCGCTCAATGGGACACACCTGAAGCTGTACCATACAACCCTGCCAACATTCGAAGAATGACCGAAATCTACCTTGGTCTAGTGGCACTCCACCCTGGCCGAGCTCTCCAAAATGTCCACCCGGCGCAAACTAATTCCGAGGCTGTTGGCCCGCTTTACGAAAGCCCCCGAATAAACACAAACCCGAAAGGGTTCTAAGACCCCATATAGTCCCACTAGGCTGATAACATGTCACGCCCCGAGCGCGGAAGATACTCGGAAGTGGTGTGACGATGTCTATAACGATCATGTCAATCAAAGCGTAGTGCATTCAACACATACAGACAGAGCGCGCAATATAGAAATAACCCAAGCTTTATTAATAACCTTGTTTCTCTCAAATAGTATGAAGACTAAATGAGTAGAAATTACAATCTTTGACTCAAGAAAATAAAAATTACATAATTATTATGTGCTCGGACTTGCTGGTGTGTGTGTTCGGACCTTAAAAGGACATACACTGTCTCTGCTACAGTGTATGCTACGACTTTGCTAAATGGCGAGCAAAACATGCACGAGTGTTAATGTGTGCTCGGACATGCAGAGAAAGGCATAATGCATATGCTCGGACATGCACTGCTTTTATTACTGTGTATGCTCGGACATACACTAACTTTGATACAAAATGAGCAAGGTGATGCACGCACTTGATAGCAGGCAGAGCATGCAAGGAGTTTGTTTGAGGAATATGCACGGGGTATGATATGTGCACAGACTTGATTGCCAAGTCGTGGGCTTTGTGAAGCAAAGTAAAACATGCACGGATGCATGTTTCAAATGAACATGCACGGATGCATGTTTCAAATAAACATGCACGGATGCAAGTTTTGTGAAGTAGAGTCAAAACGTGCACGGATGCATGTTTCAAATGAACATGCATGAAGTTTGACATGCACGAACTTCATGAAGACTTACAAGGACTTAGTGAAGACGTGCAAGCACTTGGTCAAGACGTGACTGTTCATGCTCGGACTCTACTTTCCTTCTTGAGAGAATGTGTATGGACTTATGTTCTTGGCCAAGGCCAGAACATGCATGGACTCATATGCATGCACTTGCTATGCAGTGGACTGTTCATCCATGGACTTGAACAAGGCATGCACGGACTTGCCATGCAGTGGATGCAATGTGCACGAACTTACTATGCAAAGACTGTACATGCACGGACTCTGCTTCCCTTCTTAAGAGAATGTGTACGGACTTATGTTCTTGACCAAGGCCAGATCATGCATGGACTCTGTATAAGACATGCATGGACTTTTCAATGCAAACCAAAAAATTGCACGGACTTTAGATGCAAAACGTGCACAGACTTGAGATGCAACCCACCATTAATTAGTCTAAGTCCAAAATATGCATGGACTAACTATATGAACCTAGCATCAAACGTGCATGGACCTTACTTTTGAATGAACATCTGACAAATAACCAATCATCAAAATACATATGCCATCACTTTAGATCAATGTTGGCTATCATCAAAACAAGGTTGTTGGCCATCATCAAAATAAGGTTTACAATATTCTCCCCCTTTTTGATGATGGCAACACTAATGGACAATTCAGAGAATGATGGCAACACTAATGGTACATTTTGACATGACAATGCTCCCCCTGAATGCATGCTCAATTCTTCTCTGTACCTTTCCCCCTTTACAAAGCTACTCTCCCCCTGTACATTCATTTTGACATGATAATGCTCCCACTGAATGCATGCTCAATTCTTCTCTATACCTTTCCCCCTTTACAAAGCTACTCTCCCCCTATACATTCAAACAAATTCTCCCCCTTTGACATTAGCAAAAAGGAATGGATGAGAAGGGGTAGATAGAAGAAAGATCAGCTAACAATCGAGGCAATGGTTCAGGAAGTGAGCAAAGCAACAACACTTAACCCATAAGAGGTAAGCAGTGTGCAGTTTAGAGTAATTGCAGGTTTAACAGTAATAGAAGATGGAGTAAATGGACTGATTTTTTGAAGTAGGGGCATAGACTCCATGTGTAGTAGTGAACCCAATTCTCATAGCCGTAATAGACTAGGGCAAGACAATACCCTACTGCTGTCAGAAAGAATGATTATCAAGGAAAGTTAACCTGGATATGTATGGAGGTTGAACAGTTAATACTCAATAACATTTATTTTCAAGGGTTACAGCAGGTTTTCTTCCACTTTTGATTTTTGCAGATACTGAACCCAGTGAACAGACCAGTGGCATTTATGCTTTTGACATTAGGTGTACACCTTGTTTAAAGGCAAGTACCCCCAGTTACTAGGCATAAACTACCAGATCTGTTTCAGATCAGATGTTACAGAGGCAGATTGCACTGTTGACATTAAGGGTATACCTTGTTCAGAGGCCAATACCCCCAGTTACTTAGTGAAACTCCCCCTATAGATTTGATCCTTTTGAACAGAATTAACCTGAGACACTTCATGACTTAAGGTAAATCCCATTTCTTTGATGGAGACCTTAGTTTCTCAATTTTTGAACAGTTTTCTACCGTTCATAAATTGCAAAAACGTCCTTCTGCTATGCAGAAAATTACAAAAAATTATTGAAGTGCCCCCTAGTGGCAGGAAACTATAGAAATGCCCCTAGTGATAGAAAATTACAGAAATACCCCTAATGATAGAAAATTACAGAAACGTCCCTAGTGGCAAAAAAAATTGCAGAAATGCCATTGACAAGCAAAAAACGCGAGAAATGCCCCTAAGGGCTAAGAATTGTGGATACATCCTCGAAAGAGGGGGATTAACAAACATACCCTCAAATGGGTAAATTATGAATACACCCTCGGGAGAGGAAAAATTGAGAACATACTCCCCAATAAATGGGAAGATTGAAAATATTCGTAAGAGCATCCCGAACGTGTCTCGCCTCAGGGCATGGGGGCCATTCAGGGGTAGACCCATGATCTTAGGGCCGATATTACAGTGAAAAATCCTTGGCATTTAATCAAAGGTGGTCGGACTCGTCTGATGTAAATTAACCCCGACTCCGTATGGTGGGGAAAAGACTTGTACACGAATTCTAAATTGTCTGATAAACCTAAAAAAATATGGATTTAATAAAACATGCCAAAACATGACTACTATATTTTTTCGCGTGTAAACAAAGGACTCAGCAAGTTCACGGCGCTTCAAAAAGTATGGGAAAGTGGAAGGAAGGTGAGGAAGTTCATTGATATGCGCATAACGAGAGTGATGCAGGACAAATACGGTTCACCCTATCAAATTAATCTGAGCTCTCATGGGCATTTAATCAAGCATATGATACGCGGCAAATCTCAGCGTTATGACTCAAAACAGAGAATTTGATGCAAGACAAATCTGGATTAGCCTCTCCTCCTTTCTGCTCGCATCCCAGCTTTCACCTAAAATCACACATGACAGCTATGCCATAGACATGTCTGACTTGTATCCACAACATTACCACACCTGGTGCCTCACGCATCTCCACCCTCAAATAATCACTTGCTTCTGGGGACTTAATGATAAACTGAGGTCACAACAACCAATGGCAAGCTGCGGAGCATAGCAAGATGAAGTGAAGGTAACACATCAACCTGCTGGTTCTGGATTGAAGGATAGGTGGCCAACGGCGATGCAGTGGAACCGGTGCGGCTGACGGGCATTGGACGACGACTGTGGGCACCGGCGTCGGAGCGGACAAGCCGGCAGTAGCCGGTGTGTGGCGGCGCAGGGTTTGCTGCGGCCCACGATGGCAGCGGCTGCGCCTGCTCGCGGCGAGACGGCCCGGACGACGAGGATGGTGGTACAGCAGCGGGGACGGCGCGACGATGGTGGAGATGGCGGCGCCTGTGCGAGTGGGTCCACCGGGAACGGCGACGGCCGCTTGGCTCGCCGGTGGGATGGGCGGCAACGCTGTCGCGGGCGGCGATGGCAGGCGGTCGCCGTGCGCAGGCGCCCTGCTATGTCCGTGGCAGTGAGGAGCCGGGGGAAGGGATGATGAATAGTGCCTGAGGGGGTCCGCACGTTGCAGAGAATTTTTTAATGGCAGGCGGGGAAAGAAACAACAAAAAGCTCAGGGAAGAAACCAAGGAGATGGGAGAGGACGTGCATGGAATTGAGGGAAATGAAATCAAATATATGAATATAGATGGCCAGGGAGATGGGGTTAAGGTGTTGGAGAAGAACGATGGATTCAACAAAAACTAAGAAGGAAGGTGGAATTTCGACGGAGGAACACAACGAGAGAATATAAGAGATTGGGGATTGGGGAAAAAATAACGATCGAATCAAACAAAGGAAGTAGGGAAATGGAGGTTCGTCCTCACACTAGGCAGAATAAAAGATGGGGATTTGGCATCTCACCAGAGGAAGAAGAAGGGGTTGGGCATCCCGCCAGAAGGAGAAACACAGACGTGCTGCACTTTTTTTTTTCATCTAACCATTGCTTAACCCTAATTAGGGTTAGCACCAGACTATTTATAATACTGAAAAATTACAGAGACGTTCAAAGAAATAACAGAATTACATATTAACCCCAACAAGACAACTCTAAATAAAACAAACCTTAAATAATAACTATGACTCCACTGACGGCTTACACTGCATCTCAAGCAACTCGTATCTGACGAGAGGCGTAACAGTACCCAGTACCAAACAAGAACTAGTCAGAGTGACACTCGTCAGCATCAGTCCTACTGCCTCCGACCACGTGTGCACACACTGACTCCTGCCTAGAGTCAGGTCTCTAGCTAGTTTTACCCTCCCATAGGACGCAACGGTAACCGCAGGGGCCCATGGTAACTAGCTTAAGAACTGTCAACGAGAATCACCCCCCCACCTTTCCCGGGGGGAATGACACCCTCGGTCGCAGGGCTACGACTAGTGGCTCCATCACAATGAAGGAGAAAGTTACTCTATTGGAGTCTAAAATAATGCCATAGTTTTATAAAATAACTTCAACACGGTGAATATACACTATTGAATGCATTAAGAACTAAACATGTTCTTTCTAGAATGCCAGAAAGAATAATAGACCAGGCTGGGACCGTTACCTCACATAACAGATCAGGGCAGGGGCGTTATATGTTACATAGCGCGCCTCTCTCCATCCGTTAAACTCACCCGAACGCTCAGGTGAACACAAAGCACAGACATGTAGACCATAACGCACTACCACTGGGGCGTTATATATAGTATAACGCACCTACCCCTATGCGTTATACTCAACTAAATAATGCGATGTAATCAGAAGCGCAGGGCATAACGGACCAGGCATGGGGTGTCATGTTGAGTATGACGTGCCTGCCATGGCCGTTATACTCGCATGAGCTGAAACCAGAAACCACATGACATAACACACCCAGGATGGTGCGTTATGAGACCATAACGCATGGGTCCGAGTCTGTTAAAGTCACCCGAACACCAAGAATCAACAGAAAATCACGATTTTAATGCATCATATAACGCACACGGTACGGGGCGTTATATGACCATAACGGATCTACCCTATACCGCCATGCTAACCGCCTTACTGGTCAACAGTCAACGATCAAACCATCGATCAAAGGTCAAATGGCGGTCTAGTGGGGGTCCATTAAAGCCACCCGAACGTGAAAAATCCACAGAAAACCCATGACCATAACGGTCAGGGAGGGGTGCGCTATACTAACCACCTACCTACGATGTTCATGAGCATAACGGACCTGGGGTGGTCTGCTATGTGGGCATAACGCGCCAGAAAAGGTGCATTAAACACATGACGGCCACGGGGGTGACCGCCATGTGATCTGGGCGACGAATAGGTTCGGATTGAAATCGAGCCGTTCCCTGGTCGATTGAAATCGACGGGTTCGTTACAAATCCTGTAGAAAACGGGAAAACAAACCATGCCATGCATTCATACAAGCCAACAAAAGTTAGGAAATGTGATTAACATGCCCATAAATAATTAAAAATACTAATTAACACTAATTAACATATTTTTATCTCATTTTAGGGAAAAACTAAACATGGACGATAACTAGGCCAAACGACCGTGGATGAACGTGCAAGTGGTATGGAAATGATCCTAGCAAGGAAGAGAGTCCATCTCCCTACCTCTGACACGACGAGGAAGTCGATCCGATGCCGAATGGACGACGAGGGAAACGGTGACCTCCCGGCTCCACGCGCCTCCACGCTCCGCGGATCGAGGGAAGCTGGACGTCCACGTGATCCTCGTGACACGACCTTTCCAACGGCACCTCCCGTGCCTCAATCAGCAGCCGTTTCGATCAAAACCGAGTGAGGAGAAGAAAAATCCCAAATTAGGCCTAAAATTTTTTAAAAAGAGTTTTACATGAAAAACGAGGAAAACGTGCGCCATCGGTGACGCATGAGGCATCAAAATGTTCCTAGAAAGACGAGGAACACATTCCCCTACCTCGATCGCGACGAAGCCTGCAAAACGGTGCCGATCGGACGACGGGGCGTCGCGGCTCTACTCGACCCGTCTCGTCTCCACGCTCTCCGAACCGCAGAATAGAGGGTACCACCTCGACATACTCGTCGAGCCCGTTTCAACGGCACCTCCCATGATCCGGTCCGGTGTCATTACGCCCGAAACTGAGAAAGAATGGGAGAGAGGGAGAGAGAGAACGTTTGAGTGAGAGAGAGAGACATATTTTTGTGGTCCACCAAATAGTCACCATGGTATTGATCCGATGGTCATGCCAAGGGCAATAGTTTGCATAAAAATAAATCCGATTGTGGTTCATGGATAAATAGGGGGTATAAATAAATAGAAGGGTAATAGTTATAAAGAAGAAAAATATCTACCAAATATGAGAGCGATGTGTATGGTTTATGAATCACTATACGAAGGCAATGTGAATTAAGCATCAATGCCAAAAAAGGTTTGCCTTTGACCAATAAAATTACTCGGCGTATAAAGCACTTGCTATGTAATTCTAGGTTGGAATTATTCATTTCCACATTGTTATTCTATGCATTAAGAGTCCAATGATCAGACCTAACAATTGCCAACCAAAAAAATTGCCAAGGTGAAACAAAAAGAAGAGGGAAATAATTAGAAGCATTAAAAAAACTTCCAGAATGCAAGCATGCAGCACTCGCTAGCACACGTGAGCATTGAAAAGTAGACTTGCTGCACCATGTAAATCAGCATAAAAATATGCACGGCACATGTTTGCAAGACGTGGAAAAGGCGTAACATTTTTCTGGGCATAGCTTACCTGAAATAAAAGTTTGCAAGCATACGGTAGTTTCATGGTAGAAACATTGTCTCCGTTCTTGCACATTGAACAAACAGCAGTCTTCAGCTTATGGTTATAGTAGCCCAACAGGCCACATGTCCTGCAAACCTGTGAGATGCATAAATTATCAGGTTTTCTCAAACAAGAACACACTCCACATCTAGTCAACACAGATAACATATAAGCTTTGGCAATATTAGAAATTCAGGATTGACATATTTTGCTTGCCGACAGAGAGGTTTTATAGAAAGAAGAATATAAAATGGAACGACACGTGGTATGTCAGTGAAGAATCAGCACGGAGTATGACCTCGTCAGCAAAAGACCTGCACGAAGTATGAACACTATTCATACACGAAGTATAAAGTGCTAAGAACTGAAATCCTGCATGAAGTATGAACACTGTTCATGCACGAAGTATAAAGTGCTAAGAATCGAAATCCTGCACGAAGTATGAACACTGTTCATGCACGAAGTATAAAGTGCTAAGAACTGAAATCCTGCACGAAGTATGAACACTGTTCATGCACGGGGTGTAAGCACTTCCAACTAAGTGTGCACGAACAACAAGTGTGCCTGAGTGACATGTCTGCACGAGGTATAAACAACTTAAAGGAATGCACTCGTGCACAATGTGCAAGGACTATGATATGTAAATGAATTATCTACACGAACTCAGACATGCTTGGACATTAAATGTGCACAGACCATGCTCGAAAAACACTATACATGCACGAAGTTTATGAGACATGTTTGATCCTATATGCTATATGCTTGGATGCAGAAAAAGCTTGAAACCTGAAATGCACACACATGCACGCACTAAGGACATTGCGATGCCAATGTGCACGAGGTATGAGGAAGACCAAAAACTGCACTCATGCACACATATTGTGCCCTTGAACAAGAATGCATGCTTTCAACACTTTGTTGCTCTTTGTTGCTATCATCAAAATAAAAGTACACATGCTTGTACCTAGGGGGCACAACATTCTCCCCCTTTTTGATGATGGCAACAAAGTGACAGTAAGTCACCAACATAATGTTCTCCCCCTTTGACATAATCAAAAAGAAAAGACAATTGATGAGCATGAGTGTAAAAATACAGTGAACATGCAGACTCCCCCTGACATGAGTGAGTTTGAACAAGATGCTCCCTATAACAATGACTCCCCCTTTGACATGAATAGGAGAGGAAGATGAATATGCATACACCCAGAACACCACTCCCCTTAAATGCAGAACTCCCCCTGAATTAGTCTTCCCCCATGAGGAGTGAGCAAAAGGCAGAGAAGATAAGGAGTTAAATATTAAGATGAAGGGGTTACCAACCAACATTGTAATGCATTAGTCCACTGAATGAGCATGATCATAAACAACCGTTGAAGTATAAGAAGCAGCAATATACAGTCTTGAGCGAAATCAGGTTTAACAGTGATAAAAAGTAGAGTAATGCAGCTGACCACTGAAAAAGAGTGTTTTCCCCTCAGTCAGACTCTGGCTACAAGAGGTGGGGACCTACGGTAACCAGTCTAAAAACTGTCTCTCTCGGGTAAGCCTCACCACCACTCCCTAGTGAGACATGCGTGTCGGAGGACTACGACTAGTGGGGAGTCACTGATATGACCACTCTCCGAGGAGAAACTCCGAGGACCATACAGGCACCGTGCACGAAAGTGGCGAAGAACTAAGTGGCGCTAAGCCACTGGACCCTGGACAGTCCTCTAGACTCACTAAATCTAACGGTCCTTGAGTCACAAGACTCAGGGTCAAGACCATTGCACCGAACGCTGCCATGCCATCAATCTGCCCTATCCCTAGGGTTAGAAACCTCGGCACGATGACTCACGAGGCAGTTCACAACCGCCGAGTCTATTCCCTCGAAAAGGGAACTAAGAAAACTTCCAGCCCATGGCTGGGTAATTGGACTCACAGTCCACAGGCCACACACACAGTCCACGGAGAAAACACAAAAGCACGGTCCCAAGATAGCTCACAAGCTGCCAAGTCGATTCCCAATCCCAGGAAAGAGCAGGAAACCTCCAGCCCCATGCTGGGTGACTGGACTCGTAGTCCAAGGACTTACGCATGGCCCACCCAAAAACCACCTTTCGGAGAAGCCCATGATGTGTGGGGAAAAACCGCACTACACCCACACCGATATACGGTGACTCGATCAAGCGTAACACTTGCCCAGAACACAGGGAGTCAACCGGACTCTCAAATCTGTGGGCATGCTAATCGAGGTAGTATGGTACCTCCAGACCCCCCAAATCAGAGACACAAAACCCCCAGGGTGTCCGGGACATCCACGAGACCAAAGGTCGACCACTGGGTCACAACCGGGTCGACCGGGGAGTCAACACAACGCAATCAGAATGCAACTAGCATGGAAAATAGGGTGGCAGTCCTCCTTGGACCGTCAATCAATAGGCAGCCCTCTCAGGACCGCAACCATAAATTTAGCGGTCAACCCCTGGACTGCTAAGCTCGACCGACGGTCCTCATCAGGCCGCAACTAACCAAAAATACGCGGTCAAAGGGGTGGTCACCCCTGGGCCGCACCTGAATTTGGCGTTCCTACCCTGGCCATTATTCCGAGAGTAGCGGCCAGTCGCAAGGCCACCGCGAAATCTAGGCGGTCACCCTCAGACCGCCAAACGCTCGCATGATGAAGACTGTAAACGGTCCTGGCCTGACCGCTACTCAGAAAGTAGCGGTCGGTCGCAAGGCCGCAAGGGGCCCAGGCGATCTCCCTCAAACTGCTATGCACGCCCAGATACTGACTCCCAAGCGGTCCTAGCCAGACTGCTCTCGGGAGAGTAGCGATCAGTCGCAGGGCCACATGAGACCCAGGCGGTCTCCTCTAGACCACCAACTCTACCGACACTACGGGGACTATAAAGCGACCCCCAGCGGACCGCCTCAACCCTTGACGGTTCCTGGTAGGACCGTTATCTTCTCGCAAACCCGAAAATGACGATTTTTGGCGAAAATCTCATTCCACGCCCCGTTCGTGGCCACGCGAAGGAAAAAATAAGGGGAAACTAGTCCTCAACCTCTCTAGCACCGAGAGGACCCATTTAAACATAAAAAATGTGATCAAAATGGCAGATCGGATAGTAATATGAGATTTAGCCAACTTAGCGTCAAATTTGGCGTGTCTACAGGGACCAGCCCCCACAACATCCACTCGGCATCGCCGAGTCACCCCGGGTCTTGGGTGAGTGTCGGGTGAGTCGGCCGCCAAATACGGCCCACTTCGGTTCGCTATTGTGCTTGCTAGTAGGTCCTAGGTTGTGTCACATCACCCACCATCCTTACTTCACTCCCACACCTCTACCCATGGGACATCAATCCCAAATTGTGGCCCTCCCCTCTTTTCACACAATGATCCAATCCTACTATGAGGTAAAGGGTTGGGATGACCTCGTCAAAGGCCTATAATGGCAACTTGAGCTGACGTGTTTGTTGACAATAGGGGCAGACCGACCTAAGAGCCTTGACCTCATCCACCCATGCGTCGGGTCTATCACCTCGGTTTGCACCATATAGCACCGAGAGGTACTAGAGACAGGGATATCGCGACCGTGGTGTCAGGGTGACGTCGTCTCCTTGAGTCTTTGATCTTCACTCAACTCGGAGTCGAGGACGCCTATCTTGCGCCGTCTTTGGAGAGATTAGAGGGAGAATAAGGAGAGAGAAAATAGCGGGATATGGAGAGAGAAAGAAATAGGGAGATGTGGGATTTAAATCAACATAAAATAACTAAAAAAATAAAAATGCGTGTGTGGATGTGTGTGTGAGTTAGAGAGAGAAAGAGAGGGAATAGAGAGGGAGGGCGTGTGTGAGAGAAAGGGAAAGAGAGAGGGATCGTGAGAAAGGGAGGGGGGTCAACCCGTGGAGAGGGATGAGTCACGAGTGTGGTAGAGAGAGTGAGAGAGAGAGAGAGTGAGAGAGAGAAGAGAGAGGGTGAGACAGTGAACGAGAGGGAGAGGGAGCGAGAGACGAATGGAGAGGGAGAGAGTAGGAAGGCTACCGGCGTGTGTGGTGGGAGACGGTGGTGCTGCAGACAGTAAAGGGAGGGAGACCAAAGAGGAGGTCGACGCGGTGCAGACATCGGCGGAGCTGTATGTGGTGGTGTGAGAGAGAAGAGGGAGGGGGAGTGCAGTGCATGGGCTGCCGCAGACGATGAAGAAGATGGATGGGTCGTGCATGTGTGGTGGGTGGTGTGGCAGAGAACGGGGAGGAGGTGATCGCTGGACGTCGTGGGAAGGTGTGAGAGAGAGACGGGGTGATGGAGAAAAAGCCGCCAGCGGGAGGCCAGTTAGGGGGGGTTGCAGGGGACTGAGGGAGAGGGGTAGCGGAGTTTGCTCTGGCGGTGTGTGTGTGAAGCAGAGAGGAGGGGCAGAGATGATATATGTGCAGGTAGCGTGTGCATGCGTGAGAGGGTTAGAAGGAGAGCGATGGGATGATGCCGGCTACAGTGAGGAAAGCTGGTGGCGACCGGCGATGCATGCAGAGAAGAGAAAGAGAGGGAGTGAGAGAAGGGAGGGTGCAGAGTGAGAAGTGAGATCACAAGGGGGAGATTGAGGAGGTGTATGCCGGTGCCTATGCGTGTGGGCGTGTGAGAACGGCGAGAGGCTGAGGAGAACGTGGGGACGGCGGGAGCCGGTGGTGGTGGTGTCGACGTGTGTGTGCAGAGGAGAGGGAGCGAGGGAATGGCTGTGTGTGTGTGAGGTGTGTGCAGGCGTGAGATGGCAGAGGAAGAGGGACGCCAACGAGAGGTGCAAGCGGCGAGTGAGCGGGTGAGAGGAGCCCGCGGTGCGGTGCAAGCACCTGCGTGCAGTGTGTGTGTATGGTGGAGAGGAGCTGAGGGAGAGAGAGGTGGACGGGAAGAGAGAGAGAGCCATGAACGGGTAAGAGGGGGAGGCGGTTGGCGGTGTGTGAGAGCTGCGGTGCCTCTGTGGAGGTGATCTGAAGGGTAGATGAGAAAGAGAGAGAGAAAGAGAGCAGTGCAGAGAGAGCAACCAGAGAGAGAGAGGAACACTGCGGCCGGCGCCCCTGTTTAAAACAGAGGCTCCGGATGCGGAGGGGATGCGGAGGGGATGGGTGAAGTGAGTGAAAGAGGGAGAGATGGGGAGGCAGAGAGAGACACAAGCGGAGAGAGGGAGAAGGCTGTAGAGGTGGAGAAGGTGAAGTGGCCGCGGTGGTTGGGTTAGAGAGAGAGAGGGGAGAAGAGAGGGGGCCCAAGAGGGGGAAGAAGTGAGAAGGTTTCTGATGCATGTAGGTGTGTGTTTGATGAGGAGCGGGAGGTAGAAAGACACGATAGAGATGGCCCGCGGTGTTGCCGACGAGAGAGAGACGGCCAATGAATTTCCACCTATCTTTGGCATGGCGCACAAGCTGACTATTGGCAAGGTAGACTTTCATGAATTCGGTCATTGGGTTCCTCTTAAAGGATTTGTCCATCTTTTCCTTCCACTCTAGATATGCACTAGGGTGGTATCCATCAAAGGTAAGGTCCTTCAATAGGACTATGTCCAAAGGGGTGTTGATGGGACCCTTGTGGAGGGCCGAGTGGGACAAAGGTGACCAATAGGAAGTAGCCATGCTAGGGTGATGAAAATCTTAAGATCCCTCACACCAATATGGCATACTAAGGCCACTGTGGTTGAGGAATCCAGGAAACTTTCCACGACTACTCCTGACGAACTTATTGGATCACTAATGGCTTATGAATTGAATTTCAGAAAGACTGATGAGGATTCCAGGAAGAAGAAGTCTCTAGCTCTCAAAGCTGGGCCTAGCAATCTACAGAGCTCAGGTGAAAGTCAATCATCTTCAACAGAAGATGATTCAGAAGAGATTGCTATGCTCTCGAGGAAAATCGTGAAAATCCTTAGAAAAGAGCGAAGAGTTGCTGGTGGTAATAGACCCCAGATGAAGAAAGGTATGAAATATAAATCTGAAAATGTTAAAAAGTCTGACAGAGTAGTTTGCTATCAATGCAGGAAACAGGGGCATGTAAAATCTGAATGCCCTGACAATCAGAAGCAAACTCAATCCAAGTGGAGGAACAAGAAGCCTAAGGCGATGATCAGGGGTACTGTGGTGATCGTGGGTTGTGTGCCCCTCGTAGGCTGGCCCTCAGGGTTTCCTCTCTCATTAGTCGTCCATGTTAATCGTGTTTGGCCGACGGAAGAATGGTGCCCCTCATAGGCTAGCCCTCGGGGTTTTCCATCCATTTGGGTCTGTCGGCCGTCGTTGTGCCACCCGGTATTAAGGAGCTTACCCCAATCCCACGGGTATGCCTCCGCTTCTCCCCCGCAATCCTCTGGAGATGGGGAGATGCTGCCCAAATTTCGCCAGGTTTCATGAATGATTTGCCCTCATAATTCGAGCTTAATGAAACATACTTCTAAAAGAACGAACTTCTGTGCTCAAGTACGAACGTCGCACGAGCTCCGACCCTGTCTCCAGAGCATCCAGGACTCCAATTCAATAATCAATTAGCTCAATTAACCTCAAAACACCCACAAACATCTTAGTAACTCAAATAAACCCAAAAAAAAATACCTAAAAAGCCAACTAAACCGGCGCGGCTTTAATCCGACGCGCCCTAATACGACGTGGTACCCCCCCCCGCGCCAGTTTAGACTTACACTCAAACCAACCAAATTTTAAATGGCTTCCACCCGGTGCGGCCTAATCCAGCGTGCACCAGGCAGACCGCGTCGGGTAAGCCCGTTGGCTTCCCCCCACGCTGTTCTAACCTTCACCTACAGCACCCCGCGCTGTGGAATGCTTTACCTACGCCTAACCGCACCGGTTTTGAACAAAACACCCCTTTTCGCGCCATTTTAACTCTTCACTCATTCTCGAGCTAACCCTCACCTCCCACGGCATGGGCTAATCAATATGATCAACCATAAACCAAATAAAAAGAGATGGTTTAAGTCTAAACTAACTTCAGCATGCTTTTGTTAATATATGCATTATGCATTGACATATGTTCACACATGCCACGTTAACGCATGCTTGCCTGGGCGACCCTTCGGTATATCAAATGGCACTGACAGAAGGTTGGGTTACGCCCAACCTGTGTTCTCCACCACGTATCAAGGGTTCAAACTTAATGAATTATGCCTGCTCTGCATGATTAAAGAAATAACAAATGAACCATGTAATGTGATTTTCTAAAATTTCACCATCATGTGCATTCTTTCGCATTCTATTTCAGCCTCGGACGGCTCATTATCTCGACAATTAATCAAAGATTTCCCTTCTTATTGGAGGATGTAATTAACGCCATAGCCTTTATGGTATGGCGGACTTTCAATCCCGACACGAATCTCACTGTCGCCTGATGCGGGTTAGATTGAGCGCATAATATACTTGTCACTCAGTGACTGGCACGCCCTAAATAAAAACATAACACAATAAAATCCGTCATCCCACAAGATTGTCACGCCCGGTAGGACCAAGTCTCCTTCCATCTCTTTGCCGGGATAAATGGGCTCCGAGGCCCTCCCAAAGAATGCTGATCGTTTACATGTTCTGTGATTACAAAAAGAAGTTAATGATGGCTGCTGGATTCGTTACACTGACCTTCGGCCCTGAGATCGTGGCCAATCATGCTGCTACTGGGTAGCTGGCGGTGCCAACTGTCTTTGGCTCCTTCCCGCTGGTGGTTGGCGAGCTTCGCCGAAGCGACGAGCTTCGCGGCCGGCATCTCGAAACGCCCGACGTCGATCGCGATCGGTCCCCACGCGAAGCCGCGGTCGAGGTACCGGAGGTAACGGAAGCCGCGGCCGGGCGCGGGGGCTTCCTTCGGCCCGGGCGCCGCGGGGGTGGCGACGTAACGGACGCGGGACGCGCGAAGCTCGAGGCGATCGAGCCCGGTGAGGCGGAAATAGGCGCGCTTCTCGAGCGCGAGCCGGAACGAGACGCCGACCTCGGCGGCTTCGAGGCACGCCTCGGTTCCGCCTTCCTTCTCGGAGGCGAGCGAGTAGCAGCCCGGCGCGAGCCGGACGAGGATCGAGCGGCGGAAGAATCCGTCCTTCGCGATCTCGAGGTTCACCATCGGCGAGTTCGGATAAGGATCTTCCTTCGCGCGCTCGAAGCGGACGATCGGCGCGACCCAGCCCGAGACCCGTTCTCCGGTGAGCACGGTTTCGGGGAAGCACCAGACGAAGAGCGCGACCGCGACGACGAGAAGAAGGAGAACGCCGATGGTGCCGAACGCCCCCTTCAGGGTCTTTTTCAGGCCGCGTCCCATCTAGAACTCCGTCCCGAAGCTGACGAAGAGCTGCGAGCGATAGATGTTCTTCGTCGGGATGAGCCCGCGCGCCCAGGTCGCGCGCACCGTCCCGATCGGCGTCGCCGCCCGGGCGCCGAAGCCCGGGGAGTAGAGCGTATCGTGCTCGAAGAGGCCGTTTCCGGGCCCGAGCCAGCCGAAGTCCAGGAAGACGAGCGGTTCGACGGGCGGCGCCCAGAGGTGCGGCCAGCGCGACTCGAACCCGAAGGTCGCGACCGATCCGGCGCCGATCTCCTCGTTCGGCAGCGTGTTCCGCCCGAATCCGCGGAGGGTGGCGTCGCCGCCGACGGGGAAGAACCAGTTGATCGGCGCTTTGTTCGGGTCGGGCAGGGTACCGTCGGTGGTGAAGATCGAGCCGGCGATGAATCGGCCGCCGAGCACACAGCGCGGCTCGACGTAGCCGCGGTAATTCTCGAGGAAAGTCCCCTGCAGCATCGCGCGGTGGAGCGAGATCGACTGGGCTTGCGCGCCCGTGATCCACGCGTACTCGAAGTTTCCGTCGAAGCCCTGCCGCGGATCCCCGCGATAGAGCTCGAAATCGTGCGTGTGCGCGCGCATCGTGATTTCGGGCGAGAGGAAGACCTGGGTGCGCGCGGCGAAGACGGAGTCGAGGGTTCGGAGCCGGTGAAACGAGAGCCCCACTTCGGGCTCGAGGGTCCAGTTCCCCGTATCGATGGTGCGGCCCTGATAGGTCGCGACTTTCGTTTCGTAGGTCTGGTACTGCGGTTCGTTCCGGTGCTCGTAGGAGGCGAGCGGGCGAAGGTAGAGCCGAGGATAGTCCTTCGTGTAGAAATATTTCAGCTCGGCGGAGACGTTCTGGCGGATGTTCGATCCGAAGACGCTCGCCTGGAACTTCGAGGCCGAGCTCCAGAGGCGCGTGGTTTTCCAGCGGACGAAGGCGAGGGGATACTCTTCGGTGCTCGCCCCGAACCCGATTTCCCAGCTCCGCGGCCCGCCGAAGCTCGCCGTGCGCTCGAGGCGCCGGAGGTCGTCGCCTTCGCAGACGGCGGTGTAGGTCGCGCTCGAGGCGACCTCGGATTCGATCCGGCGGCCGGCGAGGATCGTCTTCCGGACGTCGAAGGGTTCCCCCGGCGCGAACGGCTCGAAGCGCGTGAGGACCCGGTCGGTGACCGGGTAATCGCCCATCGACGTCGCGGCGATGAAGGTTTTCGGCGGGCCCGGGCGGAGGTTCAGGACGAGTCGCCCGTCGGGGTGCGCCTCGAGCTTAACCGTTCCGCACGCGTAGCCGAGCGCCTTCAGCATCCCGAGCGCGTCGCCTTCGACCTGATCGAGCGTCGACTTCTCGAGCGCGCGCCCGAGATTGCTCTCGAGCTCGGTGGTCTTGAAACCGGGGGGCGCGTTCTCGGCGATGATGGTGTTGATCGCCGCGCGCTTCCCGGCGTCGACGGTCACCTGCAGCCGGTCATAGTCGACTTCGATCTTCGGCTCGAGGTAAAAAGCGTCCGTCGGCGGGCGGCAGGGCTTCGATGTGCTCGTGCGCCCGGGTGGGCGAATCGGGGCTTTGCAGGGCGGGGGTGAAGTCTCATAAACACGGGCATGTCCGTGCCCCGTTCGCGCCTGCGCCCCGCCGTTTTTGCGGGCGTGCTGTGCGCGGCGCTGCTGGCGGGGTGCCGCGGAAACGGGAAAAAACCGGCCGCGGGCGCGACGTCGGAGCGGGTGCTCCGGGTGTGGTCCCACCAGGGGCAGGAGGCGGAGAATCTCGCGATGCGCGGCATCGTGCGCGCCTTCAACGCGGCCCATGCCGCCGGGGGCGAGCGGGTCGAGATCTCGTTTTTCCCCGACTTTCAGTATTCGGAGAAGCTGGCCATCGCGGCGGCGGCGGGCGACATGCCGGACGCCTTCGACATGGACGGGCCGCTGGTGGCGCGGCTGGCCGACACGGGGCTGCTGGCGCCGCTCGGCGGGTTTTTCGACCGGAAGACGCTCGCCGATTTCCTGCCGACAATCATCGAGCAGGGCACGGTGAGGGGGAAGCTCTATGCGCTGGGCGCCTTCGACTCGGCGGTGGTGCTTTATTACGACCGCGCGCTGCTGGCCAAGGCCGGGGTGACGCCGCCGCCCGGTGACGCGGGCTGGACGTGGGACGAGTTCATGCGGGCGTGCGCGCGGCTGAAGGCGGCGGGCATCGAGCCGGTGGCGATGCATATGGACGAGAGCGCGGACGAGTGGTTCACCTACGCCTTCAGCCCGGTGGTGTGGAGCGGGGGCGGGGCGCTGATCTCGCCGGACGGGCGGAGCGTGCGCGGGGTGCTGGCGAGCGCGGCCAACGTGCGCAGCCTGGAGGCGTGGCAGGCGGTGTTTGCGCGGGGTTTCGCGGAGACCGACCCGGTCGATCCCGATCCGTTCGACCACGGGCGGGTGGCGATGGACTGGTCGGGGCACTGGATGGCGCGTCCGCATCTTGCGGCGAAGGGCGGCGACCTGGGCGCGATGCCGCTGCCGCGCCTAGGCGTGAAGGCGGTCGCACCGTGCGGGAGCTGGTGCTGGGGAATTTCCTCAAGGGCGGCGGACAAGCGGCTGGCGGCGGACTGGGTGCGCTGGGTGATGGCGGCGCGGACCGGCGTCGAGCCCATCGTGCGGGCCAACGGGGCGGTGCCGGCGCGGAGATCGGCCTTTGCGGCGTTCCCCGAGTATTTGAAAAATCCCTACCGGCTGTTCCGGGAGCAGTTGGAAACGACGGCGCGGGCGCGTCCGCGGACGCCGTTCTACGCGACGCTCACCGCGCGGTTTGCGGCGGCGCTGCGCGACATCGCCCACGGGGCCGGCGTGAAGGCGCGTCTGGAACAGGCGGAGAACGAGGTGCAGGCCGTGATCGACCGGCGCGCGGGCGACGGCGGGCGCGGGGAGGCGGGGCGATGACGGCGTGGCGACGGGCCCAGGGGCGCGCGGCGCCGTGGTTTCTCTTGCCGGCGCTGGCATTGCTGGCGGTGTTCGTGGCGTGGCCGCTGCTGCGCGCGGGGTATTGGAGCTTCACCGACGCGGACCTGCTTGCACCGGGGAAGAGCCACGGAATCGGATTTGAGAACTACGCGGACTTGTGGACGGACGGGCGCTTCCGGCGGGCGTTTGGCAACACCTGGCTTTTCGTGCTGCTGGTGGTGCCGGCGCAGACGGTGACGGCGTTTTTCCTCGCGCTGTGGGTGAACCGGCCAGAGCCGGCGTGGCGGTGGCTGCGCGGCGTGTTTTTCGTGCCGACGGTGGTGGCGATGCCGGTGCTGGCGGTGCTGTGGACGCTGCTTTACCAGCCGGCGCAGGCGGGCGGGACGGGGCCGGTCAACGCCGTGCTGGGCGTCCTCGGCGTGCCGCCGCAGGCGTGGCTGCGCGACCCGGCGCTGGCGCTGCCGGCGATCGCGTTCATGTCGGTGTGGCAGGGGCTGGGGTTGCAGATGATGGTGTTTCTGGCGGGGTTGCAGGGCGTGCCGGCGGAGCTGCTCGAGGCGGCGCGGATCGACGGGGCGGGACCGTGGCAGCGGGTGTGGCACGTGGTGGTGCCGGCGATGCGCAACACGCTTCGTCGCGTTGCGTGCCCGGGCCCTGCTCGCGATGGGGTTCCCCCAGGACGCGCTGCGCGAACTGGAGGCCTGCGAGAAGGTCGCCGACCACTCGCGGCGCACGAGCTGGCGTGTACGGATCGTGCGGATCGTCGCGCTGGCCAGATCCGGCATGCCGAGCGTCGCGCGCACGGCGTTCGACACGCTCGTCGTCGACGTGCCCCCGCGGTGGTGGGGCGGCGTCATCAACTGGGCGCGTTTCCCCGAGCTGCGCGTGCATGCCGAGCGCGTCGGCGTGCCCGGCCCGCAGGGAACCGAAGTGGATGACGTGCTCCACGAGCCGCTCACCCGGCGGGAGGCGGAGCTGCTCACGCTGCTTCGCAGCGACGCGTCGGTTCAGCAGTTGGCGGCCGAGCAGTTCGTCTCGCTCAACACGATCAAGACGCATCTGCGGAACGTCTACCGCAAGCTCGGTGCGGCATCCCGGTCGGATGCCGTGGACCGCGCGATGCGTGCGGGCCTCTTCGACGCGTTCCGCTTTCTGGGGGAGTGACCCGCGCACGGGGGTCGTGCGGTTGAGAGGGGGGGTGAATCGAGCTTCGGCCCGGTGACGCCGGGCCTGCGCGAACCCTAGGCTCAGCCCGGTTGGCCGCCCCCGACGTGGCCCCCCATCTGCTTTGCGGGCGGCCGACCGACTTGATCCCGAGAACTCAGACGAGGCACCCGAGCCATGACGCCGTCCCTTTCCGCATCCTTCCGTCGCGCGGCGGTGACGATGGTCGCCGTCGGCGTCGCTGCACTGCTTGCACTGCCGGGTTCGTCCGCGGTGGCGGCGCCGGGAGGTGTCGTCGAGGTGCATGCGTCCGACGTCGCGAGTTCTCGCCCTGCCGCGTCTGCCGGGTGGTGGAGTGATGTGTCCAACGCCTCGGTCGGTGTCGACGCGCTCGGTCCCGATGGCGACACGGCGCTCGCTCTGAATCTCGCCGACACGACCTCGCGGGCGTACGTGTACCGCAGCTTCGCCGCGGGCGAGCGTCCCACCGACATCGACGCGCTGCGGGCCGGCGCGAGCTACACCTATGCGGGCCCCAACGTGAACTTCCAGTTCGAACTCGTCTTCCGCCCCGCCGACTCGAGCTACGGTCCCAACCCGACCGACCCCGCGGCGCCGGGCAATGACTACTGCGACTCGGCGAACGTCTGGGGTTTCACCGACGTGCCGGAGACCTGGTGCTACACGGTTCTCAAATGGGAGCCGCTTGCGGCAAGCGCCGGCTGGGCGACCGTCGATCTGACGGCCGACACCGCCGTGGACAGCTCGACGGGCACCGGTGGGTGGCGGTCGCAGAAGCGCATCGGCACCTGGCCGAAGGTCGGGGCGTTCTCGGGCAGCGGCACCTTCTCCGACTACTTCGCTCAGATCGCCGAGTACGAGGTGACCGCAATCGTCGTCGGGGCGGGTTCCGGCACGGCTGGGCCGACCACCGCGCGTGTGAGTGATATCACGGTCGGTGGCGTCTCCTACCGCTTCGCCGCCGAGCCCGCGGCGCCGGCGGCACCTCCGGCAGCCGACAGCACGGCTCTGGCCGACCTGATCGACGCCGAGGGCATCGATGTTGCGGCCGACACGGCGCAGTTCGTGCCTGTCGGGCCCGCCAACGCCGACCTCTCGCGCGTCGACCCCACGCTTCCGTTCGCGGGAGACTTTCCGTGGAGTGAGCCATCCGACGCCTTCGTCGACGTCTACTCCTACTCGACCGCGAGCTTCCTCGGCACCTTCGCGGTCGTGGGCGGCACCGTCCAGTTGCGCGGCGTCGACCTCTCGCACCTCGCGGGCGGCACCCACCACGTGCTCTTCCGCGGGCAGACCAGCGGTGCGCTCGGTGTCGTGCAGGTGACGGTGCTCGCTGCCGGCGGTGGCGCCGAACTCGCCGCAACGGGGGCACCGACCGGAACGATCGTCGTGGGCCTCGTGTCGCTCGCGGCGCTGCTCGCGGGCGTCGGCGCGCTCATCCTCGGCCGACGGCAGGTCGCGCGCCTAGCGGTCTGACGACGCCTGCGCATCCGGGTCGAGCACCGACGACTGGCGCTCCCACGCAGCACCCTCGAACCTCGAGGAAGAACCGTAACATCTGAAAAGTAGGGGTGAGCCTCCTATCACTTAGTAGGGGTCCCGCGAAATCCAACCGAAAACAACGGTGGTACCGAAAGTAGCAACTACAGTAAGAACATCAGCAACAGTAGGAGTAACTACAACAACAATGATAGAAAGCACTGCCGTACATGAATCCCCAAAACACAGCAGTTGATAAACTAAGGCTCTACCACTCCTCCTATCGGAATGGAAAACCAACACCCCGATCCCACAGTCGGGGGACCACCAAACAACAAACCACCCTAGTTACGCTACTAGGAAAACGTCACTACACCTCTATCGTGGAGGCCTGTGCCTACACACGAAGGCCCATTTCGAGACCATGTGGTATGGAACCACGGTCACGACCTCATCATCGTGAACTCTACACTGTCTAGGGAGAACCCTCGGTGACGCTTACCGAAAACCCTAGACCTCAACTTCAAAAAAGCACCAGAAAACTATGCACGTAAAACCACATATCGCAAATAGGAAATGAAAGCTCGAGTCATGATGATCTCATGTCAAGTGACAGGAGTACCTACCCACTAGAAGCAAGGTCAGATGCGTGCACTGACGACTTAGTCTGCAGCCTTAGGTGTCTCCCTACTCATCCCAGGCAAAAATTGAGACACCATTCAGTAACCAAAAACACAGAACAAGGATTAGCTGGGGTCATGCTTGTCCGCGAGGGTCCGACACCGCCAGCCACCTGTGCACACACAGACTATACGACCTAGGTCAGATCCTCTAACTAGTTCTTCCCCAAAGCCCAAACTCAGGGTGTGCAGAGGGGCCCTACGGTAACCAGCCAAAAAATCATCTCTCTAGGGTAACGCTCTCCACAACTTCCAATGGATCCGCACATGCATGCATAGGAAAGTTACGACTAGTGGGGGTCACTAAACGTGAACACTGAAAGTCACGCATGCACCCATCGTGAGTAACATAGAGTACCAGGTGGCTCAGGGCCACCAGACTTAGTACTGCCTTCTAGACCTACCAAATCAAATGGTTTTCGAGTCACAAGACTCGGGTCGAGACTATCGTACGTGACGGCACAACGTCGTCAATCTGACCTAATTCCTAGGTCTGAAACTATGATAGCATGATTCCCAAGGTAGCTCACAAGCCATCGAGTTAATCTCCTATCCAAGGGAAAAGTGTGAAACCTCTAGCCCCAGGCTGGTTAATTGGACCCATAGTCTAAGGCTATATGTTTGGCCTACACGAAAAACACTTCCTAAAAAGCTAACAACGTGTGGAAATAGCCCTCCGCACTCATGCCTACTCCCGGCCAATCAATCTAGTGAAAGCGTAAAAGTCTGGAACACATGGGGTCACCCAGACCTCCAAGACCCACAGACACGCTAATCGAGGTAACACGGTGCTTCCAAACACCCTAAAATATGGACACGGAACTCGCAGGTGTCTGGGACATCCACGAGGCTGAAGGTCGACCACTGGGTCACAACCGGATCGACCGGAAGCCAAAACGACACGACCGAAACACAAAAATCGCGGAGCCCAAGTGGCGGCCATCCCCCTGACCGTCACTTCTAGGTGGCGGTCTACCTCGGGACCGCAACCCTAAGCTAGCGGTCCACTTTGGACTGCAACCTTTTGGGAACCCCTGGACAAGAGGTGATCTTCTCCTAGACCGCAACCCCTAGTGGAGATCTTGGCCTGACCATCGCCATCAAGTGGCGGTCAGTCGCAAGGCCACTACTCTACGGGGACCCAGACGACCGGTTAGCATAAAATGGTCATGCCCTGACCGCTACTCACTGCTTGGGGGTCCCCTCGAGACCACTACTTCCAGTGATGGTCCATCACAAGATCGCAACCCTCGAACCAACTTAAGGGGACATATGGCAGTCTCCAGAAGATCGCCTTATCAAGTGGCAGTTCTTGATAGGACCGCTACTTTGTCCCGGGTGCGAAAACAGTGAACACGATGGAAAACTCCATTCCACGCCCCGTTCACACCCATGTGAAGGAAAAAATAAGGAGAAACTAGTCCCCAACCTCTCATGGGTTGTTGTTGACTGCCTACTCCCTGCTCTTTTTTGGACTCTAGGAATACACCATCATCATCCACCATTTTCCTGTCATCAATGTCTTTGTCAGATTTTTCATTTAGTTCAACAAACACAACATGTGGAGTTTCTTCCACTGTTTGATTTTTCACATCACCCAGTTGCCCATCACCCATCCATCCATGTCCATATAGCCTCCACCAACAACTTGTGTTCAGTCTGAGAGTTTGTAGATTTCTAGTCGATTGCAGAGCCAACCATTCATCATGAGGGTCCATGGAGCACAACATATATTAGTTGATTTGCCTTCCTGTCAGCTTCGCAACGAGGGTGATCTCGCCATTATCTAACTTCGGAGCTGCTTGGAGGAGTCACTTTTGCCAGACTACGCACTTCCTCCCCGGCAGACAATCAGAAGAAGTTTCCAGAAGCTCCCAAGGCCAGACCAGAAGGGTTCTTGGCACAATTTTCAGAGGAGGAGGACCTGGTCTCTTCGTGTCCCTGGAAGCGGGAGGTCGTTCGTGCACCGGAGCACCCCGTTCCTATCATCTTCCCCGACCCACACTAACTATGATCGCTAGAACCAGGTCAAACACACTCCCACTAATTCCACTATAGTGCTCCACTCTGACCTCATCTGGGGATTCTGTTGGTCTCTATGCAAAGAGGACCCTCCCACGGTCGCGCTGATACCTGCTACGCCTTAATCGAAGGTTGGAGTTTCATGGGGCGTGGTTATCTTCTGGCGCCTAAGGTTCTGGAGCAGACGGGACCACACCAGTCCACCCTGACACTCAGAGCCACCCCGGCTTCCAACATTCTCTGTTCGACCCACAAATTTTACTGAGCTCTCCTGAGACAGTCCAAAGAAGTTTGGCGCTAGTCCCATCATCAACAGCCACCAGAGGAGCTCATGACACCGTCGACATCAACTCCCTATCTTGTCGATCCAGTTCAGACAGAATCGGCGCGGTTCGGGAAGTTGAGCTTGCAACGACCCCTCCACAACTCCGAACGATCCAGGACCACTCTGCCCAGCTGCTACCACGTCCCTAGACGCCTGACTACTAGTCCCGTCAGCTATAGCACCCAAGAGTGTCCGCAGCGGCTCTATATCTAGCATGCTCTCCCGACAGATATGAGTTCGGGACAGAATTGAATCCCACTTATTCCCCACCCCGCCTGACCGGCTTAACGCCCCTCTCTGCATGGAGGTAGTGTTTGTGTGTAATCTATTATTCCCCACCCCTTGTCCACCCCTCCTGCGAGAGGTGTAGTGATGTAATTAACTAATTTTCAGGTCGAAAC